>CM046813.1:18744483-19294400 GCA_025617385.1 Murraya koenigii | reverse complement strand
TGTAGTTCTTTGTCATCATCTAATTTCATTGTTCGATTCAAAATATCATCTCTGATTGTTCTTAAGCATATTGAATTTCTGAGTTAAAGATCTTGGGCGATGAAGTCAAGAATCTCTAAATTGTGAGCTTTTGATTTGCTACAGTTTGTATTAGAGTAAGGCTACCATTAGGATCGATCTAGAGAAGTTTGATGGAAAGAATGATCTTAACATATGGAAAGTGAAGATGGAAACATTGTTGATTACTCAAGATTTAAGTGTTGCCTTTAAACCAATAACAAAGAAAGAAGAAAAAGATTTATCTTTATCAAAATTTCCTAAAGAAGCTATTGAGATTAACAAAAAGGTAATGAGAACAATAATTTTAAGTCTTAGTGACTCTGTCATAAGAGAAATTGCAAAGGAAAAAATAATGATTGAATTGTAAGCTAAATTAGAAAATTTATACATAATAAAGTCATTGGCTATTAGGTTGTATATGAAGAAGAGGATGGCTATCTTAAAGATGGCTGAGGGATCTTCACCTAAGAAACATATCGATGAGTTCAACAAAATTTGTGACACTCTTGAAACTAGTGATGAAGGCTTGAATAATGAAGGGAAAGCCTTACTTCTAATAAGCTCTTTACCTCAATCATATTCCAATCTTGTTGATGCAGCAACCCTAACCTTAGATGATGTAAAAGCTGCTCTAAATATTAAAGGTTTCCAAGAAAAGCAAGGGAATTTGGAAGGTAGAGAGGGTGACTATGAAGGCAAAGAATGACAGAAATAAGGATAAGAAATAGAACCAAGAAAAATGGAAGAATAAGAACAAGACCCTGAAATGTTTTTAGTGTTATAAAGAGAGACACTTTAACAGGAATTGTCCTGAAAAGAAACTCAAGAAAAAAAATAATAGAGATACAGCAAATATAGAAGAAGAAGGATATGAGTTAGTTGGTGTGTGTGTAGTAACTAAATATGGTAAAAAAGGTACGTGAATTTTGGATTTTGGATGCACTTTTCATATGTGTCATCACAAGAATTACTTTTCTGATTATCATGAATTTGATGGGGGAAAGGTGATGATGGGGAATAATAAAGTGTGTAAGGTCATTAGTCTTAAGAGTATAAGCCTTAATCTATATGATGAGACCATCACTGAAGTACAGCAAGTCAGGCATGTACTTGATTTAAAAATAAATCTATTTCTTTGGGGATGCTTAATCAGATAGGGTCTAATATTAAGCTTGAATCTGGTGAAATGAGGATTAACCAATGGTCATACATTGGTTATAAAATGAATAAAACATAATTATGTCTGTATCTTAGATGGAGAGGCAGTAATAGGTCTTTCTAATGTCTCAGTAAGTATTGTCCAAGACAAAACAAAACTGTAGCATCTAAGGTTGGGGCATATGAGCATAAGGGTTCTAAAGTAACTAGAAACATAGGGAGTTTTAGAGAATGATAAGATTGGTAATCTATTCTTTTGTGAAGATTGTGCGTTCGGGAAATCTATAAGAACTAGTTTTAATAAATCTATCCATTCAACTACTGATATCCTAGATTACATAGTTTCAAGAAATTTATCCATTCAACTATCGATATCCTGGATTACATACATTCAGACTTATAGGGACCCTCTCAAGTATTATCTTTAGGTGGAAATAAGTTCTTCATGTCTATAATAGATGATTTTGTAAGGAGGGTTTGGGTTTATGTTCTGAGATCTAAAGATCAAGTGTTTAGGAAGTTTAAAGAGTAGAAAGCTCTTGTAGAAAACCAAATAAGGAAAAAGTAAAAAGCTTAAAAGAGATAATGGCCTTGAATACTGCAATAAAGTGTTTGATAGTTTTTGTGCAAGTGAAGGCATTGCAAGCACAAAACAGGTAGATCAACTCCATAATAAAATGGTTTAACTAAGAGAATTGATAGGACTTTAACAAAAAAAAGTTAGATGCATGATGATTAAGTCATAGCTAGTACAAGGGCTATGGTCATAAACCCTGCTAACACATGTTATCTGGTAAATCTTAGTCCATTGGTAGCTATTGATTTCAAAACACCATTTGAAGTATGGCATGGTAAACCAGCAAACTACAATAAACTTAAAGTTTTTTACTAAATGACATATGCTCATATGAGTTAAAGTAAACTAGCACCAAGAGTCTTAAAGGGGAAGTTTATAAGGCATCTAGAAATTGTAAAAGGCTATAAGTTGTGGTGTTTCGATTTAAACACCCTAGGTGCATCATAAGTAGGGATGTGGTGTTCAATAAAGGTAATGTGTTGGATAAGAATCAACATGTTATAAATAATGAACCTCAGGTTAAAACTGATGATACTATTTAGTTTAAAGTGGAGCATTTATATCATAAGTCTTTAATTAGAGTTGCAGATTCAGATGAAGATGGTTTTAATTCAAGTGACAAAGGTGTAACTTTCAACAACAAAAGCAAATTCAAGTTGAAAGTTATCATTTGCCTAAAACACAGAACAAAAAGAAATATCAAACCCCCCCTAGAGAATATGGTTATGCAGATCTAATATTATATGCACTTACTACATCATATGAGATTATTGATGAAGAGCCTAAGAGCTCTCAAGAGGTAATTTAGAGCCCATTCAAATCTGAATGGCAGAAGGCTACGTATGGATTAAAATAGTCCTTAAGACAATGGTATCTAAGGTTTTCTGATTTCATGTTATCTCATGCATTCAAAAGATGCAGCTTTGATTGTTGTGTGTATTTCAAGTAAGTATATTGTGACTTACTGCTATATATAGATGATATGTTAATTGCTTACAGTTAAAGAAATGAAATTAAAGATCTGAAACTGTTACTGAATTCAAAATTTGATATGAAAGACCTAAGTCATGCAAAGAAAATTCTAGACATGAAAATAAGGAGAAAAATGAAGAATGGATTATTAATTTTACACAAGAGAAATATTTACAGAAGGTGATTGATACTTTTGGGATTCAACACTGTAAATTAGTATTGACACTACTGGCAGCTCATTTCAAATTGTCTAATTTGCAATGCCCCAAAACAGATAAAGAAAGAGCTGAAATGACATGTTTCCTTATGCCAATGTTGTAGGGTGTTTAATGTATGCTATAGTGTTGACCAGGCCTGACATTTCTCATGCCTTGAGCACAGTAAGTGGATACATGGCAGCACCAGGAAAGGAACATTGGCAAGCAGTTATATGGATAATGAGGTACTTAAAGGGTATTATAAATTATGAACTGCTATATAGAAAATCAGATGGTGTTCATGATGGAATTTGGGGTTATGTTTACCCAAACTTTGCTAGAGATTTTGACACTAGAAGGTCTCTAACTGGATGCTTATTCATGCGAAAAGGGTACTTAATCAACTAGAAAACAAGTCTTCAAAATATTGTTGCCTTGTCCACAACAGAGGCAGAATATACAGCTGCTACTGAAGTAGTAAAGGAGGCTTTGTGGCTCAGGAGCATGATGGTTGAATTGGGAATGGTTTAGAAGACAATAGAGATTTATTGTAATAGTTCAAGTTCAATTTACTTTAGCAAAAATCCAGCTCATCATGAGAGAACCAAGTATATTGATGTAAAGTTTCATTTCATTAGAAATGAAGTCTCCAAAGGGATGATCAAAATAATGAAGGTTCATATTGAAGATAACCTTGCAGACATGCTTACAAAGTGGTCCCAATAGCCAAGCTCAAGGTGTACTTGAACCTAGTTGGATTATGTAATTTCTAAAATTACAGAATTTAGAGGAGGAAACTGATTAGGAATGATTTGTTTCAAGGTGGAGAATTGTTAAGAATCATTGAAACATATCATGAGCGAGTGAAACGGCAAAGATTACTTGTGTTTTGAAAGCATTACTTAAAGATAAAAGATAAGAAGATTTGCATTTTATGTTATGATATCTGCACTTGATTAAATGACATAAAGCATGCCCTTTTTTTGTTCAAATGAAATCACAAGTCATGCACGTGCACATCAAGGTCGTTATAAAACCGTTATCTCTCGTGCTCCTCACGTGCTATTCTAGAAAGTCTCTGGACTGTTACATAAACAGAATTGTATCTATTTTTGTTGAGAGAGAAAGAGAGATGTCTATAGTTGCTTAGAGGGAGATATAGCTTGATAACAAAAAGCTTTATTGTTCTTATTTGTTGTTTTGTGATCTCATAGGTTGTCTGTAATCATAAGTTTGAAAAATCAACAAAGCCGATTGGTTGTTCCTATCGTGGATGTAAGTCATTGCAAAGTGGTTGGACCATGTGATCTTTATTTATTTTTTAAAAAAAGGGAGGGGTGGGCAGCCAAAGAAATTTGAACCCCTCCCACCTCAAGGACTCGAACCCGAGCCTCCACGGCTCTAGAGCCAGAGCATTGCGACCAACCCGACCACAGCCTTGGGGGCGACCACGTGATCTATTTGTGTCTTGAGTTTTCTTGAGAGTTTTGAGTTTTTTTCACCTGTGTAGTTCTTCGCTATCATCTGCTTTCATTGTTTGATTCAAAATATCATCTCTGATTGTTCTTAGGCATCTTGAATTTATGGGTTAAAGATCTTAGGCATTGAGTCAAGAAGCTCGAAATTGTGACCTTCTGATTTGCTACAAAAACTTTTCTTCTCTACACCCATTTAAAATCAAAAAGGAAAAAGCTTAAGTAATAAATAGTTGAATTTATATGTTCACAAAATCTTATTGTTATTTTCTGGCCTACAGCAAGATTGCAATTTTCATTGTCTATGAACACATCTCTCTCTTTAGAAGTTCTCTAAATCTCTCCAAGTCCTACATTATTTATGATTTTTTTTCTATATTAATGTTTCATCAATGTGTGTAATTGAATTGCTGTAACTATAGTATTAGAAATCTCAACATTCAACTTCTAATATTATGTGTCGCTCATTTATTGAGTGATGAATTTTATAATTAGTAAAGTTACTTAACCAACATCTAATAAATAAATACCATATCAATTAGAATTTAAATTGAGACTTATATACTGAGATACCTAATATTACTCATATTTCATTCTTACTATATATAAGAATTTTTTTTCTTGATATTCATTAGCTTTTCAATTAATTAATTGTTCAAACTGTTTGTTAATTTCTACTTTCTTAAAATAATGTGAACTTGTAGTTATTTTGTTGTGATTGGGTGGATTTATAAAATAATAGGATGTAATATTAGTCATCAAAAAACGAGTCTATCTGTTAATTCTGTTAAACGTAAGGCGGTTTTGGTTGTTTCCCCACTTTTATACGCGTAGAGGGGAGAAGAGAAAACGAACAGTGTGAAAATCGTGGAGGAGAAAGGTTGACCGTTCCCGGTCTCAAATTTTTGATAATTTGGAAGGCTTAAAGCCTCGAATACTAAATGTTAAACATGTGCAAAAATGGTAGTAAGAAGCATCACTGTTTTTGTGTCTCATGCTTTGAGAAAAAAATGAGAGAAGAAATTGGCCACTAAAACAGCAGCTCAAGGGTGCCGTTTCAGTGGCCTTGGAGGGGTCTTTTAGGGTCTTTCACGGGCGAATATGAACACTCTACTAATCGAAGCCATTTTGCTTCTAACCAATTATCAGTTTCCACAGGGCCACAACTTTAATTCCAATCCTATAACTGTGGCCCACCGACGAAATTCAGCCTTCAATAGATCTCATATAGCACGTTTTCAATAAGATAAACTATGTGGTCAGAAAGAAATTTTATAAGACCAGAGAGTTCTCCGAATCCTAGATTCTAACAAAACTCCAAAATATATATACATATATATTCAAAGAAATTATGGGCTTGTAAAGAAACCTTGTTGAATAATGAGTGCGACAGATTATTTTCATGGACTTTGTGGTATAAATAAAAACATAAGGACTATGTAGATGATGCATTTGATGGATTGGTCTGAATAAAGTAAAGTTTTTTATAAATTTGAAGAACATATATATATATATATATATATAGGAGCGGATTATGCTACTTTTTTGTGGTGTTATTCCACAATTAGTAGATTAAACAATTAACCAACGCTTCACCTGTTGATCAAATCCATTGTAGCCGGGTCAAACATTGATTGTATGCCTTAATTGTCTTATAAAATTGCAACAAGAAGGGGATTTTCTCTTGCATCCATTCTGGATATTTTATAAATTCCCAAATTTTAATAAAATACTATTAAATTTTTACCTTTCCCAAAACAAAACAAAAGTGTGCTTCAAATCTTAAACTTGCTCATTAAACATCCCTAAAAAAGTAGAATTATCAATTGATATTAAAAGTAAAACGAGTGAGATACTATGGACAAAAACTTGAAAGAACAAGAAAAGTTTATCAAAACTCGAAACCCATGATAAGCTAATAGATAGATAAAAGCCATTCATAGACAAATATTTTACTTTTCGTGAACGAAAATTAAGAAGATTGCTTATTCTTATAATTTTAAATGTTGAAATGACTATGTATTGCCTAAAGTTTAGGCTCTTCTCAAATGATTCTTAATTATATTGAAACCTTACAAATTTTTATTTCGAATTTAAAAATATAAAAAGATAGAGGGTTTACAGAATCAAAATTAAAGTGAACCTGTATTTTAAAGTCATAGGTATTGACTAAAATAGGTCTGGTCTAATATTGTTTCTCTTAGTACTATGTTAATTTTTCTAATTGAGTATCATTGCTCTTTTGAATTACATAAGCATTTTCTGTATTTCTGGTGGAGAAAGACAGAATTGTGTTTCTGTTGAATAATTTTGAGAGCCATACTGGGGACTCAGTTTTCAATTTCGCAAAATACAGTTAGTATTTGGGATATTTTATCAAACATTAGGGATTTTTTTAGAAAAAACATCTTACTTTTCTCCAGTATTGATGTTAGAAAAAACAAAAATCGAACAACGAGATTTCTTTATCTTTGACCATCAACGGTTAGTACGTTGTCTTAGTCATAAGCCGAATACAATCAGTCAAACTCGTGTTACACGTATTGCATGCCCCACGCTACTATAAATTCTCAACTTATTTGATAAGCTTCGAGGAATTTACCACGACTTAAAGAACGTTCTTAGTAAAATCATTTTTATAAGAATATTTGTAAAAAAATTTAAAATATTTTTTTCCTTAAAAATTACTTATAATTGCTAATCAACTGAACTGAGAATATGTTGACAAATAAATACATTTTTGTTTAAATATTACATATATGAAAATAAAAAAAAATTCTATAACTAATGAAATATAATTACATCTACATATACACACACTTTATTCGAGGCATTCACAAGTAGTTTTCTAATCTTTTAAATATGCTTTTAAATGCAAACCACTTTTTAATCAAATGCGCATTGACATATTGTGAGGTCCAATTTTTTTCCATGATTCTCTCCCAATTTTTTTTTACTCTTAATCTATCTTAGTCTTTTAACTCTAGTAAAAAATGTAGTTTAATTGCAAATAAAGTAAAAAAGTTAAAATTTAAAATTCAATCTTAACCACTTATTTCATTATGATAGACTAATAATAAAAAAAAAATTAAGAGATGATACTAATCCAATTTATTGTTCCTTCTACTAAGTTTCTAGTGTTGGTTTTCTCAAAATAAAATTCAATAATATATTTTTTAAATATTAGACTTCTAACACGCCTCTCTTCCGTAATATTTTTATTGCTAGACTTTGTAAGTACAACATGATAATAATAAAAAAAAAATCTTAACTTCAATCAAGCATAACAATACAAGTTGCAAAAAAGACAAAATAATATTTGGTAATAATTGCTTACCTTTCACTACTAAAATATATTTTCGGAGTCTACTCCTGAACTTCTCTTATTTTATATATATATATTTTTTTTAATCTTTAAAACTTTAAATCATAGGATTGTCACCAAGTGAAAAATAGATTAATAGGAAAAAATTGTAAAACTAAAAAACATGTAAATATGCATGAGAAAAGCATGCCTATTACATGTTATATATATGACATTGTTATAACTTATCATGCCAACAAAATAAGCAATACATTCGTCATAACTAGCTAGCTTCTTCACCCACTACTCAACGTATCTATTCTAAGCAGACAACATTAATTATAATTACAACCAAATTAAAGTGCCTTTTCTCCAATAAATCAGACTCTCCTGTCTCTTTTCCTTTCCAATCCATCAACTTCATGTCTTCTAATCCTAATCCAAATTCAAACTTTGATGAATGTCTATGGATCATCAACATTCGTCAAACACTCGAAGAAGCACTTGAAAGTGATTCTGACTTTCCGGTTTGCATATTCAGTGTGCCCAAAACTTTGAGGTCTAGTGATCCCAACGCTTACACTCCACAAGAAGTTGCAATTGGCCCTTATCATTCCTATCGGCCGGAGCTCTATGACATGGAGATGTACAAGCTCAAGGCAGCAACAAGAGCTCAAAGACATATCAGTGGTGACCACAAGTTTCAGTATGTTGTTGATCAACTGAAAGAGCTTGTGCTAAAGATTCGAGCTTGTTACCACAAGTTCTTGAATTTCAGCAATGAGACTCTAGCCTGGATTATGGCCATTGATGCGTCATTCTTGCTTGAGCTTCTTCAGATCTATGTTATCGAAGAAGATAAGTTAAGTACAACTTATTCTTCCAAATCAATGTCACATTTGCTTGATTATTCGGGGGCTAAAACCGCTCATAATGCAATTATTAGAGATGTGGTGATGCTTGAGAATCAAATTCCCTTGTTTGTGTTGAGAAAAATGCTTGAAGTTCAATATCCATCTATGGAATCAGCTGATGATATGTTGCAGGCGATGTTAATGGGATTTTGCGAAGAGCTTTCGCCTGTTAAATTGATGAAGGACAAGCCAATGATCGATATCTCGGACTGTGCACATTTGCTAGATTTTTTGTACAACACAATAGTTCCAAAAGCTGATAAAAAGTCCGAGGTAACTGAGGCTGTTGAATATCAAGGTGATCACAAGCAACCGAAAGATAGATACACCGGTGACCCAACTTATATAATATGCATCTTCATTAAGATTTGGAAGCTGCTTTCAAAGCTCAAAAAAGGCCCTATCCGTCATATTAATCAGCTTCTTCTATCAAATCCTGTCAAATTCTTCTTCAGATTGCCATGGACAATTCTCTCCAAGCTCCCCGGGTTTTCAATCTTAGCACAAGCGCTGCAGGATTTAATGTTCCCAGAAGACAATGAAGAAAACAAATCACATGCTGAGAGATCCCCCTCAAGGAAACTCATGAACAAATCACCATTAGTGGAGGAAATCACAATCCCTTCAGTTACTGAGCTCGCCAAAGTCAATGTTCATTTTTCAGCAACTGTTGGTAACATCTCAACCGTCCGTTTTGACACAAAAACGGCAACACTGCATCTTCCCACCATCAGTTTTGACGTTAACACGGAGGTGATCTTGAGAAACTTAGTGGCATATGAAGCTTCAAATGCAGCAGGGCCGTTGGCTTTGTCTCGTTACACTGAGTTGATGAATGGGATTATTGATACGGAAGAGGATGTGAAGTTACTTAGGGAAAAAGGGATTATTTTGAACAGATTGAAGAGTGATGCAGAGGTTTCCAATTTGTGGAATGGGATGAACAAATCAATTAGATTGACGAAAGTGCCCCAAATTGATAAAGCGATTGAAGGTGTTAACAAGTACTACAACAGCCAATGGAAGGTTAAGTTTAGGAAAACTATGAAGGTTTATGTGTTTGGCTCTTGGAAGTGTCTTATATTGCTAGCTACCATTATGCTTTTGCTCTTGATGACTTTACAAGCTTTTTGCTCAGTCTATAATTGTCGCAGATTCAGATTCATCTCTGACTCTGATGGATTGGTTTCCTGATTCAAGATGTGTAATCTTAGTCGGCGTATTGTTTTTTTTATTTTTTATTTTTTAATTTATAGTGTGAGATTTGCTAGAATACGACCAAAAAATAGTTTGGTCTATTGGTTTGTTCTTTCTACTCCGGTGATTGTGGATCTGTATGCCTGAAATTTTATCAACGATGGCTGTAATAAAGATGCTTGCCTGTTGATCGATATCCCATTTTAAGAACTAGACAAAAGAAAAATTAAAAGAAAGAGTTTCTGTCTTTAGTCTTAGCTTCACATTCTCTTCTCCCTCTCATGATTCTCCTCCTCTTTTTATATAGCCCAAATGCAAGACAATTATCATTTATTTTATTATTATTTTATTAATATAATATTATCATTACATTATTATATATTTATAATAACTTATCAAAAGTAGTGTGCCACTTTTAACTCTTTTTTTTAATATAATATATATATTATTTATTTATTAATTATTATAAATTAGATATCTTTCTTTTATCTCTCATTTTTAATTCTGATTCTTCTTGATTCTTAAAATATACCCACAATAATAAAATATAATAATTAAAATAAAAATTAACATAATAAAATATAATTTACATAAAATTATATATGGGGAGCTTTAAGATAAAATGTGAGTGTTGTGCACATTAATTAACACTTTAAGTGAAAAAATAATAATTTAAACCTTTATAAAATATATATTTTCTAGTGCTAATCACTAAAGACACAAATTTGGCTTTGGCTTAAAATTCATGACTAGGGCTTACTCGATGATTCATAAGAACCAACAATATCTCAGTGCTGTGCATTTTTAGCTAGTTGATCATGATAATCTAATGCATCATCAAGACTTTTATCTCTAAACTCATTATTACACATCATTTCAACATCATTATTACACATATTTTCAACAATCTATCTATTTAGAAATGTTAGTCCTTCGTAGAAATATGACACTAATCTTCATATTTCAAAACTGTAGTATGGGAAAATGTTAAGTAATTCTTTATTCCTATCCCAACCCTGGTAGAAAGTTTCTCCTGACTTTTGAGTGAAAGTGATGATTTTTCTCTTGAAAGAATTTGTTCTGTAGGGTGGAAATATTTTTTTCAAAAATTATTTTTGCATGTTATTTCATGTTCTTATTGATTCAGATATGAGGTTTTGTAGTCAAGTTTTACCTTTATCTTTTAGTGAAAAATTAAAAAGCTTTAATCGAATTATGTTTATGCTACAATTTTTGTCTGTATTTTTATTACAAACTTCCTCAAAATTCCTTAAATGTAAGTATGAATTCTCGGATTCTAAACTATGAAATATTGGTAAAAGTTAGATAATACATTGTTTAAAGTTTAATCGAGATGCTTCAAAAGGAAATATTATATACAAAGGTGCTCCAGTTTTGGTTTAATTCATGTAATCTCTCAAAGTTCGTGATTGATTCTGATCTTGTTCATCTTCTTGATCAATTTGTAGTTAAGTTGATTTAAAATATTTTCTCCGTGGATCCTCCAAATTGGTGGTGGTGGTGATTGAGAGTTTCGATTTAACCTACCACGTAAAGATTAAGATTGATAACCAACGCACATCCTAAGAATTTCTAGCCCTAGTGCCTCCTCCATGGAACCATCTGACTAAAAAAATTGCAACTAGCAGTCATGTATTTGGAGATGTTCTTATCAAATCAATGTCTTATGCAATGATGATGATGTGTGTGTGCACGAAATTATTTAATACACAAGTAAATGAAGAAAAAAATAAAATAACAATTAAGAAAAATAAAATAAAAACAAACTAAAAACTAAATAAACAAGCAATATAAATATAGAATAATAAAAAATTAAAAAATGAAAATTAAATGCGCAATAAAATATAAAAATTATATAAAATTAAATAACTTAATAAGCGATTGAACCATCCATATAAAATAATAAAACAGAAAAATAAATGCGAAATAAAAATTACACAAATTAATATACAAGAAAATTAAATAACTAAAAATTAAATAACAATCAATGTGGATGAACTAGCCATATAAATAAACGTAAAAATTAAATTGCAAAAATTTAAAAGTCGAAGTCCATGTCCATTCAATCCAAATATCTTAATTGAGTCCAAAAGTATAAGGAATATGATGATATAAGTCCATAAATTCAAGTCCTATTCAATTTAATGTCTTCTGGGTTAAAATGAAAATTTTCATAAATTTTATAGTATTTTTGTAATTTTAGGAGAAAGAATGGGGCTAATTAAAATTTTATAATAAAAATAAAAAATAAAGTGATGAAATTTAAAGTAAAAGAAAAAAATGAAATAATGAAAAATTTGAAATAAAGGAAAAAGATAAAATAAAATATAATAAATAAAGAAATAATACCAAGTTTTGAAAATTATTGGTAACGGCGTCAAAACCTTGACACGATTCAAAAGTGTTGATTTACTCTCAAGTATAAGGGTATTTAGTTATAATATAATCCGATAAGTCTGGGGTCAAACTATAGGGAATTTTAAATTTAGTAATCAATTATTAAATAAAAATTAATAGTAAAAAAAAAAGATTATCAGTCTAAAAAATGTTAAGGCTACGGGATTCACTCTTAGTATTCAAATTATGTTTATAATATTCTCTCATATTTATATTTTATATTTCATTTATTAATTAAATATTATACTATTTAATTCTTAACTAATCAATTTAGTGGATAAATATGATAATGAAGTACATGATATGCCACAACTAAATTGGAGTGTCAACATAATGTCAAAATATTATATAAATCTAATGAAATCTAAGTTTATAAATTAATATGACATAAAATTACTAAATTATCAAAAAAGCATGTTCCATGATATCTAGTAAATCAGGTATTTAATTTTATGACATATAATCAAATAATTAAATGAATTTTAATAATTTTCGATACTCACACTTGCAAATGATATAAATTTGAGAATCAATAACATTAATTATAAGTATTTTTGTTAATTTAACTAAAGATTAATAATCATAATAATAAATTTTGTATTTGTACATCATTATAGAATTTATAATCAAATATATGTTAAAATAAACTCAGTGGTAAATATAATAAAAATTAGTCACAAAAATATAAACTGAAATGAATTTAAATGATTAATTCTCAAACATTTTTTCATTTAAATTTTCTTATAATAATGTAAATTTATTATAATTATTCTTTTAGATGTACGGTGTGTTTACAAAAATATTGGGGGTGAGTTTACAAAAATATTGGGGCAAAAATATCAGCATCCAAGAAAATTTTGATAGATACGGATTATACACTTTTAACGTAACTAATCTTCAGTTGGTTAGAGACAGAAACCAAAAAGCAAAATAGGTTGAACTCATCGGCCTTGTGTTAATTAAGGGTAGTCCTGCCAAATTATAACTATAGTATTAGTAGTGTTGTAACGTTCATACTAAAAAAAAAATTATTAATTAGCTGAAAAAAAAGTCATTTCAAAGAAGACATATGGGTGGTCTGTTTTTCACAATTTCTTAATGGACTTAATTTCGGTCGATTGTTTAAGTTTTAAAATTTATTAAAATTTTCAATAATATTTCAATTTAATAGAAAAATCAAATATTAGATATTCTAATATTTTATTTCTGACTTGGTTTTAATACTATATGTCATTTATTTATTGATAATGAACGTAAAATTACTTATTATTTTATTCTACTATTTAATTAATGAACTTCACATTTAGTATTACTCATACAAAAAACTAATTGTATGCTTTAACTTTTGTTTAATGTTTAAAAGTATGACTGATATTATAGAATTATTTTCTTAAAATTATTCTTATTTAATTAATTTATTTCATTCTCACCTACATAAAACTCATATCTGTTTTTATTTTCAAACACGACATTTATTTCGAACTCTCTCTCCCTCTACTTCACTTACGAGAAGATTCAAATATTGTGATAATAAATTTCATAACATTTTTATAATTTTGTGGGTTTTTTTGGTATTTTCATCTAACGAAGATAAGATAATCAAATTAAAATGTGTATTAAATATATTATAGTGGTCAAACATAGTTAAGAAACTAATATTAAAAAAATTAATGGAATTTAATTAGTTAATTGTCTAAATTTCTTTTCTTTATTTCAAGGAGATAATATATATATATATATAGAGAGAGAGAGAGAGAGAGAGAGAGAAACCTTTTAAGATAGAGAGATAGACAAAGTATAAATTAATTTTTTTATTTCTACAAAATTTTTAAATTTATTGAGTCATCTACATAAAATTATTTAAAATTCTCATTTTATCTAAACACTATTAAACTTTTAAATCTTATATCATGTAACTTTGTAATAATATAATATATGAACAAGATTTAATATCTTTGTTTTTATTGTTCATTAATCATCATCGTGGATTTTTTGTTATGGGAAAATTTAGAAATTTAGATAAGGTGGGAATCCTGGTCCGCAAATATATATGTATGGTTTGAAATGCCACTAATGAAAAGATAACTTAATTCACATCTACATTACACGTGGCGGGAGTGTGCTTATTGCTTTCTAAGGAATTTGGCTTCCAGGTTTGATCGCTGCTTTTAATTTGGTGGGGGTTGATTTTTCTCTTCCTGTTTATAAGTTGAACTATTAATCTTATTTTAAAGGAAAAAATGTATTTATATCTTTAAGATGAGAAATAGTCAATAACACCCTAAAGTTTATAAAAAAAATATTAAAATCATATTTTGACCATAATATCTTTTATTTCTATTATCCTAAAAATAATTAACTTTAAAATTTTTATTAAATACAAATATTATATAAATAACGTAATTTATGCAGTAAACTAACATATTAAAATATTTTAATAAATTTAAATACGTAAATTATTATATTTATTTTAATAATATATTTTTATTTATTGTAAAGATTTTAAATAAATAATTGCATTAAATACATTTTACAATTAAGAAAATTCACATGCTAATAATGTTAAAATTATTAAGTTACATAATATTTAAAATAATTTAGATTTTAATGCATTTATTTTAATATTATGATTCTATTTACTATAAAATTTATTTTAATATAATAAAATATATCTACTAAATTGTAAAATAATAAAATATTTTTAAATATTGAAATTATTTTAAAATGTATATATTATTATATTTATTTTACTTTTATTTTCTATTTATTATAAAATATTATAGTTAAATTTTTTGAATGATAAAGATAAAGGGTTTTATAATCAAAAGGGAGTTTTTGTGTTATTTTTTGAAATGTGCGGGTGTTGGTGACCATTTCTCCAAATCTTAGGATGTTTAGATGTTCTTTTCCCTACTTTAAATTTATGAGTATTAAATTATCGGTTGGATTGTAATAGTATAGATCTAAGCGAGTCACTTTTAAATTTTAATTGTAAATTCTTGAACGTAATATAATATTATTGATCCAAGCAAGTCCTAGTTGATTTCTATTGTAAATATGTCATCTGAATAATACCATATTAAAAAAAAATGATTGAAAACATATAATGCAAATATGTGTTTGTCATCGCTTTTGGTTATCGTCTTAATAGTGAAAATCATGGATAATTTTAAATTTAAACTCTGTTGTTTCTATTTCTGAAAAAATAAATAAAATATTGGAGGAAATTGTTTCTCATTCTTGTTATTTCTTAGTTTGTTTCAGCACCAATTTCCATAAGAAATTTAATGACATAAAAGTAAAATAATCTAACATTAATATAAATGACGATTCATCCTCCAAATATACATGCATATAATGATCATGATTCTTTAGATTTATGACATAATGGTCTTATTTCTTACCAAATATTTATGTTATAATAGTCTTAATTTCTATCATATGTACATACCATGGTCATAATTCTTATCAAATGTATATACCATAACTATACTCTTAATTTTTGCAATATATGCATCACATTAATGATGTTAATCTCTGCCATATATCCATGTCATCATAGTGGGCTTTTTATTCTAATTTTTTTTTATCATGACATGATATCATGAAATTTCATTTTAGTGCTGAACTGATTTTTTGTTAATATTTTAAAAAATACAATTAGTAATTATTATTGGATAAAAATATAAAACTAATTAAATCTTATTAATATACGTGTATATGCAGTAAAAGAATATAAAAAGGAGGTTAGTTCAGCTCTGAATCCAAGTCCGATAACATGACTCTTCTATTTTCTCTTCAATTAATAAATAAGCTATTCAACATTCAGGAGTACTTTGTTAAATAAATTCTGGAAAAGTACCTAGAATGCAACTTTACAAATTATTACAATTTCAGGTATCATTATAAATCTACATTCCCTGGAGGAGACGAAAGCGCATAATCAACCTCTTCGTTTCACATACTCGCACAAATAAAGTGCAAATTACATATACAGAGTATGGTCCCATGCTCTTTATTAATTCTAACACCATACGAAGATACTATCAATCGATGCTTGCGCTTATTGCTTGTCAAATAGTGGGACTTGTGGGATCATTTATCAAAGAAAGCGACACGCATTAAGCAAAAGTCTTTGCTTCCATTAAAGAAGCCAAATGGAATTCTATTAACCAAGTTAGACAGATTTTAGAATCCATCAAATATGCTGTACCTAATTAATACAAGTATATTACGAGGATATTTATTTTAAAAAATTATTACGTAATTATTAATTATATTTAATTAAATTTATATGTCATATAGTATAATACTTTTGGTATATTTTAAAATTTATCCACTAAAGCATGCATTTTTACTATCATTAATATTAAGATAAAATATTTTACTAAGTTATAATTTAAATAATTTATAACTCCTAATAAATTATATAAAACTTAATAATATACTAATGAGATTTATTATAACGTTACCAAGAGTGTAAGTTACTTGAATTATAACTTAAAAGGCTAATACAAATTTCAAGCATCATTACTACGAAAGTACAAAACCCCGGAGGAGAAGAAAGTACACAACTAGTAAATTCCATGAACACAAAAACATAATAAAATAAAGCAAAATAAACCAAACCCCAACCGTCTTTAGTTTATTTCTCGAGTCAAACCAATCAGCCAGCTGAGCTAGAGCCTGAGACGAACTTGAATTTGCGACAATTATAGACCGAGCAAAAAGATTGCACCATCGTCAAGAGTAAGATCGTAATGGCAGCCAGGAATGTAAGGCATTTCCAAGAACTAAACACATAAGCCTTCATATTTCTCCGAAACTTAACATTCCATTGTCTGTTGTAATACTTGTTAACACCTTCAATAGTTTTATCAATGTGGGGCACTTTCGTCAATCTAATTGATTTGCTCATCCCATTCCACAAATTGGCAACCTCTGCATCACTCTTCATTCTGTTCAAAATGATCCCTTTTTCCCTAAGCAACTTCACATCCTCTTCCGTATCAATAATTCCATTCATCAACTCAGTGTAACGAGTAAAAACCAACGGCCCCGATGCATATGATGCTTCGTATGCCACCAAGTTTCTCAAGATCACCTCTGTGTTAACATCCAAGCTGATTGTAGGGAGGTATAACGTCCGCTTCTTCGCGTCGAAATGGACCGTTGAGACGTCACCCGTAGTGGCTCTAAAACGAACCAGGGAATTCGCTAAGCTCAGTGACTGAAGGAATTGTGATTTCTTCGATTAACGGTGGCTTGTTCATGTCGCTATCATCATCTGATTTCTCTTTTCCATTTTTCCGTGGGATCATTTGTTGAATCATCTGTACTATGACTGAAATTCCAGGAAGCACCTTAGAAAGCTTTGCCCATGGCAACCTTTTGACAAAATTGACCTTTGAAATAAATTTCCAAATCAGACTGAACAATTTTTTTACATAAGTTGGGTCGCCGGCGGCGGCGGCATCTATCTCTATCGTCGCCGATTGCTTGGCTTCTCCACTTTGATCTTCAACAACCACAGTTATCTCTATCTTTGGTTGTTCAGCTTTCGGCACAATTGTGTCGTACAAATAATCTAGCAAATGTTGGCACTCTGAAACATTGATCAACGGCGTGTCCTTCATCATTTTAAAAGGAGAAAGCTCTTCGCAAAATCCCATTAGCATCGTCTGAAACATATCATCAGCTGCTTCCAAAGATGAATACTCCACCTCAAGCATTTTTCTCAACACAAACAAGGGAATTTGATTCTCAAGCATCACCAAATCTCTAAGAATCGCGTTATGAGCAGCTTTGGTCCCTGACAAATGTGACATTGATTTTGAAGGGTGAGTTATAGTCACCTTACCTTCTTTCATGGCGTACACCATAAGAAACTCAAGCAAGAATGATGCATCAATGGCCATCATCCAAGCTATAGCCTCATTACTGATAGTCAACACCTTCTGGTAACAAGCTCGAATCCTTAGGATGTGTTTTTCCAATTGATCAACAGCATACTCAAACTTATGATTGCCAAGGAGGTAGGTTTCAGCTCTTATTGCTGCGGCGAGCTTGTATCTCTCCATCTCATAGAGCCCAGGACGCCAGTAGTGATAAGGGCCAATTGCAATTTGTTGTGGAGTGTAAGAATCAGGATCACTAGACATCAATGCTTTGGGCACAGTGAATATGCAGGGACGAAGATCAGTATCAATTCCAAGCCCATTTTTGAGGACACCACGGATGCTATCGATCCATTGACTCTCATCAAAGTTTGACATTTTGGATAAACTTAAGAGAAGATGAAGAAGAATAAGAAGATAACAAGTTGATTTATTTGCCTATCTTGAGTAGTGAACACATGGTTATATAAGAATAAAGAGTAGGGGACCATACAAAAGCTCTCATATATGTTAAAAGGCATGTTTGTCACATGGAAATGCCAAATTAAGTATATTATATAAAATTCCAGAAGAATCTGTCTGTATATTTTAAAATTGGAAAAGAATCTACCAGTGTCACAAGCTAAGTTTGAGGAGGATAAAACTACTTTCAAATAATCCAAATGTTCGGTAGGTACGTAGGTTTAAATCTGGAAATCCGGTTTGGTTTGAATCGAAATCCACTCGAAGCAAACCGGAATTTCAGTTTCGCTACAATTAGACTTCAAATTCAGAAAATCAAATAGTTTTTATTCGGTTCAGGTTAAAATGGAAAACTTGATTTTAAAAAAATTTAAAATGAAATCGTCTAAACTCTACAATCCCAACCTAAAATCATTTCAATTAGAATGTAGAACAAGCTCTAATCTAAAACTCACGGGTCTAAACTAAAGCAAGCAAAAGCCATTTGCTCTCAAACTTACAACCTATGTAAGAAGGAATGAGGTTTTTTTTTCTTATATTTTTTTTTCAATAAAATAAAGGTAATCATTTACACAACATGCCATTAGGCTGCTTCAACATGTTGAAAGTGTGACTTCGAGCCTCTACGAGATTCTTAACAAACCCTCCATATTCAAAGTAAATTTAGATATGAGTAGATATATCGTCTTAAATATTTGTGAGATTTAGAAATATTGGGATAGGTTTCGGCCTTTATAGAATATGCACACATTTTTCGAATCTTGCTCAGCAGACCTTTGGAGTTTGCTATCTTTATATCTATGTATCTTGACTCTAAATAGACTCCATATTATAATGTAGGTCGTTGATTATAAGATTGTAACAAACCTGAAATTATAATATATTTGTCATTTGTCAATTTTGTAATAATTTTTATTTTTAAATAAAAAAATAGGTACATTAATAAATTGACAATAAAATCACTCTCCAATAAAGTATTTTTGTCTTATTGAAAACGTGCTATATGAGAGTTATTGAAAGCCGCCGCTATTTTTCTCATTACGCATTTTGACAATTTTAATGGTTTCTTACTTGAAAGCGGAATGTTAGGTTAATATTCTGCAGTTTATTTTTATCGACCTTTTGGAACATCTCCTACACCCCTTGTCGAATGTGGATAGTCATAATTGGCTAATTGCACAGTGATGTAATTAATCATTACACGTTTCTTGCTTCCTGACATCTTCTTTTTCCCTTGTGGAATGTGGATAGTTATAATTGGCCAATTGGATAGCGATAAATCCTTTTTGTTCTTATTACAACACGTGTTACCTTGCATCAGGAGTATCTCTTTCTTACTTTTTGCGTCTTCTTTATCCCTTCTGGAATGTGGATAGTGCTAGTTGGCTAATTGCATGGTGATAGTATCTTTGCATACGATTATTACACGTGTTTGCCTTGCACTAAGCTACATATAGAAAGATAGTAGGTATAGATAATGTAATTGAAGTTTTGTGCCTTGTAATTGTAATAGGGATGGCAGAGCGGGTTTTTGATCCACATAATTTAAATATAAATGAATTATAATTGGGTCGATTTAAAATAGATTTGAAGTGGAATTAGATCTAAATGAGTAGATCTGATATGAAATTGGAGTATAAACAAATCCAAACTTAAAATCTGAATTTATAACTAATTAAAAGTCTTTTAATTTAATTTTATTTTTGAAAATACTAAATAATTGTCAATAGTTACTACTTTTAGGTCGGTTTAAATCCAAATGAATTATATTTGGATTCGTCTAAAATAAATTTTGAACAAAATTAAATATAAATAAGTAGATCTAAGATGAATTTGGAGTAGAAATAGATCTAAACTTAAAATATAGATCTATATCTAATTTAAAGTCTTTTAGTTAAATTTTAGTTTACTCTTTTATAACCAAACTAAACTTATATCGAGTTTACTAATATCAATGTCACATTTATAAGATACAATATTTATTAATTTTATTTGAAATTCAAAGTTTTCTTTTTAATTTTAATTGAAATGTACTGTATATTTCAGTTGATAGCAATAAGTTTTTATTTTTATTTTTTATCAAATATTGTTTCTCTCTTATTTTCCTTGATGGGTTTTTGAGTTTAATAAAGATTAACTTTGTTAATATTCTCTTATAATCTATAAATGAATAAATTCAAGATGGATTTGGAGATGGGTCTCTATTCTTTTTTTTTTTTTGGTTTGTATATGAAGCAAAAATCATAGACCTATGATGAACTTGGAATAAATACGGATCCTGATTCTTTTCATGCGTTTGGATATGGAGCAATATAGATCCAAACCCATATCTGTTCCATTGTCATCCTACTTATAGTGCTAGAAAATTCTGCAGGTCTATGGTTCTCATCTTTTTGACATCTATTTCACCCCTTCTGAATACTGACAATGGTTTGGTTTATTATATATGTGTTTTACCTTACAATATCCAAGGATTTACATATTAATTATATGTTCATATTTCAATTTCACCTATATGTTATATTATAAAATTGTATATTTTAAAAACTTAAAATCGAAATTAATTTTTTAGTCTTTCGAACTATAATAGAATTCAATTAAAAACAAAATCGAATTACGGCTCGGGCTAGGCAACAAAAGAAAACTGTTAAGAAGCCAGCCAATGGAATGCTTGGATTTCACAACTCTGTTAAATTATATTTTTATTTGACAGTAATCAAAGTTGTAATGCAAAGAAAATAAAAAGAAAGCAACAGCAATAAACCCCAATAATTTAATTTACGAATAAATATTTATTTAGTCTCTACAATTTAAACCAATTATATAATTAGTCGTTTTATTTTTAAAAATTACATAAAAAGTCCTTGTATACGGATGTTTCCATTAAAATTTACTAAATTATATATGGTTGATTTTTATATGTTACATTGGTTTTAATTTCAAGTTATATCAGATAAAAATATTATTTTACCTTTCGAAAAAATAGATTCAAAAGTTACAAAAGAATGATATAATGATAGGCATATCTTGAGTAAATTTTAAAAATATAAGGTTTAACTGAATTATTGACACCGGCCTACGTTGACTAAATTAATATTTGTCCTTATTTTAAACATTCATTTTAAAATTGAATGCTTCTGGTTGTCACTCTAATTAGGGAAATTATCAATTTTAGTCATAATTTTAGGAATTTTTGTTTTTAATCTTTCTAACTTTTTTCTATTATGTTTAGCTAATTTTTGGTTGAATAGACAAAAATCTCTTATTATATTTATTTTATTTTCAAAATTATTTTGTCTTTTCTTTTTATGGTAATTTTCTCTTGTAGTCCTTAGAGTTTTTATAATTTTATGTATTATTTATTCTTCCATCATTTCTACATCTTCGTCCTATTTTTCTAATATTTTTACTATTTCTTTATAAAAATATATTTTTTGTTCCAGATCATAAAAGTTTATAAATTCTAATTCTTCATAATTTTCTTATCCAATATTTATTAAAGTTCTTTTTTCTTGTTCTAAACTTATAATTTCTTGATTTAAATTTTTTATATAAAGGTTAACTTTATTTTCCCAATTAAAAATCATTCTTTTTATAGTGTAACATATTATTCTAATCCTATTCCATGCTTCAAATTCTGGATATTGATTATTATTCATAATGTTTCTGTTTTATACCAATATATTAAAAGTTTAATTAGTTCATCTATAAATTTCATTCTCTTATTTAATATTATTTCATCATCTTTTGTATTTATATTAAATCTTTCTCTTTGTTCTTGCATTAAATCTAGTTCAATATTTATTATATTATTCTTACTTTCTTTTATTTCTTTAACCAATTTTCTTATTTCCTCTTTATCATCTATTTTTAAAGTGTACACCGCATCTACTATATTAGTTATTGGTTCCATTTAACTTAATTTCTTAAGTTCTTATTCTTCTTATTTTCCTTATGATTTTTATTAATACTATTGGCTCTGATACCATTTCGCTTGGGGGGTCCGAAGACTAATATAGTTAATCAAAAAATCTAGTCAATAAAATTAATCGAAATGAGATTTATCTGTTTGGAATCTTAAAATGATAGAAATTAACTAAAATTGAAGACATATTATTATCCATTGAGTACATGATTTATACAAAAGAGATTATTCATAGATATTTACAAAGGAAAGTAATACAATAAGAAACTTTTTATTCAGGATACAAGAGGAATTATACAAATCTTTATTTGTGGTAAAAGTTGTTCCACTCGGTTTATTTTTATCTAATAATAAAAGTTGTTTATCTCTACTTGCTCTTCTAGTTCTATATTGGTTTCTAATATAGAGATTTCTTGATTTATCTGAAACATTTATATTTCTTTTTGTAAATTATCTATTTCAATTTGATTTATTATTTTTCTTTCTAATTCATTAAGTAGTCCTATATTTTTTATTGCTAATAAGGTTTATTTTTATACTAATTCTCTTTTAGAAAACATGTATGCTTTATATTTCCATGTTCCACAATTAAATCCTATTACTAAGGTGTTATGATTATATAAAACTTTTGTTCTATCATTTATCCAAATTATTTTAGTTATTCCTACATTTTTTAATAAGGTATCATGAAATTTTTCCATATTATTGCTATATATCCAAGATCTCCTTCTCTTCCCGTTAAACATTAACATCTTTATAAACCTTTACCACCAAAAGATAAGAATTTAAAAGTATTACCTCTATCCTTTATTGTATAAAAGGATTTTCCTATACACCAACGGAGTAACCTTCTGCCTGAATGACCTCGTCCTTAACTCTCTCAACACGCCTTCACCTTCGGCTAACACGGGAAAACTAGACAGTCTCACGGCTTCACTGTATCCTAGGTATCTTGGAATTTCCTTATATCCAATAAAAGATATAGGTTTCCTCTTTCTTTCTTATGGGGGTTACTTAGTTTATTAAGATGATATGTTTATTTGGGTTGAGATTGGAGAAAAGATTTTTATTTTTGCGTTGAGATTGCTCTGGAGATTGTAAGAAAAATCGTATGTAGATCGGACATGCTCTGATCGGCTATATCCTCTCTCGATCAGATTTATTTCTTATATAGATGATACATTATTTATTGTTATCTTTTCCTCTTTACAGGTGTATGGTTGAGGGAAAAGATAATGACTCTTTATCTTTCTCCTTTACTCTTTCTCCTTTACAAATGTACAGTAGGAGAAATGATAAACATAACTAAAGCCCGACATATACACATGGGCTGAATTGATGGCCGACTACTTTATGTGGTGGCCTTACAAAGTTAAAAAGTTTTTTGCTACATTATTGCATATGACAAATGTATTAAGTAAAGATTACATTATTTATTTCTGCCGACACAAGCGATAAGACATCTTTTCCTTACTTTATTTCCATCAACCTGCATGCTTGCTGCAATGTGGCTGTACTTGATGGAAATCTCATGGTTGTTATCTCGTGTATGAAATCTAACAATATTTCTGAGGGTGACTCTACACCTTCTACTATCAATAGAATGTAATTATTGAATTTTATTATTGTCCTGTATTTTCTATTGTACAGGTCTTTAGCTATGCTCCAGATGACTTTTATTCCTCGAGCTCTTCTGGTTCTTATCCATGCTTTATTGAATTGTGAGGCTGCTGTATATTCTGTTCCCACTTCAAGCTAGAAATTTCTGGTGACATGACCTATTATAATCATGTAGAAGGCCTGGTATTCTATGTTATTGGTATATTCAGGACTTATGGTATAAAATTTAAGAAATATTTGTCTCTTTTTAGCAAACTTAGAGACTTCTATTACAAAGAGTTCATCAAAACTGACTAGCTCCTTTAAGTTTATATCAGGGTATATCATGTTAAGGAGTCCATACCTTGCTATCTTCCCAACAAGGATTGGATCTGCATCTTTTATTGCTATCATTGTAGGATAGACATTCTTCCCTGGTGATTTATGGATGGTATTTTTATAAGAACAAATGGAATATATCCAGGTGGTTATCTGTTTATAATATTCTCTTTATGGATTTAAAGGGAGGTTATCATCCTCTGAGACAAAGGGATTTATGTTGACAGTCCTTTTATTTTCTTCACCTGTTGCACAGATGGTTATGGTTTTATTTTTTTGGACTATTAGATTGCTGATAGGATCCGTATTTATTTGATCGTTGATTGGATCATATTTTATTGGGCCTCTTGTAGAGTCCTGATTTATTGGATCCCTGGAGGAATCCTGTTTTATTGGATCACTGATAGGATCTTGTGGAATGGGTCAACTGTTGCTTTCAGCATTTATAGGATTTATTTGGAGTCTTCTGATCAGACTATTCCAAGAAAAGATCAGCTTGTCTACTCCATTATTATGTATTTCAAATATTTCCCTTAGACAATCTATGGTGTCCAAGGCTTCAGTAGCATCAGCTTTAAGCCGATTTATTTTGGAGATTTCTTCCTCCATTGTTTATGATTTTTCAACAAATTCTATATTCCTAGATAAAAAATCTGCAAGATAATTGTCAGAACCTTTAATATAATTAATTTTAAAAGTATATAAAGACAAAAATACTTGCCATCTATGGATTCTTCTATATTGAGGTTCATTTGGTAATTTATTAAATATTAATGATCTAACTTAGGTATTTACCATTGGTCTTACTCTAATGGTTATTGGTTCTATCAATTCTATTTTAACTCTTAAATTTTTAGGGTTCCATAAAGGTAAAGGGTTTTCATAGTATACTTATTGTAATTGTTTCTTAATTTCATCTATAGAGATCAAATTATTTTGTAATTATTGTTTATAAAAAAAGATCTTATAAGTATAATCACCACGTTCAGCTGCAACTCTGTAAGGTTTAAAGATACGAGACAGTCTAAGGATATGTCCACATAGTATTTTAAGATTGATATTATATAAAGTTTGTTGATAACTTTGGAATTGACTAAGAAAATCATTTCCTAGGAGTAAATCTTGTTTTAAGGTATTATATTGAATTATATGTTTGAGTAGAATTATTTTATTTCCAAGAATTATTGGAACTTGTGATTTATAATATAATAAAGATGCTTGAGTATTTGTTATTCCTATAAGTTTTATTCCCGAACCGGAGAATTTATTCAATTCTTTTAGTAAAAAGAATTTACCTAGTGTAATTTCATTCCCTGTATCTATTATTGCACATGTAGTAATATTAGTTTCAGAAAATGTTAATTCTATATAAGTACCTAAAGGGAACTTTATAATATTCATTTATTCATTTTTCCACATTGCTATTTTAGGGCAAAATTATGTTATTTCATTATCCATTTTTATATATATTCCTTCAGAAATAATATTATAATTTATATGTTTTAAGAAACTCATTCCTAATATTATGTCATATATTTCATTTTGAGCAAATCCTGAATCTATAAAACATGGTATTCTAAATAATAATCTTCCTATATATGTTGGTACAAATACTTCTTTAGTATAGATTCTTATATTTCCATTAAAGTTTTTATATTTATATTCATTGGTTGTAATGTGCTCTGTTAATCCTTTATTTTTTAGTATATTTAAATGATTATGACTTGAACCTGTATCTATTAATATTTTTGGATCTTCTATGAATTCTATTCCGTTAAATATTTTCCTATTATTACTAAACTTCCATTAGATATGTTATCAGGTATTAATATTTCTTTATATATATTATAATCTGGTTGTTTTCATTTTCCTTTATTTTTGATTCCTTTAATAAGTTGTTTATTACCAAATTGAATTGGTATCGTTTGGTTTTTAACATATTCCTCTAATTCAGGTTTATCATTCTTTATATCTAGATTATATGTTATAGGTAAATTAGGGATTTGTAATATAGGTTCTATACTTTGTCCTAAATCTTGAAATTCTTTTCCTACCTCTATGTATGGTTTACTACTATATATTTCTCCGTAATTACTATTACAGAAAGAATACAAAGCAGAGTAATAAAATGTCATAATTTTATTTACAGGTTTCATTATATCTTTCCTCTTTAATTCAAAATGTAAACTTAAAGTATCATTTATATTTTTATCTTTTATATGTACACAATATCTAAGATAACATGTAAATAAAAATTTTTTATAACATAAATTTCCTTCTATAGTTCCTAAATGTGCTAATTCAAGGTCTATAAATCTTTGATCATGTAAACTAAGTATTATAGATGAATTTATTCCTTTCCTAAATAATGATTTTACTAATATTTGTATTCCAACTAAGTATACATATTGTATTTTATCTCTGATTCTATCACTTTTGATTTTATTTAAGGTAGCTTTTATACCTCTAGAGTTTAACAAGTTTAATTTAATATTTCCTCTACTTTGAGTTATATTTATAGCTTTTCCTTGTTCTTGATATTCATGAATGACTATATTTTTTCTTTTAAAGAATTGTTGTATATTTCTTAAAATAGTATTATTTGGATTTCTTAAATTGAAAGATATTCTTGAAATTTCTTTTAATTTTTTCTAATTTAATTGTACCATTAATTGATATCCATCCCTATTTTCTTGTTGTTCTATTTCTTTGTCTATTTCTATATCTTCTATGTTTTCTATTTTAGAATGTTGATTCTGATTCATCTGGTTCTGAATTTTCTAATTTAGTCTTTATTTCAAATGCTTATATTTTAAGAAGTTTTATTTCTTCTATTATAGTCTTAATATGTACTATCATTTATTTATTTAACTCGTTAATTTCTGTAATATTTTTATCCATCTTGTATTTTTATGATTTTCTTAGACCTTATTGATATTTTTGTGAGAATGGTATTTTAGTTATTTTAATATTTCTTGGTTATCTTTGGAAGAAATAAATTTAAAGGATTATTTTTGAAAATCATAAAATTTTTATGGTTATTATTGTAGATTTCCCCTCTAATTATGCACCACCCTGTGCTTATATGCCACATGCCACACGAGGAATTGTCAGACCAATAGTCTACCTTTGCAAGTAATTTAGGACTACCCTTTTTCATGTGAGTATTTCCTTATAAAAGCATATAAAATAATCTTTCCAAAAGGAAGCGAAGGGCTTGCATCTGATACTATACACATGGACATTAACATTTATCATTTTATTATTTCTGAAAATAAAATATCAAATATTACATCCATCGATTATGCTTCTTGCCAATGCAATCAAATTATTTAATGGTTATGGGATTCATTAATTGGTCCCAATATGCATGTTAAATGAAAATTTCAATTTCTTACTTTTATTTAAAAAAATAATTTAGTAAAATTGTTACCCTATAACTTTTCCGTATTTTACTTCTTCATTTCTTCATAATATGCTTGAGAAGAGGAAATTGAATTCAAAATCCAAAAGTAAAAAAAAAAAAAATTATATTTGAATTCTATCTAGTATGATTCAATAATCTGTCTGGGGCGTGTTTTATAAATTTGTAAACATATTGGAGTTAACTCATAATAACAGGTAAGTTCGCCGTGGTAAACGCTAGGTTTCAGATATAAGCGTTTTGGCGGGAAAGCCTGTTGTTATGAAGTCGCTGACGTGGCAGGCTAATGGTTTTGGTTGACTACTGTTCTTGGTTTGTTTGCTGAGTGTTAGGGGTCAATTATTTAATAAAGAAGTAGTTGAAGCTCTCTTCTTGTTCATCAGAAGTTGTAGCTTGTTTTGTGTTCTCTTTTGTGCATTCTCTGCATGTGACTGTTTTGTAGTGTTTAATCTTGTTTCTATGATTCAATCTTAATTGTTGGCGTTGATCAATGGATTTTATTGATCATCTGTAAATCATCCTGGTATGTGTGGATTTGAATCTGATCGTGGATCATATATGTCTTAACAAAATCTTATCCTATAGAACAGGGAACCAAATCAAATCTTATCCTATAGAACAGGGAACCAAATCTCACAACATGAAATAAACAATAAGAATCTAAGAGAAAAAAAATTTATACTCACTAGGAACCAAATTTGTAAAGAGATTTGAAACAGGGGAGAAAAGCATTTTCAATGTCTTATCCTCGCATCCAAGATCTTTCCACTGATCTTTGGTCTTAGTTATTATTAAAGTGTTGTGGTTTAAAAGTTACAGCAGTCGTAAAAAAAAATTATGACTATGAAATAAAAATTACTAATATATTATTAAAAAATTAAATAATTTTTTTTAAAAAAAGTAAAGATAATCATTTTCAGGCGTAGTCGATTGCAATTTTTAAAATACAAATTTTAGATTTTACATCAGTGTTTTACAATTTTACAAATTACTCAAAATTCATTTGATAATATTGTAAAAGTATTTGACATGGTTGTGAAATCTAAAATCTGAATTTAAAAAAATGCGAGTGCTCGCACTAGAATGTGAAATAATCATGATGTATAGTAATATTAAATAAAGCACCAAAATCAATCATCTAATTAAGACCAATAAAAATGTAGAGTGAGATGCAAGGAACTTATTCTTTGAATTTGAGAATAAACAGAATTAAATTCACCTTTCAATTATCCACTCAAATATTGAAACCTATATAAAGGACTTTTTTGAAAACTTGAATTGTATCAAGTATCTAAATTATGAAATAATCATTCAATTCTTTTATTTTGTTGACTCTTCAACAACTTAAGCCATTAGAGTGTCACCACAGGTACTGCACCGATGCTCAACAATTTACCACGTGAATTAAACATAGGAAAGAATTAAAATCTCAATTCACCGAATGCTAAATCCATAATAATTAGTATTTGACAAATTCTATGAAAATTATAAAAAAAAAAAATAAAGGAATCTTTGAAATGCACAGTTTTCATTCTTTTCACTTAAATATATCATCATGTTTTGCTTTGAAAGCATACAATTGTACCTGGATATGACGTTAATTCAATGGTTACCAATGAATTCGTTAAAGGCAGTAACAACTTGTACTATATAGTCATACAATTATTTGTCTTCTTGTGAGCTCACTCTTATCCTCAACATCTTCTGGCGAGTTATTGCGATGTGGCTGTGTTATCCTCTATGTCATCTTACATGTCACGCCACCAAGGCGTCACCTGACTTGTCACATTGTTGCTAATAAGCCATTTCATTTAATATTGGCTCATTAAACATCTATTCAGTTATATCAAACAGATGTTGATGAACCATTTCATTTAAAATTGTCTCATTAAACATATATCCAGTTATATCCAACAGATGTTCTAACATTTCACTTTAGAAGACTCTTTCTAACATTTCACTTTAAAAGACTGAATTTATCATGGGTGGTTTCTAACTTATTTATGTTCTTCATATTCCCATAAAAACTAATTTTAATATTTAATAACCTTGGCTAATTCAATTTACTTCATTATCTAAAAAATGTTGTGAGCCAGAAGCCCTATCTCAACCCAAGCACTCCCAAGTCCAAAAGGCTAAAATTCTACTTAGGGATTTTCTTAAGAATGTTGTCACCCAAAAGCCAAAAGCTATCTCTAAAAGCCAACCACTTCCAAAGGCTAAATTTCTTCACAAGGGATTAATTTTAAAGTTAAGTAATGAGAAAGGGTTAGACTGCATAAAACTAAAACTATTTAAATAATAAAAAAATTTTACTAAATTGTAAGATTTTATTGATATTTTACAAGAGAGAGGCATTGAACACTCGACTCACTCTTCTTTCTTTCTTAATTCTTCCCTCCCTTACTTGATGCCTCCAACAAAGGGTTTAGGGGTATTTATAGTATCCTAGAACAAATATAAACCACACAAATATTAAATTACAAAAATTTAATAATCAAATTTTACAAATATCTCCATGTATTCAAGAGATTTCTACAATTAGATATTTTCACCTTATCTAGATATTTTTAGATTACAAATATCTCCCAATCTCTACACAATTCTTGAATCTTTCATGGATTGGGTTTTGAACTTCGACTTGGATAAATGCAATTGGATTGGATCATGAAATTGGTGTTCGGCTTTTAACATTCCCCCTCAACACCAACTTTCATTCTTCGATCCATATTGAGCTGCTAGCAGAAGTCTTCAAACTTTTCGGTATTAAGATTTTTTTCAATAAATCTGCAACTCGATCATTCGTTTTAATGCACCACATTTTAACTTCATCTTGTAAGACCTTCTCTCTGATGAACTGATAGAGCACCTCCACATGCTTAGTTCTTATATGGAAAACTAGATTTTTCGCTAAGCTGGCCACTAATTGATTATCACAATATAATGGTATAGCGTAATCTACTAGTTAGTGTAGGTCGTTTATCAACTGCATCAATTAAGTGCTTTCTTAAGCTGCCATCATTGCTGCTCACACTCTGCTTTCGTAGTTGATAATGATACAGTTGGTTGTCTCTTACTACATCAATAAACTACTCTAGACCCTATTGTGATAACGTACCCAGTAGTTGATCTTCTTGAATCATGATCTCTGGCATAGTTAGTGTCACAATAACTAATCAGCTTGCAACTTTCACTATTCTTGTACAATAGACCATAGTCGATTTAATTTTTCATATGTCTTGGTATTCACCGAACAGCTTCCAAGTGAGGTTTCTTTAGATTTTTCATGTATCGACTCTTTACACCCACTGCATATAAAATGTCTGGTCGAGTCAATGTTAGATAGATTAAACTACTTATCAATTGTCAATATTTCGTTCCATCATGTAAATCTTTGGCTTCATGTGTGTACACTTTTACATTGACTTCTTTTGGAGTTGAGATTGGCTTGCATTCCAACATTTCAAACTTCTTCAATAAATATTTGGTATATTTCTGCTAGCAAAGAAATATTCCCTCTTTTGTTCAATCAACTTTTAGACTAAAGAAGTGCTTAAACTGACCAAGCTTTTTCATCTATAAGTAAACTGATAAGTTCTCTCTTATTCACTGAACCTCTTCTTCATTATCACCAGTAATAGTCGAATAATCTACATACACCAATACAATTGCTAGCTTTCCTTTACTAGCTTTGACAAACAAACATGAATTTGCATGTGCCACTAAATAATTATTCTAAGATAGAAATTCAGCAATCTTACCATACTATACTCTTAGTGCTTGCTTTAAATCGTAAAGTGTCTTTATCAGCTTGCATGCATACTCTGGATGAACTTTATTCTCAAATCATTTCGGTTGGTTCATATAGATCTCTTGATCCAATTCTCTGTGTAGAAATGCATTTTTTACATCCACCTGCTATAATTTCTATTCCTTACTAGCTCGATGCAAGTAAGAATCCTACTATTGTGAGTTTTTCCATCAGACTAAATAGTTCACCATAGTCTAGTCCATATTATTGTGAAAATCCTCAAGCTATCAATCAAGCTTTGTACCTTTCAATTGAACCATCCAGACGCTTTTTAATCTTGTACACCCATTTACAAGATATTGGTTTTGTATTTTTTTTTTTAATTTAGAACCATATCCCAAGTCTGATTTTGCTTAAGTACGATGATTTCTTCGTCCATTGCCTTCATCCAATTAGAATTCTCTACTAACTGGTTCTTTAAATTTGTCAAGTTCTTTTATTTTTTTCTTTTTCTACAACTGCTGCATTAGCGTGCCTGAGATTTGGCTTTCTCGATCTTTTAGATCTTCTAAGTTGAGAATCAGAAGTACTTGGTTGTGGTTCACTTGGTTTTTTATCTTCAACGGGGCTCTAATGAACACTTGTCTTCCAAAGATTTTGCGCCTCATCATGCTTAATATCATCATCCCTTGGTTCATCAATATCTTTAGATACTTTCTAACTGGAGTGAATTTGGGCAATTAGTTCCTTTATTTGATTTTCAATTTCTTTTAAAATTGATAGCTCTTATTTTTCTAAAGATTTTTATGAAAAAATTTTGTCAAACACTACATTTTGTGTTATATAGCACCGTCCACTAGTAGGATTACAATACCTTCATCCTTTACCAAACAAAAATACAACGAATTACCTTCTTGTCAAGTTTACATCAAAAGTGGTTTGGCACGAAGACATAACATATATAGCCAAATACACGAAAGTGGCAGACTGTAGGCTTCACATTCTACAACTTCTCATAAGGTGATATAAATCCTAGTTTTGGTTAGGGAAGTCCATTGATCATATGAGCCACCGTCTTTATAGCTTTATCCTAAAACCTTTTAGGCACATTCTTTGTATATATTATACTCTGACAGATCTTCGCTAGATACCAGTTCTTTTGTTCTAATATACCATTTTGTTTAACGTGTTGGCATATGTAAACTGATGGACTATCTTATAGTTTCAAAGAAACAGGGAGATTCATGTGATGTATACTCTCTTTCATTGTCTGTTCGTAAGCAACAAACCTTCTTTCCTACTTCTCCTTCGACTGTGTCTCTGAATTCTTTAAATTTTAAAAAATTATTAGATTTATCTTTTATAAAGAATACCTAGCCATAACTGGAGAAGTCATAGATGAACGTGATCATGTATCGCATGCCACTAATAGAAGGTTGCTTGACAAGTCCAAACACGTAAAGTATACTAAATCTTTAGATTTTAATACACCTTGACATTTTGAAAAATGAATATAGCATAATGGCTTGAGGATGTTAGCTGTGATATTGATAATAGAATTTTCTTTATATTAAGGACATAATACACATCTTAAAGTGCCACCTTTTTAGAATTGCATCGGAGTGCTAGAACTGTACTACCAACGTGAGCTATCTGTAATTGTGAGTTATTTATTGTCACTACTATACAACCTCTCTTGTACCCGGTTATATTTTGAAGCTTTTTTTTTGTCACTAGTCAAGTGATTTGACCATCCTGAATCAATAATCCAATTACTCTCGTAGTTGATACAACTAGGTATTGTGACTGTAGAGTTATTTGTTGTTACTACTATACGACCTCCCTTGTACTCAGTTATTTTGAAGCTTTTTTTTTTTTGTCACTAGTCAAGTGATTTAAACACCTTAAATCAATAATCCAATCACTCTCGTAGTTAATACAGCCAGGTATTGCAACTGTAAGAGCTAGCTCCTCTTTCTCAATAGCAACGAATGCTTCGGCTTCTCATTCCTCATCACTATCCTTCCTCTGAATAAAAGTGGTAGCATCACTCTCTTCAAACTTTCTTTTAGACCAGCAATCTTTCACCTTATGGCCCTTACTTCCATAGTGTAGCAATTCCCTTCAAACTTCCTTTGTGAGCTACCTTCATGTTGATGACCTTTTAACTTATTAATATCTCTTATGGATCCTCCACCAGTATATCGTCTGAATCGATGTCTCTTCTTATCGGTGAATAGCACTTCCTTTTCATTCTTTACTGATGCCCAACTCATTTTCTTATCAATCACCTTTTGATCTGTAAGTAAATTTTCAAACCCCTCAAGGGTTGATTGGGTTGGCCAACCTTGGATGATTGTAATAAAAAATCCTAAATTTCAGCCTCAAAACATGATAATAATTTTCTTTAATCTAGACTTAGAAATTGCAGCAGTAGGATCTAACTCAGAAATATTACGATATAGAGACTTTACGAAGTACTCATCAATTATCATGTCTCGTTGTGAAATTGACAATAGTTCATTCTCTAGAAGTTGTAGCCGTGCGTTATTCTTCTTTGAAAATATCACTACAAAAGTGTCCCAAGCTTCCTTAGGTGTTTTAGCCTTTTTTTATGCGTTGCAGCATGTCTTCTTTAATTGTACTCTTAGTGGCAAATAAGGTCTTCCTAACTTTAATATTTCACTTCTTCAAAGCGGAATCCTTAGTTGGTGGTTTCATGTAGTTACCACAAATGATCTCCCAAAGATCTTGGCCTTGTAAGTAGAACTCCATTAATATTGCCTATATATTGTTATGTTTATTATTGAGCTTCTTAACTCCGCCAACTACTTGAAAGTCATCCATAGTGTTTGCAAGACTTTGACAATGCCAAGCAACGTTGATTTTCACTAACAAACTTAAAAAGTTTCAAACTCCTTAGGATTTTATGAAGCTCAAACAATCATCGATCATCTTTACTGCATTCTTACAGCTTCTCCATGATAGGACTTCAATATTGTCAACTCCGACAATACTGCTACAGTAGTCACCAACCAAGTGAAGAGGACTAGATTGCACAAAACTAAAATTATTTAGATAATAGAAGAATTTTACTAAACTTCAGGACTTTATTGATATTTTATAAAAGAGACACTACATCACTATTTTTTGTCTCTTCTAAATCTTTACACCTTACTTGATGCATATAACAAAGAGCTTAGAAGTATTTATAGTATCAGAGACTAAATATACACCACATAAATATTAAATTATAAAAATTTAACAACCAAATTTTACAAATATCTTTATATATTCAAGAGATTTAAAGAATTAGATATTTTAACATTTACTAGATATTTTTAGATTAAAAATATCTCTCAATCTCTACACAAGTCTTGAATCTTCCATGAATTGAGCTTTGAACTTGGGCTTAGATAAATGCAAATTATGCAATTGGTTTGGAATTTGGATCATGAAATTAGTGTTAGACTTTTAACATTAAATACTTATAGAAAGGTTACAAATCATTCACTTGCATAAGCATTTATAATACGACTTCTTTATAGCTTTAATTTTTTTCTCCTAGAATCAACAGCAATACTATCAGCATGACTTTTCCAAAACAAATCATCACGATACACATGACAAAAATGAAGAATTTTGGTGTAATTGATATCATTCCACTTCCTATGGTTATCAAAGGATTTTTGTTAATACGATTCTTGTTTTTAACAAAGAGATTACCTAAATCCAGTATTTGATAAATCACAATAATAATAGCAATAATTCTCCCAATAAAACAATGCAAAATAATTCATTGAGTAATCATTAATTGAAATTTGAACTAATGCTTAAATGTTGTCAACAGAGTCATAGTGTAACACCTACGTTGGTTGAAACTTATTGTGTGACTAGTCTTACGGAATAGGTTTCCCATTTCAAAACTACCAATACTTCCCAGTAGTCAGTACCATCAATTATGAGCAAGAAACACGAGAGTTTCTACAGAAGAGCTCTTGAATGCAACAAAAGTTATCTTTCAACCACGTCTACGCTCACAGTTATTTAGTGATTTTAATCTTCTAAATTTAACAATGAGAAACAAGGTGTCCAACTCCAGCACCAATTGGACTGGTCATAACTTTTATTTAACTGGCACTCCGCATATGATGACATTTAGATACACCGTGAAGTTTCACTAGCAGAAATTATTGGCGCGGCTTATGACATGCGCAAAGGACTTTTTATTACCATATTCATATTCGGATGCAATGTCTGGATCCTCCTCCAGCAAGCATATTGTGCTAACCAATGATGTCATTCAACACAATTTCAGTGTGCAAGCTTAAAGAAGATTTAAAGTCAATTAAGTACCACGATATTATCACAAATGAGGCATCACAATCGATCACTAGGATAATCCAATCTTCTAACCTCTCTCTTTTCATAGCATAGCCAAACTCTTATAGCTAATTCGTGACTGGTATATATTGTTTGCCATTATACTTATTTTCATGTCATAAATCTTAGTCTTATTCATCTCACCCAAGCCACATTCTTATTTTTACCAAAGCACAATTATTTTTCGCCTCTATCACGTGTTTATACAGTTACACTCACATAAAGCATCAATAAGATTACAATAAAATTCCTCATCTTTCAACTACTCATCTAATTTATTAAATGACTTCATTGTTTCATTTACAAGGTCAGCTGTAATATAATGCTTAAACATCATACGAAACGGGGCATGATTGGGAATCGAAGGCGGTGAATTAAGTTCCAAGAGAGATTGAATTCGAAGAACTTGCCCAAGATGTCAATAATTCAATTGCAAGTATTAGTTGTGTGAGTGAAGTGGCAGTCAGTTTGGACCCAGTTGAAGAACTAGAGGGCGCGTTTCCAGTCATTGGCGTGGCAAGAGATGGTCTCGTTAGGAATAAGTTAGCAGAGCAGAGTTTGTTAGTGAATATTCTGTTAGTTATTAGTTTGTTAATATTGTTGTTGGTGTGGCATGCTTAATCAGCAAGGTTGTTATAGTTTGTTTGTCATTCAGCTGAGTACTCAGCATGTATTACGTGTGTGGATTATTCTAGATACTAGTATAAATACTCTGTAATCACATTCATAATATAATAAGATGAAAATTTCTCTTCACTAAATTTCTCTTCAATTTCTTTATTTTTTTTTCAATTTCTCAATAACCAAACAATATCAAACAGAGAAATAAACTTTGATTTGGTATCAGAGATTTGATCAAATGAATTCTCATGTCTTCTTCAAGCTTAATCTCAACTAACTCCTCATCAATTTCGTTATTCACCTTCACAACACCAATTAAACTTGATCGATCTAACTACATGATCTGGAAGTCACAGATTCTCTCATCAGTTCGAGCCAATGATCTTGAAGGTATTCTTGATGGATCTAAGAAGTGTCCAGATCAATTTCTTTCAAGCACTTCAGAAAGTTCGAATGCAGTCCAGCAGGAGAATCATGCGTTTGTGATATGGAAGAAGCAAGATCAGATGCTGCTGAGTTGGCTCTTGTCCTTCATCAATGTTGAAATTCTCAGTCTTGTGGTAACTTCTAAAACTTCTCATGAATTGTGGTCTAGCTTAGAGGAACAATTTGGATCAGAAACTGCTGTTAGAAATGTTCACTTGAAAATTATGCTAAATAATCTCAAGAAAGGTTCTATGACTGTCACTGAATATTTTGCCAAGTTGAAATCTGTAACTGATGAATTAGCAATTGCTGGAAATCCAATCCGCTCTTTAGATTTCATTACTCATCTAATTTCTAGTTGAGGTCAGCATTATTATCCAGTTGTTGTGTATATTGAAGCAAATTTTCTTAAGATGAGTGTGAATGAGGCTTACTATTTATTGTTGACACATGAGGCTTGACTTGAAAGTAATTTGTCTAATGCTAGTAAGGAGATCAAATAAAATTATGCAGCTAATATTGTTCAAGCTGGAAAAAATATAAGAAGGCTGGTAACAGTGTTGCTCAGAACTATAATCATCAAGGAAATTTGAGTAGAAACTATGGTAATAAAAATGGTAATAGTGGTTGGAATGGAAACTATAACAACAGAGGAGGTTTTAATTTTGGAAGAGGTGAATACTTTGGCCAAAATTCAGGGAGGTCAATCTGGAAATTGCCACGTTAATCAAGGAAGAGGTGCTTTTAATGGATTCAATGAATTTGGAAGTATAAGTCGCAGAGGCAATATTACTTGTCAGATCTGTTTGAAGCCTAATTACACTGCTGCTGAGTACAGGGACAGATTCAATAGAAATTTTGTTCCAAACTTTATTCCAAATCAAGGACATTTCCCAGTGCAAGGTCATTTCCCAAATCAAAGTCAAGCTTCAAGGGCTGCTTATAGGGCTACTTCAGAAGGAGCTGCAGATCATGGTTGGTATTTGGACAATGAAGCGGTGCAGAATCTAGTTAAAGGTAAGCCTTATATTAGATCTTAGTTACTGCTTGTTGGCAATAGACAAGTTCTTGAAATAACACACATAGGTTGTACAAGTCTCTATATCTCCTTAGGAAACAATTGAACCTTACTAATGCTTTGTGTGTGCCTAAGATTACCAAAAATCTCATCAGTTTATCTAAGCGTCTTTTGGATAACAATATAATCATTGAGTTTGTTTCTAATTTTTGTTTCATTAAGGACAAGATGATGGGAACCTTGCTGGCACAGGGAATTGCTAAATATGGACTCTTCAAACTACTGTCACAAGATGAATTAATTTCTCAATCTGAGTCTGCAATTTCAGTTTCTAAACCTAGTTCAATGTTGTTTGTCTTCTCTAATAATCATGTCTCTGTCAGTTCAATTAGAAATCCAAAAAATTTTCTAGCTTCTAGTACTGAGTCAATGCAACTGTTACATAACAGATTTGGTCATCCAACTAAGTCAGTATTACAACAAATAATGAAAACTCTTCTTTTGAATTCAGTTTGTAAGCATTCTTTATACTTTTGTGATGCTTATCGGTATGGAAAATTACATCAGCTTCACTTTTCAGTCACTGATATTAAGTTAAAACTTCCTGTTAAAATCTTACATACTGACTTATGGGGACCAGCATCTGAAACTTCTATGAATGGATATAGATATTACATATCTTTTTGCTGATGATTTTACTAGATACAGCTGGATTTTTTCCTGTTAATTCAAATCTGAAGCACTTGATACCTTTAAGCATTTCAAACGTCTTGTTGAAAAATAATTTTCCTTGTCTATTAAAACCCTGCAGTCAGATATAAGGGGTGAGTTTATAGCTTTCAATTCCTTTCTCCAGCGAGAAGGTATTCATTTTGGACATAGTCGTCTATATACTCATCATCAAAATGGAGTAGTTGAAAGGAAACATAGGCACATTGTTGAAACAGGCCTCACTCTCCTTTCTCAAGCTCATTTGCCTCTTTTCTTTTAGTGGGAAGCTTTTCATACAGTTTCTTATCTTATCAATAGGATGCCAACAACTTTCCTTCATAACATGTCTCCTTTTTAAAAATTGCATAATCAACTTCCTGATTATAACTTTCCTAAGTTCTTTGGTTATTCATGTTTTCCATTGCTTAGACTTTGTCATCAACACAAGCTTGATTTCTATACTCAAATGTGTCTTTTTATTGGATATAGTCCTCTTCATAAGAGTTATAAATGTTCGGACAAGTCAGGCAAGGTAATCATTGCCAGACATGTTATTTTTAATGAATCTGAGTTCCCTTATTCAGAGTTGTTTTCCAAAGAACACATATCTGTTGTATCTTCTACTACTAATCTCACTCCATCACCTGTTCATTTCTCCCTTTCTCAACATCTAATTTTCAGTGACAGTAGTACTGGAGACTCACCTGTTGCGACCTATGCTCCTGCAATGTCTGCCACATCCAGTTCACAATCCTCACTGCAACCTCCTTCCACACAACCTATCAATATGTCTTTTAGTTCTTTACAGTACCCTTCACATGTTGTCATTCCTTCTCATCCCATGATTCACAGGTCAAAGGCTGGTATTTTCAATCCTAAAACTTTTCTTGCTGCAACTCAAGACCTTGAACTTATCAATGTCAAAGCAGTTTTAATTGATCTCAGATGGCATTTAGCTATAAAAGAAGAAGTTAAAGCTTTGCAAAGGAACAATACCTCGTCTCTAGTTCCTATAAAAACAGCAGGGAAAATTGTAAGAAATAACTGGGTTTACAGGGTTAAATATAATTCAGATGGCAGTGTCTCCAAATATGAGGCCTGGTTAGTTGCTAAAGGTTATCATCAAACTCATGGGATTGATTTCTTTGAAACCTTCAGTCCAGTGGTTAAACCTGGTACTGCTAAAGTGGCTTTGATTTTGGCTGTCGTGCACCATTAGGCCATTAGACATCTGGATATCAACAATGCATTCCTCAATGGCGTGCTCATTGAGTATGTCTTCATGCATCAACCAGAGGGCTTTATTGATTCATCTCATCTTTCCCATGTTTGTAAGCTTAATAAAGCCTTGTATGGTCTCAAGAAGGCCCCCAGAGCCTAATATGACAAATTGAAAAGTTCACTCATCCAATGGGGTTTTCTAGCCTCTGTCTGCCACCTCTTTATTCATCAAGCATGTAGGTAAGCAAATATTGCTTATCTATGTAAATGATATCTTGGTCACAGGTTCTGACTCCAAGCTTATTGAGGCTGTTATTCAGCAGCTTAATTCAGAGTTTGCTCTCAAAGACTTAAGAGAGTTTAATTACTTTCTTGGTCTTAAAGTAACTCCATCTATGCGAGGTTTGAACCTCTCAGACCAAATATATTGGTGATATTCTTCACAAGGCTAATATGCTTGATTGTAAGGGTTGTAATACTTCTGCCAGCTCATCTGAAAAATTACACAAAGATCAAGGTGCTGCATTTTCTAATCCATCGTTGTATAGAAGTATTGTAGGTTCTCTCTAATATCTTCTTCCTAACACAACCTGATATAGCTTTCATTGTGAATAAGCTAAGTTAGTTTCTGCAAGCTGCCACAGTGCAACACTGGCGAGTATGTAAACAAGTATTGAGGTATCTTCACAGCACTGCCTCTTATGGAATTCAATTCTTTAACTCAGGGGCTCTGACTTTAACTGCCTATTTTGATGCTGATTGGGGATCAAATCCTAATATCGAAGATCCATTGATGGTTTTCGTGTATTTCTTGGTAATAATCTCATTTCTTTGTCCTCAAAGAAACAGAATGTTGTCTCCAGATCATCAGCTGAGAGCACAGGGCTTTGGCCTTAGCTACTTCAGAACTTCTCTGGCTTACTTATTTACTTGCTGAGCTCAAGGTTCCTCTTATCCAGTCTCATCTTCTGTATTGTGATAACAAAAGTGCAGCAGCATTGGCCAGTAATCCCAAGTACCACTCACGGACCAAGCACATTGAGTTAGACCTTCATTTTTCTCGTGATCATATTGCCCAAAAGCAACTCACAGTTAGTCATGTTTCCAGCTCTCAGCAGCTTGCTGACATACTTACCAAGGGTCTCTATTTTGATCATTATATGCGGAGCAAGCTTAATGTCTTTCCCCGACCTTAGGCTTAAAGGGGGATGTTAAGAATAAGTTAGTAGAGCTGAGTTTGTTAGTGAATATTCTGTTAGTTATTAGTTTGTTGCTGATGCGGCATGCTTAGTCAGCAAGGTTGTTATAGTTCGATTGTCATTCATCTGAGTACTCGAGCATGTATTACGTGTGAGGATTATTCCAGATACTAGTATAAATACTCTGCAATCTCATTCATAATACAATAAGATGGCAATTTCTCTTCACTTTTCTCTTTAATTTCTTTGTTTTCTTTTCAATTTCTCAGTAACCAAACAATATCAAATAGAGAAATAAACTTTGATTTCGTGTACTGTAATTTGGTCGAAATTGTGCAGATTCGATTGGGGTTTTGGGTTTTGGGAGTGGAAATGGGAAGCGGAGGCGAAGAGGAATTGGATGAGAATGAGGAGAGAAATTAAGCGACGAGTCGTGATTTGTGAGAGCATTTGTTCTTTTATTGCATTACAAAATTTCGGGAATTTTGATTGCAGTCCAAGGGCTTCAGGTTCAATTCAAATTTGGAATCGAAAGCTGGGTGTTTATATATAGTTTGTACCAAAGAGAAGGTCATGCTTAATCATTCCTTATATCTATTTTTTCCTTTTTTAAAAGGGCAATAATTATTTTTTATGGGTTTATTAATAACGAAATCAAATATTGAGTATTTTTTTTCTCAATTTCCTAAGACCTACCTCACTCAGTGTATCTCGATCCAAAAAATAAATGCATTGAAAGTCCGTTCATTAGGCTGAAAATCCTTCAACTATGGTACGTCAAGAAAGAAATATGAGCATCACAAGTTCATTATGCATCATAAGCTCGTCAAGATATAAAATATATTATGGACACTGAAAATCTCTCAAGACACGTTTCTGTGTACACGACAGACTCAGTTAATTGTGTAATAAATATTGCAATTAAATCTTACTGTGCCCCATGTCCAATACCCTTAAAAAGATAAAAATGATACAAAAGAAATTAAGAAAAAATAGTGAAGGGTATTCTCTGATATTAAAAATATAGAAACTATATAAAAAAAAGTATATTTAAAAGAAAAATGACATATTCTCATTACCATCTCTCCATTCGACTAACAAAAATGGAAGCTATAGCATTTCGTAAAAGGAAAAAAAGGAGAGATCTTTGGAAGAGCAACAATGCTCTTCCAGACTACTTATTAGCATTCTCTTACTGTTTTCACTAATTTTTTCATGATTAATACGCTAACTTAAAAGTCATAGTGTCTTTTGCAGGTACAAAACAGTACTGAAAACTTCTGAAATCAAGAATGAAATCAAATCCGACAACTCCAAGTATGAAGGAAACACAAGTTTCCTCGTTTAGAAACTCAACATTGGTAGAACACAATTGTGAAACCCTACTAGTGGCAATTTTAAATAAATGCAAAAAATTGGCATTAACTTGACTTGTCTCTAGACATAGCCTAATTGGGTGTACCGCTTATCGGAGGTGGTCCACTTAAATAAAACTTGTCAAAACCGTTAACAGCAAAAACAATGTTTCTCTTCTTATTCAAATAAAGCCATATTCGCCATAACAAATGCTTCAACGCATCTAAGCACCCATTATTATTATTTGAACAACAAATTTCCTCCTTCTAGGAGAAAACAGACTCTTGTCGCCAATTGTGTCTCCAATTTTATCAAACATGTCTTCTCATCAAAATCCAAACCTCGATGAGCGTCGATGGATCATCAACATACGTCGAACACTCGAAGAGGAGCTTGAAAATTATTCTGACCTTCCTGTCAGCATTTTCAATGTGCCCAAAACTCTGATGTCCAGTGATCCCGATTCCTACACACCACAAGAAGTTGCAATTGGCCCTTATCACTGCTGGCGTCCAGAGCTCTATGAGATGGAGAGGAACAAGCTTGCTGCAGCGAAAAGAGCTCAAAGACAATTCCAATGTGAGCATATGTTCCAGTGTGCTATTGATCAATTGAAAGATCTTGAACTACAAATTCGAGCTTGTTACCACAAGTTCTTGAGTTTCAGTAGTGAGACTCTAGCTTGGATGATGGTGATCGATGCATTATTCTTGCTTGAGTTTCTTCAGATCTATGCCATCAAAGAAGTTAAGCTATCTACAACTACTTCCTCAAGATCAATGTCGCATTTGCTTGATTATGCAGGTACTAAAGCTGCTCATAACGCGATTCTTAGAGATATGTTGATGCTTGAGAATCAAATTCCCTTGTTTGTGTTGAGAAAAATGCTTGAAGTTCAATATCCATCTTCGGAATCAGCTGATGATATGTTGCAGGCCATGTTACTGAGTTTTTTCGCAGAGCTTTTGCCTTTTCAAATGCTGAAGGACACGCCAATGGTCAATGTCTCAGAGTGTGCACATTTGTTAGATTTTTTGTACGACACAATTGTTCCAAAACCTGAGCAAAAGTCCGAGATAACTGAGGTTGCTGATGATCAAGGAGAAGACAAGCAAGCGACACAAATATATTTAGGTGACCAAACTTACATAAAAAGATTCTTCAGAGAGATTTGGAAGCTGTTTTCAAAGCTGAACAAAGGGCCAATCCGTCTTATCAAAAAGCTGCTTCTATCAAAACCTCTCAAATTTTTCCTCAAATTACCTTGGGCAATGCTTTCAAAGCTACCCCTAATTTCAATCTTGGCACAGCCGATTCAATATATGTTATTTCCAGCAGAAAAGAAATCAGATGATGAGAGCTTCCGCTCAAGCAACAATGACATGAACAAGCCACCACTAGTGGAAGAAATCGAAATCCCTTCAGTCACTGAGCTCTACAAGTCCAATGTTACATTTTCAGCTGCAAATGGCAACATATTAACCGTCAGTTTCGACACGAATACAGCAACATTACGCCTTCCATCTATCAGTTTAGACGTAAACTCCAAAGTGATCTTTAGAAACCTAGTGGCATATGAAGCATCAAATGCATCCGGGCCGTTGGTTTTTACACGCTATACTGAATTGATGAATGGGATGATTGACACGGAAGAGGATGTGAAGTTGCTTAGGGAAAAAGGGATTCTTTTAAACTGATTGAACAGTGATGCGGAGGTTGCTAATCTTTGGAATGGGATGAGTAAATCTATTAAATTGACGAAAGTGCCACACTTAGACAAAGTGATGGAAGATGCAAATGCTGGTAGATAGCTAGCAGATTAGCAGCAAAGTAAGCTTCTAGAGCCCATGCTTCGGTCAAAGGCGAGAGGGATTCTTATTCAATAGTAAAGAACCTCCTCCCCATTCAGGTAAGGAAGAGTTGAAGAAGGGGAACATTCTCTATTATGGGTCTGGAGCAACCATGCACTTACCTTGATCGCCTCCGAGGAAGTGGTCACGTAAAAGAAAAGAAGAGGGAAGGATTTTGCATTTACTAAAATAGAGCATTCATGCGAGCGTTTCCAATCACAAAGTGATTGAAGATGTTAACAAGTATTATAACAACAGACTGAAGGTTAAGTTTTGGAAATACATGAAGCTTTATGTGTTCAGTTCTTGGCAATTTCTTACATTGCTTGCTACCATCATGCTCTTGCTTCTGATGATATGCCAAGCTTTTTGCTCAGTCTATAATTCTCGCAAATTCAACATCATCTCTGACTCAGACTGATTGCTTAGTCTATTAACTCGTGTCTTTTTTTTCCCTTTTTCTTTCTTTTTGATTGGTGTGTGATTGTGAGAAAGCAAATTTTGGCTATGTGCTTGCTTCTCTTCAGGGAAATGTACGTGGGTTTGTAATGATGCCTGAATTTGCATTTATTATTCATCAAATTTTCAATAAAGATATATGCGTGCATGCTACCATATATCTATAGGCCTTTTATTCCTATTATATACTTCAATTATTGTTGCGTGTCTTCCTTCGAAAAATGTACTTGATTAGTTCAACTAATCGACAGGTAATTAGTGTTATCATCCATGGATAATAATAATATATGGCATAAGAATAAAAAGTACGTAGGGGACCATATACCAAATTAAATTTCTTGTTTAGAAAGAAGAGAAATTTAATCAAAACGTACTGATTATCATCAATAGTTTGTTGCAACAAGCATTAAACTTATTATCTTGGAACTCAAAGAGTGTAAAGCAAACAATGTACAGATGAGATCACATCTTTTAAGATTTCCTGTCTTCTAACACTCATTACTCCAAATCTTGATTAGCAGCATATTTTTTTAATGTAAATGTAATGTATACGTGAGATAAATTATTTGTCCAATAATCTGATACCGCTAATATTTGGAGATATATATATACTTTATCTAAATTTGTAGGAGGGACTGAAACTTGTGTCCACTTTTGTTGAGGGGACAAGCCCGCCCCTATGCTAAGGGCTCAGTGGTAATTTGAAATAATACTTACGAACTATATTATTAAAAAATACAATCGTCTTACTATTTGAATAATGTTAAATTTTACTAGAACAAAAAGGATTAAGTGATATAACTGATGGAAAAATAAATTAGGTTTTTTAATTTTTCAATTAAAACCTTTTAGGACCGATCTCATACAACATATAAGAATTAAGTAATCTAGAAATTCATACCTTGATGTTTTGAGAAGATGAACAATTGAGAGTTGTAGATCCGCCTTCAAACGATCTTCCGAGCTATGACTCAAGTTTGATCAACACTGGACGTGTGGGCGTCTGTTTCACCACTCCCAATTGCAAGCTGGCTCCTCTTAGATGCCTTCTTTATTTTTCCTAGAATCCCAGGGTTCTCCTCCTCTTCTCAATTTAAGAGTATAAAGCCCTTTTATAATATCTTATGAAAAACTCTAGTATGTTAGGATTAAGATTTCTATTTAAAATAGAATTCCTCTTTAACTATCTCTCCACTTACCTAAAAGTGGAAGGAATGTGTAACAAACTAGGAGACCACCTTGTAAAACATTACAAGCCCCATTTACACTTTAATATAACATACTAGGCCTTAACAAATATTATAATTATAATTTTCATCTAATATGCCAGTTTTTCTTACTTTTGGGTCCAAGTGATGGTATTGTCAATTAAATGAGCTAACCTGGGATCATTTGGGAACATACAATAGTGGCTACAATAATTAAATTTGTAATTAAACAAATATAATTATTTAATTCCAATTCTACTCCACTATAAGATTGAACCGACCTCCATAATTGTATGCTCGAATATAATTCGCCTAAGCCACATTGATTTCTTTACTGCACAATCCTTTGTACCACATCGTTAATTTAAATTGATATCTCAACTGTCCAATCAATTTAATTACATCTTTTCCTTGATACTTACTCGTTTTCTCTAATGATCATTTTCAACATACTTATTTATGTTGAGACACTCCGCCGGAGAATTTCTATGATCAATATCGAAAACCCATCAAGAGATGTGTCGTACAAATTCTATATTGTTAATCTACAATTTCAATACTTGTAATTGCTCCCACCAAGATCACGGGTAATCTAGACTACATGTGTATGTCATGCCCATTGGTAACTCAAATGAAATAACAACTACAATCATGAAATCATAACTAACTCAAGATTAAGATTACAGTAAATCAATGCCTATGAGATTTAATAAGTCTGACAGTTATTACTAGGTTAATTAAATCTCATATGTGATCCAGTTCAATGTAGACAAACTACATCAATAAATTCATACATGATTAAGACAAATCACTCAATGAATTTATTACAATCTATACCTAAATAAAGTGCCCAACTTTATTTATCAACTGCGAACTTAACTTATTTAATCATAAGATAACTTGTATTTATGTCTTCTGCGAATCCACATGGTGATCGCATAAATACATATAATATGATTAAATGGACTTTGCTCAAAATATTAATGCAATTCAAAATATCTGAATAAATATTTGAAATATTTTATTAATCAGAAAATCAATATGCTTTAAAGAGCACAGAATCCCAACAATAACAACACCAGGTCTCGTTGTGGTCATGGTGGTATGGTTCTTACTTGTTCACCATATCAGGCCTTGCCTTCGAGAAACGTCGGTACCTGAACTGCAAGCTACAAGAACAGACACACGCTTTTCTGTGGATTGAGGCATTCTAAAATACCTCTTTTGTTATTTTCTTATAATTTTAAGCGTGGGATAGTCCTTGCATTTTTTATTATTTTAAACGTAGGAGAGTCTACACTCACAATGTGTAAAAGAAAGGGTTTGAGCCTATATAAAATATTATGGATTAATTTATTTTTAAAAAATATCTCTTTTGTTATTTGCATAAATCTAACAATATCCACATATTATTTCTTAAATCATTATATTTCTTTCATATATTTATTTTCTTTTAATTTTGTATCTCATTAAAAACTGAGTTGATTGTAAATAGAATGTATCTATCAACCTTAAAATGGTCTTATTCCACATGTTACAAGCTACACAACTATTTAATCGGTCAATTATCACAATTTGGATTCTATTATCCTTTCAACCGCCAAGTGGGTTGAAACTGGGTTGGAACATCAAGTGGCTCTAGATTCAGGGGTTCCTGCTATAGTCGAACACGAGGGAAAGATCATTTATACCGATATTGACAAGATCGTTTTATCGGGCAATGGTAATACCTATAGTATCCTGTTAATTATGTATCAACGTTCACTTCTATGCATCAAAACCCCAGGTTGGGCAGAGTAAATGCATTAAAAAGGGCTAAGTTTTAGCAGATGGTGCCGCTACAGTTGGCAGTGAACTTGCTTTAGGGAAAAACATATTAGTAGGTTATATGCCTCTAAAATATCTAAATCCCTCTCTTTAAAAGAATAAGGAAATCCTGCTTTAGCATTTTGCGTTTAAAAAGCATTTTCCCCTCATTTTGACAGTGCTTAGCTTAGGTTGACTTGAAGGGAATAAAACTAGGTTTTTAAAATTTTTCAATTAAAACCTTTTAGGACCGATCTCATACAATAAATTAAGTAATATAGAAATTCATAATTTGATGTTTTGAGAAGATGAACAATTGAGAGTTGTAGATCCGTTTCCAAACGATCTTCCAGGTTATGACTCAAGTTTGATCAACATTGGACGTGTGGGCGTCTGTTTCACCACTCTCCAATTGTAATTAACTCCTCTTAGATGTCTTCTTTATTTTTTTTAAAATCCTTGGGATTCTCTTCTTTTAAAGAAAATAATGCCCCTTTCATAATATCTTATGAAAAACCCTAGTATGTTAGGATTAGGATTTCTATTTAAAATAGAATTTCTCTTTTAACTATCTCTGCACTTACATAAAAGTGGAAGAAATGTGTAACTAACTAAGAGACTACCTTGTAAAATATTACAAGCCCCCATTTACACTTAAATATAACATACTAGGCCTTAACAAATATTATAATTATGATTTTCATCTAATATGCCAGTTTTTCTTGCTTTTGGGTCCAGTGATGGTGTTTTCAATTAAATGAGCTAACTCGGGGATCATTTGGGAACATACAATAGTGGTTACAATAATTAAATTTGTAATTAAACAAATATAATTATTTAATTCCAATTTTACTCCACTATAAGATTGGAACTGACCTCCATAATTGTATGCTCGAATATAATTCGTCCAAGTCACATTGATTTCTTTACTGCACAATCCTTTGTACCACATCGTTAATTTAAATTGATATCTCAACTGTCCAATCAATTTAATTACATCTTGTTCCTTGATACTTACTGGTTTTCTTTAATGATCATTTTCAACATACTTATTTATGTTGGACACTCTGGCCAAAAAATTCTATGATCAAGTACTGAAAACCCATATGTGTCGTACAAATTCTATATTGTTAATCTATAATTTTAATACTTATAATTGCTCCCACTAAGATACCAAGTAATCTAGACTACATGTGTATGTCATGCCCATTGGTAACTCAAATGAAATAACAACTACAATCATGAAATCATAACTAACTCAAGATTAAGATTACAGTAAATCAATGCCTATGAGATTTAATAAGTCTGACAGTTATTACTAGGTTAATTAAATCTCATATGTGATCCAGTTCAATGTAGACAAACTACATCAATAAATTCATACATGATTAAGACAAATCACTCAATGAATTTATTACAGTCTATACCTAAATAAAGTGCCCAACTTTATTTATCAACTGCGAACTTAATTTATTTAATCATAAGATAACTTGTATTTATGTCTTCTACGAATCCGCACGGTGATCGCATAAATACATATAATATGATTAAATGGACTTTACTCAAAATATTAATGCAATTCAAAATATCTGAATAAATACTTAAAATATTTTATTAATCAAAAAATCAATATGCTTTAAAGAGCATATAATCCCAACACGACTAACCAAATCCCAGTGAGAACATCTCTTTAATAGTACTCCACTTGGCCATCTAGAATCAAGCCTTCCTGAACCAGGTCTTTTTCTTACCCTTAGCCTTCTTCTTCTTTTGAAGCTCTAGTTCTCACGCATCCTAGTTTCAACTTTCGCTTTGAGCGCGAAGCAGCTTGTTGAGATCAAATGAGATATCCCAACCTGTAAAACTTGTAGTTCCCATGGTTCACATGATGGATGGTGTACCAATCAATTTGTCAGATCATTCAGAGAAATCACTTGCACCCCTATTGGCACTCTTAATCTTTCATATCTATAACATCCAGGAGAAAGGAACAATTGTGAACAGGCAGGCGAAGATGGGAACTGCTTCTCAAGGCTATAACTAAACTTCTTTCTTTGTTCAATCTCTCCTTCGTTCTTAGTTTAGAGAGTACTGCACCTAAGAATAAGGAAGTTGAGGGTCCGTCTCCAGAATGAGTAATTCTTTCTTTTGGCGGTATCGCGTATAAGAGAACGGATGAGGTGTGATCTTTCTGTGGCATGAGAAAGGTAGGTGCGCAGGGAGGTCAAATCCTTAGTTGTGTTGTGAATAAAGAACTGGAATAGACGTAGCACACGAAGAGAAGAGGGGAAAGAGAGTCCTTGCATTTATTTTAAGCGTAGGAGAGTCTACACTCACAATGTGTAAAAGAAAGAGTTTATGCCTACATAAAATATTATGGGTTAATTTATTTTTAAAAAATATCTCTTCTGTTATTTGCATAAATCTAACAATATTCACAAATTATTTCTTAAATCATTATATTTCTTTCATATATTTATTTTCTTTTAATTTCTGTATCTCATTAAAAACTGAGTTGATTGTAAATAAAATGTATCTATCAACCTTAAAATGGTCTTATTCCACGTGTTACAAGCTACACAACTATTTAATCGGTCAATTATCAGCATTTGGATTCTATGCATGGTTGTTTGTATTGCGCTGATCTTTCAGAAAAAATTTTGCCATGTGATCATTAACTAGAGAATCCAAATCTCAGACCCTTTCTTAGTAGTTTGCTTCATTGCTTTTTTTTTTTTTCTGATAAGTTTCTATTGTTGATACTTGAAATAATTTCTTAATAATTTTTATTTATTATTTTCTTTTAATTTCTGTATCTCACAAATAATTAAAAAAATTGAGTTGATTGTAAAAATAATGTATATATCATCAGCCTTAAAGTGGTCTGATTCCATGTGTTACAAGCTACACGGCTATTTAATCGGTCAGTCATCAGAGTTTGGATTCAATGCTTATTTGAATTGTGCTGACCTTTCAAAAAAAAAATTCCCATGTGTGCATTAACTAGAGAATCCAAATCTCAGACCCTTGCTTGATAATTTGTTGCATTGCTTTCTTTGTTGATATTTGAAAGGGTTTGCGTATGTTGTGTACTCTTATTCATTTTTTTCTCATGTAATTTGATAGTAACAAAAATATTTTTCAGAGAAACAAATAATATTTTGAAAAACATTCACAGAGAGGGCAAAAATAACAATCTCAAGATGGTCTTTGAGTAGTACTCTTTACATGAAATGAGCGGTAGCAGCCGTAAATTGCACAAAACGCCTGTAATGTCATCAAGAACAAGAGAAAAACGGCAGCTAGCAACGTTAAGAACTGCCAAGAACCAAACACATAAAGCTTCATAAATTTCCCTACTTTCACACACCATCGACCGTCATGATAATTGTTAATATCTTCAATCACTTTATCTAAGAATGGAACTTTTGTCAACCTAATGGACTTGCTCATCCCATTCCAAAGATTTGCAGCCTCTTCATCACTCTTTAATCTGTTCAAAATCACACCATTTTCTCTAAGCAACTTCACATCATCCTCAGTATCAATAATTCCATTCATCAATTCCGTGTAACGCGTAAAAACCATCGGTCCTGATGCGATTGATGCTTCATATGCAACTAAGTTTCTGAACACTACTTCTGAGTTGACATCTAAACTGACTGTGGGAAGATAAAATGTGACATTCTTGACGTCGAAGTCAATGGCTGAGATGCTGCCGTTGGTGGGGGAGAAGCGAATGCCGGCTTTTGAGAGCTCGGTGACTGAAGGAATTGTGATTTCTTCTACTAACGGTGGCTTGTTGATCTTGTTACAATTCTCATGTTTTTGTGTGGTTTCTTCTTGATCTTGGGAGAGACATGAATGTTCCAGAAGTTGTTTCAAGATTGCAATTCCCGGAAGGTTAGAGAGGATCATGCATGGCAAATTTACAACCACTTTTTTCATAAATCTCACAGGACCCTTGCTGCAAATCTTGCTAAGAAGCTTTTTAACATGATTTGAATCCACAAACAATCTTTTCCTGCCTTGATCTTCTTCATCACTTTGATCTCCGTCTTGATCTTTGACAATTTCGATTGGTTCTTCCAATTTGGGCACGATCATACTGTACAAAACGTCTAGCAAATGCGCACATTCTGAGACTTCAACGTGTGGCAAGTTTTCGATCATTTTGAAAGGGGAGAGATCTTTACATAATCCAATTAGCTTCGAAAGCAACATATCATCAGCTAATTCCAGCGAAGGAGATTGGAATTCTAACATTTTTCTCAATATAAACAATGGTATTTGATTCTCAAGCATCACAATATCTCTTAGAATTGCATTATGCCCTGAATTCCTCCCAGCATAATCAACCAAGTGTGACATTGACCTGGAGGAAACTCTTGTTAAAGCTTTACCTTCTTTGATGGCGTAGATTTGAAGGAACTCGAGCAAGAATGCTGCATCAATGGCCATCATCCAAGCTAAAGTTTCATCACCGAAATCTAAGATTTTGTGATAACACGCTCGAATTCTTGGCTCAAGTTTTATCAAATGCTCAACAACGTTTTGAAACCTAATGCATTGAAGTTGTCTTTGAGTTCTTTTCGCTGCAGCTAGCTTATATCTTTCCATTTCTTGAAGCTCAGGACGCCAATGGTGATAAGGCCCAATTGCAATCTGTTGTGGTGTGTAGGAATCGGGATCAGTAGACGTTAGGGCTTTGGGGACGTTAAAAATGCAGACAGGCAAATCGGCATCCTCTTCAAGTTCTTCACCAAGTGTTCTACGAATGTTGATGATCCATCGATGCTCATCAAACTTTGGATTAGAATTCAAGGGCATTGTGGTTTTCAGAGCAAGATGTGTTTGTTGTATTTTGGAATTGTTTTTGATACAAAGCAGTTTTGATAAAGTTAATGTTATGCCACATATAATGCCATAAACAATTAAACATGCTTTATTATTAATTAATTTTAAGTTAATATGTTTGCGTTTAATATATGAATTTGCTTTTGTTTGTCTTTGCGTTTCTTCTTACGAATGATTGTTTTTAAAAAAAAAATTAATATCCAGAGAAGACAACTTTTTTAATACATATTAGATAGTCAAATTTATATATATATCTTATTCTTTATTTTTAACAAATTTTATCTCCCACAAAATCTAATATTTTTTTTTTATTTTTTTTTCAATATCCAACTTTTAAGTGTAGTGTATCACAATTATTGCAGTGACACTCAACAAATTTACTCTCAGTTGTTAAATCTTATAGATAATAAAGAGTAGTGTATCACAACCAGCGAATCAACGGTCAACAAATATACTCTCAGTAATTAAATATCACAGGTAAAAAAAAAAAAAATTCAATTTCAATTCACGGAGAGATAAGTCCATAAATTTTCGTCTATATCACTATTTAAAGGGTTGTTAATCTTCGACCAGCTAAAAATCATGAATCTTGACAAATTTAACGCAAACAACCAAAAGCAGCTATCCATTAGCATATATATATATATTTCTGGAATTGTTACTAGACCCCTTTAACTAAAGTCATTCTGCATAACGTCCCTCATCTTCTTTAAGGTTTATATTTGAGTCCAAAAACTCAAACACCATATCTTCACAGGACTAATTATATCTCCTTCGAAAATTTGAGTTTCTACGAGGATTGTTTCCTTGCTTACTTCTGTTATTTATATTCCCATAACAAATTAATTTTTAACTTAATTTTAGTAACCTTTGACTAATTACATTTCTCACATTTTTGCCTATCTAATCAATCCGTTATCACTTAAAATTTAATTTAATTTACTTCAATATCTCAAAAAGTTGTGAGTAAAAAACACTATCTGCAACCCAAACACTCCCAGAGGCTTAATTCTTCATAAGGACTACTTTTGAAGTTAAATAAGTGATATAAATATTTATAAATTAATCATGCATCTGCATAACCATGTATGATGAGACTTCTTTCAGCTTGAATTTTCTCCTACAATTATAACAACAAGATTACCAGCATGCTTTTCCAAAACGAATCATCATGATACGCATGACATAAATGAAGAATGTTGGAGGAGTAATTGATATGATTCCACTAACCATGGTTATTTATTGTTGTTAATGCAACTCGTAGTTCTTAACCAACAGATTAATTAAAAAACAAATAAATGAATCTCTCAACCAAAACATAGAAAATAATTCATAAAGCAATCAAACGTTGAAACTAATGCTTTAAAGCAGTCAACCGAATCAAATTAAAAGTCGTTAGATCATAGATGTAAAACCAACGCATGGCCTGGTGCATCGAGAAGACAAAAGGGTAAAATTATATGTTGCTTGAACTCATCCTTATTTTGTGACAAGTCCTATGCGAGAGCAAGACAAACAAATATACAACATTCACAAATTAAAGAGGTTTCTCATTCAAAACCTGCCATACCACCAATTCACGGAAAAATTTTAGAATATACCACAGATAATACAATTAATTAATTCATGTATGACATATGTAGTTAAATTTAATACAACCACTACTTGTATGATAATTTTTTAAAATAAATGCACATATATCATTCATGATTTATTTATTATATGAGTGACATGATAAGTTCTTATATATTCTAGAATTTCTCTCAATTCATGAGCAAGACACAGAGTTTGTGCATAAGAGCTCTTCAATGCAACAAAAAGAACAAAACTCGACTTCACCAAAACTTCAGTTGTTAAATTTAGAAGATGAAAAAAATTAAAAATAATTAAGAAGAAATACCTGTGAGCCCAGCAGTGGCTGAAAGATCATTTGCGAGAGACAAGTGTCCAACTCCAGCACCAATTGGTCTATGATGATATTTAGAAAGACTGCAAACTTTCACCACTACAAATTATTGCTGCGGCTTATGGCATCCACGAGACTTTTTTATTACCGTGCTCCTCTCTGGATGGTCCTCCAGCAAGCATATGTCATATTGCGCTAATCAGTTAATGATGTCATTCAACACAACTTCAATGTTGGAAACTCAAACAATGTTTCGAGTGAATTAAGTAGCGCAAAATTATCAAAAATGATTCATCACAAGCACTCACGAGGATAATCCAGTCTTCTACCAATCTATTTTGATGGCGTAGACAGAAGTCCTACAGCTACCTCATGTTTGGTATATGTGGTTTGCCAGCGCTGAGCATAACCCCAAATGCAATGTCAACTTGCTTATTTTGCAACAATGGAACCTGGGTGAAACCAGTATCATCTTCAGGATTAACAAACAAGCTTGAATAACTATTCACCATCCAATCCTCCTTGCACCAGCTTCATCCCCCATTAACTCTTCCCTTTGCTTAGATGAAACCCTTTTTTCAAACATCTCTTCGTCATACTTCTTAGCCATATGTAACATACCTTTGTCAATCAGGCATCAATCAAAGCATTGTGAGCAAACTCCTCAGGACTACACCTAAGTTCCTACATCTTCTTTCACACTGCAAAATTAAGAAACCCCATCTCGAATTCTTGGCTCAAGTTTTATCAGATGCTCAACAACGTTTTGATAATGCGTTGACGTTTTCTTTTAGTTCTTTTCGCTGCAGCTAGCTTATATCTTTCCATTTCATAAAGCTCACGATGCCAATGGTGATAAGGCCCAATTGCAATCTGTTGTGGTTTGTAGGATTCGGGATCAGTATTTGGGGACGTTAAAAGTGTAGACAGGCAAATCAGCATGTTGATCATCAAGTGTTCTACGTATGTTGATCATCGATGTCTTCACCAAGTGTTCTGCGGATGTTGATAAATAAGCGATGCTCATCAAAATTTGACTAGAATTCAAGGGCATTGTGGTTTGGGAGCAGATGTGTTTGCCCTTTTTTCAGAAATGTTTTTGACTGAATACTGTTTTGATGGATTCATTGATGGTGAGTTATAAGAATGATCTAATGCGACAGATAAGTTTTCATTATTAATTAATTTCAAGTTAATTGGCTTAATTTATCTGTGTTTGTATTTGTCACATTTTAGTTTTACATTTTGAAACTATAAATAGAAAGGAAATTATTATATGGAAAATGATAAATAAACAAATGAACGAACGAAAAAAAAAAAAGACCACGCCAACAACGTTGGTGAAATTGTAGCTTATAATCGGTAACTTTCTCTTTCCCATTACTATCAAATATAATTAATTTTTAGATGTATTTTATATATTTAAATTGTAAGAAATTTTTTTTTTTGTTTAAATTGTTAGAAAGTAATGGATTAAATTTATAAAAATTGCTAGATGTGTTTTATATATTTAAATTGTTAAAAAGTAATGGATTAAATTTTAAAAATTTGCTAAATGTATTTTATATATTTAAATTGTTAGAATGTAATAGATTAAATTTTAAAAAACTGTATTCTTCTCCTTCGATGACCTATGAAGAATCTCAAAGTGGGAATTTCCAACAATTACTACATCAACAGTATAACGAAGATAACAGTCTTGATGTTTGACTTCTATTTTGGCTTAAATTGTAGTGATGGATTAATGATATATGTTAGATTCAGCATTTGGTTTGAGTAGACATTTGGTTTCTACATTGAAAAATTTCAAATAAAATATTATATGCCGAAATTAAAATTTGCATTCCTAATTATATGCAAAATGCAAAACGTTAGTAAGAACTAACTTGTTAGGAATGTGGAACTATAAATTATAAATAAAAAAATAATAATTTTTTTAATAATAAAGATAAAAGTAAGAACATAAACAAAACAAATCATCACCAATTATTTCTTATATATTAAATTAAACATTGTGCAAAATGCAAAACTAATATTCAAATCAAATATTATGCAAAAATTTAGTGCATTTCAGAGCCAAAAATTTGGTGCATTTAAGCATGAATACAATATTTACCAAATCAAGTCATCACACAAAAATGATCGTAAATCACGTAATTAAATTTTTTTTACAGAATTATCACAAATCACACAACTATCATATCACAAATAAAATATATCACATAATTCAATTTTTTTTTAATTGTTTGACCAAAAAAAACTAGCAGATCGTTAGCAGGTGATGGGGACAAGAAAGGAGATTGTTTAGAGTGTTTTGGGGACGAAGTGAGTGGTGGGGATGAGTGGAGTAGGGGCATGTTTGGTGCATTTATGTTAAATTAATGTTAATACTATATTTGGAAGATTATGGGAATAGATAAAAGTACCGTGCTTATGCGGCAGGTGCCGCATAAGCTTTTCTTTTTTTTTTTCTTTTTTTTTTCCTTCTCTTCTGCTTTTACTTTTGCTTTTCTTTTACTTTTTCTTATAATAATAATAATAAATAAATATAACTTTTTAATTTAATATAATATTATATAATATTTTATTTTTTATTTTTACATTATAATTATTAATAGAAATTAATAAATATATAATTTATTATTTAGTAATATTATATTATATTTTTATTTTTACATTATAATTTATTAATAAATTTATAATTTAATATAAATAAGAATAAATATTTAAATATGAATAATTTGAATAAAATTAATTTAAAATTAATAATAATATAAAATATTAATACAATTTAATTATATTAATATCACATAATATAATATATAATTTAAATTAATCACAAAAAAAATTAATATAATATGGTGTAGTACTAAATATTGTATAATATTATTATAATATAGTACTAATACAATATATCAATATTAAAATAATATAATATAGTATAATATAATATTGTGTACCAAATACACCTTAAATGTTGAGGACGAGTAAATCAAGCTGAGTGCTCCTAGGAGTGCAAAGGAAGAAAAAAGAAACAAAATCAACACTCATTTTAGTAAATTTTTTCTATTTTTTAATTTTATTTTAGTAATTGTTGCGAACTACATAAGAAATAAAAAAAAAAAATCGTGAAACGACAGAAGGCTTTGCCGTTTCTGTCTTCCTTCTTTCCTTCCTTTATTTGTTTAGCAACATTCTTATTATAATATCACATTAGATAGCTAAATTCCAAAACAATTATTCAATTTTTTTTTTATTTATACTACATCTAAAGTGAGTATTCCTAATAAGAGGTAATAGATAATTCTTGTCTTTTATTCTCATATCACATTAGATAGCTAAATTCCAAAACAATTATTTAATTTTTTTTTTATTTATACTACATCTAAAGTGAGTATTCCTAATAAGAGGTAATAGATAATTCTTGTCTTTTATTCTCATCTCTACAATATCTAACTGACAACGTCACAATGTTACTAAGAGGTGGCAGCACTTATACTCTTGTTTGCAAGAAGTGCAGTACTGATACTTTGAAAGTGTATTTGCATACTTTATATTCCCATGATTGTATAATTTTTAACTTTAAATAATTTTGGCTAATTGCATTTATATTATGGCGATTAAACAAATATCACTCAAAAATTAATTTAGTTTACTTCAATATCTCAAAAATGCTATGACCCAAAAGCCAATCACTCCAAAGGCTTAAACTCTAAAGTTATTATTTTTTAAGAATTTTTTTTAGCACTTCCATAGGGATTGTTTTTTTTTTCATAGCTAAATAGTTGATAGAAAGATTACAAATCATGCATGTGCATAACCATGCATAATGTGGCTTCTTTCTAGCTTAAATTTTTGCTCCCATTTAATTAACTACAATGTTACAAGCATGACTTTTTCCAAAACGAATCGTCACGATATGCATGACACACATATGACACAAATGAAGAATTTTGGAGGTATAATTGATATGTTTTTTTATTCCCACTTAGTGGCGATGTTCAACGGATTCTTGTTAATCCAAGTCTTAGTTTTTACGTAACAGATTACGCACGGTATGTAACTAAATACATTCGATAAGACAAAATACAATTATATATAGTAATAATAAATAATTCTCCCAACTAATGCTTAAATTCAGTAAACTGAGTCAAATCAAAAGTAGTTAGATTGCAGATGTAACACAGACGCATGGCCTAGTACATATAGAATATAAAAAAAGAAGATTGTATGTTGCATAAAACTAATCCTAAATTATATAATTATATTAATATTATTCTTATATAATAACAAAACATATAAAATGCGTATCAGTTACAAGAAAAACAAAGTTCATACATAAGAGCCCTTCAGTGCAACTTAAAACTGTTAAAAGCCCAACACCACTTTCATGGTCCACCTCTAATGCATTTGCTTCAGCTAACTCATGGAAAGTTTTATGCTTAGCTAATATCTACATTTATCTAAAATTGAATTTGTTGGAGAAGTAAAAATATCTTGAATAATTGGTGATGGGATGTTGTAAAATATGGTTATTTTTTAAGAGATTGGTGGTAGGCTTAAAGTGTGGTTATTATTCGAATTGGGTGGTAAATTCAGAGTGTGGATATTATTTTGGGAAATTTATACAAATAACCAGCTTTAATTTTTAAATTTCACAAATAACCATTCACTTTATATTCTATCAAATATAGCCAATCAAAACTTACATTTCCTTAATTACCCTCCATATTTAATTTTTATTACGTAACTATAAATTTAAAACATCGCTCCTCACGAATCGCCAACCTGCTCCCTAGCCAATCACCGCTCTCGCAAACTACAAACACCGCTCAATAATCAAGATCGTAGCTTCTTTACCTAACTCGTGTAAGGTAATATAATTGTATTAAATATTTATATAAGTGTTATGAATTTATGTGTTGTATCGCTTATGCAGTTAGAGTTTATATTTTGGGATTGTTCGACAGCTGGTGAGACAGGCACTGTCTCACCGAGCTTAGTGAGACAGGCACTGTCTCACCGAGCTTGGTGCGACAGTCGCCTGTCTCACCGACCGCACTAAGTCCGGTGAGACAGTCGCTGTCGCACTAATACAGTCGCACCTTGTCGTACACTTATTACTTTTAATATATTTTATTTTTAGTGATTATGTTTTTAACAAGATAATAAAATTATTTTCTTCAATCATGTCGTGATTAATAGACTTAGTTGTACTTGAACTCTGTTATAATGGTTGGTGGGAGACATCGGCGATGGTCGGATGGATTATGTGAATGCTAAGAATACAACGATTTTGGTTGGAAAAGATTGTTTGTTTGTTCGCTTTTATCAAGAATATACTAGGTTTTACGGATAAATCCTAATGAATATAATATCACGTTGAAGACAACATTGAAGTCTAATAACACAACCTATCATGCATGTTCACTACCCATGGACATATGTAATGACGAAATGGTGAAGGTTGTATTACATTTAGCCTCCGATGTGGCCAACATTGGATGTATTCCTATATTTGCTACCACATCTCTTAGAGTTCCAACCCAAGATGTTGAAGATATTGAGGCACTTGTAGAATCGGCCTATGTCCCGGATGTTAAAGAAGAGGTATTACCAAAGACAACATCGTTACAGAGAATATTACTCTCCAATCCACGTACAATAATGACACTATTGATGATAATGGTATTGCATTGCTCGATGTTAGAGAAGAGATGTTACCAGAGAAACTTCTTTAGAGCAACATGGTGAACCTATTAATAACATGGGCAATATGTAAGGTATGATGTTCGTGTTAATGATAGGGTGTTGATCTTATTGATATTCCTTCTAACAATGAGAATGAGCGTCGAGGATGATATTGTCGCTAATAGTCCGAACAATCGATCTCATCGCTCCAATGGACCGCTCGATGATGACGCTTGTTGACCCTCTTATAAGTCTTGCTCCAGCTTATGCCATCAAACTTGCTTGCTCCGGACTTTATTAGAAGTTGTAATTGGATGATATTAGTGTGGGTAAGTTGTTCTCTAAGAAGAATGAGTTAATATTGAGTCACGCAAATTTGCCCTTCGAATAAGTTTGATTTTAAGATTGCAAGGTCCACAACTACACGTTTTGAGGCCCATTGTTCTTCGAATCATGCAAATGGCGTATTCGAGCAACGAGACCTTCGAACGAGGAAAATGTTTATTGGGTAGTTCGGAGAATTGATAATGTACATACATGTCATAATGAGGTATTATCTAACGACCGTCACCAAGTAAAGAGCGGTGGTTGTTGGTCATATTATTGCTGAAAAATATATTCGTGAAAAAGGATATACACACCAAATGATATCGTGAGTAGACATGCAGTAGGAATATGGTGTCCAGTTAACATATCGCCAAGCATATCGAGCCGTAGAAGTTGGTCTAGAAATTATTAGAGGAATCCTGCAGAGTCATATAACTTACTACCCAAATATTCTCATGTTTCGAAGGCCGCAAATGAGGGTACAGCTACTCACCTTGAACGAGATGCAGATGGTAATTTCTTATACTACTTTGTAGCTCTTGGATCTTCCATCAATGGTTTTAAACAATGATATTAGACCTGTGATCGCGGTAGATGGTACTCATCTAAAGGGTCTATATCGGGAAGTATGTTTGTTGCAACTCGCTTAGATGGAAACAATGAATTGTATCCGTTAGCCATTGGAGTTTTGGATTCGGAGAATAATGATGCTCGGGAATGGTTTACGATGAAGTTACATGGAGTGATTGGTGATATGCCAGACTTAGTATTTATCTCCGATCGATGCACTTCCATCAAGAGAGCCGTTCTTAAAGTATTCCGTTATACTGCTCATGGCATTTGTTTTTACCATGTGAAAGGTAATATCAAAGCAAAATTCAAGATGTCCCGAGCTGTTTGGGATGATTTCGAGCCGATCTTTATAAAAGCCGCAAAAGCATATGGGCACGAAGAATTTAGAAAACAACTTGAGGCTCTGTGGATGCTCCATTCCAAGTGCAACTGATTACTTGGAGAATAATGTGGGATATGTAATTGGGCAAGGTCCGAGTTCAAGGCGTGAGATATAGTATTCTTACCACTGAACATCGCGGAAAGCGTGAACTCTTTTATGAGGGAACCGCGAAAATTTCCGATTACTCATCTTATTGATCATTTTAGGAAAACAATGCAGCAATGGTTTTATGATAGAAAACTTGTGGCTGAATCGATGAGTACTCGGCTAACAACTTGGGCAGATGAAATAGTCGCTGAGAGGAGATCTCGGCCGAAATGATGATGGTCCGTCCCGTGTCTCCACATCGATTTCATGTTTTGGGTGGTGGTGTGAATGAGGATTAGTTGACATAGAAAAAAACTTGCACATGTAGAGTATTCGATTTAGATCACCTTGTCTCAGCGCATGTAATTGTCGCTTGTTTAACTCGTCCGAGTGGATTACATAAGCTTTTATTCTGAATTTTACACCAAGGAATCATTGGTAAAGGCTTATGCACAACCAATGGAGCCAGCTAGTGACGAATCGATTGGAAAGTGCCGATGAAATTCAAGAGATGCAAGTTTATCCACCAGTAGAAGCACCACCACCGGTCGTCAGAAGAGTCGAGAATACCCTCCGCCAGTGAGGATGTAAATCAAGAACTGTGAAATGTGGACGTGCAACGAATCGGGTCATAACCGTAAACGATGTAAAAATCCTATTAGTATCAAACCAAAATTAGTTGCATTCTTCCAAGTAATATTGTATCGAGTATTAAATTTTTTTATATTGCATAATATATATATTGGTAAAACAATTTATTCAATGTTATTTTTATATTGAATACAATAGTTTATAACATAATATCACCATTAAATATGTCTACAAGAATCTTTTTCCTAAAATACATCCCATGATCACGCTGAAATCGAGCCTAAGTCCAAACATTAAATACATAGTAAACATCAATAAAAAACACCACAATCACCACTACTGTGCTCTTGTTGCAGGACACCTTTAATCGCAACGACTTTCCAAGATTCAAAGACTGTAGGTCGTCGAATCATCGGAGAATCCAACATGGTCTAGCCATCGAGGGAATATGACTTCAAATGCTCTAAATTGATCCTTGTACGTTTTATCGTCGCGAAATGTAAGCAATGAGTTATAAATCCATACTTTGTTGTTACGAAAGTCTACTCTGTCTAGTATCCAATGATCGCCGCCAAAGTTAACTGGAATGAAAACCTACACATAAAAATATTGTTCTGAATTCAGTATTTTTTACACCCAAATTAACACAGTTCAAACCACAACTGATTTGTCTCATTACAGACCACTTGTCTTAGCAACAAATTATGCATAATAACACCACTAAATGGAAAGCTTCGACACTCCAAGAAATGGCCAAATATATCCTTTTTGAATAATTGCAACTGTCGTTTTGTTAACTTACCCTCAATAGCTTTTACGACTGTATCTAACTTACATATACTTATAATACGCGCAGGAAAATGAGCAGCAGTAAGGTATCCGCGATCATGCCTAGTACATACGCTAGAATCGCTATATTTCACTATAAATATAACATTATTAAATTACAATTATATAATTTAAAAATTAAAAAAATTCTTTCATAAAATTTCGTAAAATATTACAGTGCGACGAGCACTCGTCGCACTAAAATTATGCGACGTGCACACCGTCGCATCAAATTCTCGAAATTACAACCCTGATAATTTAGCGCGACATGCGCATCGTCGCACAAATTTTTACGACGGCCTCATGTCGCACCAAATTACGTAATCAAACTAGTACCGTCACGATTAAACCCGGCACGGCAGTGCATCCGTCGCACTAAATTCCGAATCTAAACCGGTAGCGTCGCACCAAACCTAGTGCGACGGGCATCCATCGCACCAAATTCCGTAACCGGATTCCGAATTGATCGCGCACCGCATCTAGGCGACTCAAGATCACCGTCGCACCAACGTGCGATGGCTACCGATTCGCACGATGGCTATCGATTCGCACGATGGTCGCCATCGCACCAATTACGGTACAATGGCGCAGCCATCGCATCGATTCTCGTGCGATGGCAGGCTGCCATCGCAGCCATCGCGTGGTGCCGGCAGCACCGCGCCGATGGCTGCCCAAATTTCTTTAAAAAAAAAAAACTTACAGAAAGGTTATTTGTCCTCCGGTGTCTCTAATCGTCGTCTCAGAACTCGAGGAATTGTTGCGAAAATTTTGGCCAGTGACGAAACAGGGGTATCTTGGTCTGAAAAATTGGAGATTGGCTAATTATAATAGGAAAAATATAGAAAAGTTATTTGTGAAAAATACAAAATAAAGCTCGGTTATTTGTGTAAATTTTTCTATTATTTTTTTATAATTTTTTTACTTGTTCGCACTTGCCATAGGGATGACAGGGAAAGTCTACTCCACCCCAGCCTAGCTGTTTGATATAAACACTCGAGCAGAGCTTTGGCTTCACTTAAAATATCCAAGTCCAGCTCAAAAGCCAAGAAATGCTTAAAAATTTTAAATTATTTTTATTTTAATTAAAATACATCTTTTTACGTATATTTAATACACTCATAACATATATTTATAGTTGTAAATCTTATAAGCCGAACTTTTCAAGCCTAATCCAACAAAAAAAATTAAATTTTATAATTTATTAATTTATAAAATATAATGAAAAATTCTTAAAAATTTTAGATTGTAAAATTCAAACATTTTGACACAAACCCCAGCCCAATATTTTGTCATTCCTAGTATAAATACCAATACCCCAAGGGTCGTTTGGTTTGGGTCTCAAGCAGTGAGTAAAGAATAAGAAGAGAGAGACTAAAATATCAATAAGCTCCTTCAATTTTAGATAAATTCTTTTATTGTCTAAATAGTTTTAAATTTAAACAAAGGAGTCCTCTTTAGTTTTCAACAAATAATACAAAAATCGACTTCTGCAATTGTTAAATGTTGAAGATTAAAAGTACTTAGAACAAATAACTAAACCAAACGTGGTTGAAATATCATTTGTGAGAAATAAGGTGTCCAACTCCAATATCAATTAGAATATGCTGACCTTAAAAAATACTATAATGTTTCACTAACAGAAATTATCGGTGTAGCTTATGACATACACAAGGGACATTTTGTTACCATGTTCATCTATGGTTGCAATGTCTAGATCCTCCTCCACTAATCACTTTGTACTAATTGATGATGTCATTCAACACAACTTCAATGTTGCAAGTTGAAATAATATTTCAAGTGAATTAAATAGCACAAATATATTTAAAAAAAAAAATTAGCCATCACAAGTAGGAGTGGGCATGGGTTGATTTGATTTAAGCTTTTAGTTAACCCAAACTAAACTGTAAATATTTTGATCCAATCCAAACCAACTAAAATATTTTCAACCCAACCCAAACCAATTTATTTGGCTTTAGTTTGGGTTCAGTTTGAATTTGATAATCAAAATATTTTTTATTTAGATAAATTTAATTATATCAAAATTATAATAATTAGTAAATGTTATTAATTATTAAATTAATGTTAAAATATGAAAAAAATAATGGATAAAAAATTATAAGTAATAAATTTTAAAATAATTTGATCATTAAATTAAATAATAATATAAATTTAAATAAGAATGTAAACTCTAATAATAAACTTCCACAAATATTACATCAACAAGTAAATTGAAAGAAAGAAAATAATCATATTACAACACAAACTCTAATAATGTCCATACAAATCAAACAAGATAAGACATCTCAACTTAAATATTAAGCAATCCATCATAATCATTTTCATCTGCAATATTTTAATTAAGAGATTCCATGATCAACTGAGTCGCTCATTTACTAACAAATGAATAAAAAAAAATTATAATATTGAATAGTTATAAAAATTAGTAAATTTGAAAAATAACATAATTCATACCAAAATCATAAGAATAACATCAATTCAAAGTCATTGCTTCCGTTATTATATTTAATCCAAGTTCTACATTAAATAAAAATTAAAATTTTAATTTATATGATCAACCAAAGAAACTAAATTAAAAATTTTATTAGATATTGAAGAAAATGAATTCCTTTAAATAAAAGAAAAAATTAAAAAAAGAAAAAAGAAAACTCACAATTTTGAGGGATTTGATATTCTCTAAAATTAGGTTGACAAGTTCTATTTTATGAGAGATGGTAGTGATTTCATCTATTAGTATCTTATCTAGGGGAGTAACAGACTAAGTTAATAATAAATTAAACAATAAATTTTTTATTGACATGTTTTGGGAATTATCCATGGGTTTATCCAAACCCAAACCAAAATAAAATGATTTTTGATAGAAAACTCAATTCAACACATTTTCAAGATTTACCCAATCTAAACTATTTAATTTAGTTTGAGTTTGGATAAACCATGGGTCGTGGGTTTATGCCACCCCTAATCACAAGCACTCACAAGGATAATCACAATTTTCCACCAACTCTTTTGATGACATACGGTTTGCCAGGCTTGCGCATAACCCAATTGCAATGTTAACTTCGTCATTTTGCAACAATAGAGTTAGGGTGAAAACATTGTCAACTTCAGGCATAACATATAAACTCACATAACCATTCACCAGCAAATCCTCATTGCACTAGCTTCGTCCCCGCTCTTCTCTTGGATTCAGTAGCCGAACTAGGATTTGTTTATATCACGAGTTATGATTTTATGAAAGTTGAGGCTGCCTTTAAAATAAGTTGGGGGTCATTTTGGAAAGTGTTTACTCTTTACGTTACTTTTCAAAACAGTCAAAAAGTTGGGGCTATGCATAAACTTAGTTTCGTCTCTGCTCGGATTAACATATAAGCTTACATAGCTATTCATAATCAGCTTTTAGAATTGAATTATGCCCTGAATTCCTCCCAGCGTAATCAATCAATTAAGTGAGACATTGACCTTAAAGAAACTCTTGTTAAAGCTTTACCTTCTTCGATGTTGTATATTTGAAGGAACTCGAGCCAGAACGATGCGTCATTGGCCATCATCCAAAGCTAAAGTTTCATCACTGAAATCTAATTAAGATATTGTGATAACATGCTCGAAAATGCATGGCTAAACTTCTATCAAATGCTCAACAAGGTTTTGAAACTTAATGCATACAAGTAGTTCTTTTGCCACGTGCTTTACGAATGTTGGTGATCCATCGATGCTCATCAAAATTTGGATTAGAATTCAAGGGCATTGTGGTTTGGGGAGTAGATTTGTTCGTTCTTTTTCTTTTTTTTTTTTGAAGTGTTTTTGAACAGAGCAGTTTTGATGCATCAGTGATGGGAAGTTAATAAAAGAGTTATGGCATATATAATGCTATAAATATATTTTTGTTTGCGTTTCTCATCTCGTAGTTTTACATTTTACATTTATGGGCTACATGAGTACACTACAAAAACTAAAGATCTAATTCTTTATAACACATAAAACCAAATTTCCAAAAAAATCGTTCAATTTTTTTGGTTAAGTTCTTGCTTTCAACATCAAACTTAACGGCTAGAAAGGATTTAATTATCTGTCTAATAGCTAATTGAAATCTCCCTTCAATATTTAATTAAAATTTAAATTCATCAAGCGATATCTCATTTCTCATTTTTTTTAAATTTGGTGAGTCCACTAATTTTATTTCTATTTGTCAGTGCAAATAAATAATAATAATAATAAACATATGAATGATTTTAAGTAAACATATCGATAAAACATATATATAATAATCAAATCATACCATCAAATAGCTGATATTGATAGGAAGCATTACACTAATAAGCATGTTGAGGACTTTTGAATTTATAGGTAAATATAAATTATGTTACACAATTTTACTATGAAATAAAACTAAGATTGAATCGCAAGAGCTTTTTCAGGGAAACCATCAAATCAAACGACATCTTGTAGATTTATAGATTTGGTAGTTATGGTGCTAACTTTGTGATGTGGTATGCCCATCTTACTCTCTTACAATTTGGCTGGACCCTGAGGTGAAAGTGTAAATATCATAATTTGTTTAAATAGAATTCAAAAATAACCCAGCTAAATAAATAATTATTTTTGTAAATTAAATGTATGTCTGTCACCTAATTTTGTTACTTATATTCCAATAATAAAATAATTTTATTTTAATAGTCTTTGGTTAGTTGCATTTATGAGAAGATTGAACATAAAATATCACTTAAAATCAAATTTAATTCACTCTAATATCTCAAATGTTTATCTAAACACTCCCAAAGGCTTACTTCTTCGTAAGGATTATTTGTTTTAAGTTGACTAGTAGATGTATAATGTGACTTTTTTTATAACTTGCATTTTTTCTCCCATAATTTACATTTTACAGCAATATTACCAGCACGACTTTTCTAAATCACGATTTGCATGACATAAATGAAGAATTTTGGAGGTGTAATTCAAGTTGTTCAAAGGATTAATTCTTGTTAATATGCAAGCCTTAGGCTCGATTTAGTGGTCAATTGTTTTTTTCGACTTAATGACTTGATTGATTTAATTTCAATTTGTTAAGTCATTAAATTTTGTTTTCAACTTATTAAAAATTTTAGTCATTAAGTCATTATGTTATTAATCTATTTTTTTTACCTTTTTACTTCATCTAAAGAGTCTTAACATATTATTAAAAAATATTCTCCAAAATATCCATATCTAATTAATTAATTTTTATTATTACCTAAATAAAATTTAATAATTAGCATTATTATTCATTTCTATAACTTGTCATAATATAATGGTAGACATTATGATTTTTAACTTTTTATTTTCTTCAATCAACATTATTTATCTTCGTAATTTTTTATGATTATTTTTCATATAAAAAAATCATAAACTATAAAAAATTGATTAATATGTAGTAATTTAGAATATTAAATAATTGTATCCAATTGACTATGATTTATGTTATGATAATATATTATCTTATTTATTTAACATTTATAATTTATAAGGGCGCAATTGTAAAAATACTAGTTTTTAGATTTTTTTAAGCTAAAAAATAAACAACTTTATATTTATTTTTAAGCAATTTTGACCCAAAAAAATAAATATATTATTCAGATTCAGACATTTAACGCTATTCAAAATTCTAACTAATTTATGTTATTTAGATTTCAGACAAAAAAACAAGCACCACTACCTTAGTATCGAATTTCTAGGGTTTTTAAGTCATATCAATGAAATAAGAATTGATAATATAATTATAAAATATAAGTTAATAATATATAATAAATAAGGGTGGTAAAAATATCCGCCCGGCCCGAACCAAACTCGGGTGATGTGAGAATGAGGCAAGTTTGATTCCAAACATCACTTGAAAAGGCCGGAGCTCAGCCCGAAACCCGAATAATTATATTTTATATTTTATTTTAAATAATTATATTTTTTTAACATATCTATTAAATATATTTAAAATTTTAAACATTTAAAGTTCACATTTCATGTCTAATTTCATTAAAATAAATTTTAAAATTATAAAATTATGAAATAAATAAAAAAAAGAAATATATATATTAATTTATAAAATCCGAGCTTAGAAAGCTTGGATAAAAAAACTCGGGCTGGTATTGGGCTTTTTAAGCCTAGCCCAAGTGTTAAAATAATATGTCTGATCTGGGTTTGGGTATTTGCGAACAATAATGTTACACATCTCAAATGATGTGACATTCATCAATTGGTAGGTAAAATTAAAATGAATTAATCATATTATCTTACCAACCAATTAATGAATGCCATATCATTTGAGATGATTATTTAAGATACAAAATTTGAGATATATAACATTACTCATTTGTCAATCCTAGTAGTAAATATAACTTTTAAATAATAATTTTGATTAAAAAAATAAAATCATATGTTTTTTCTTCATACAAGGGTGGAATTAAATTATTTTAATTTTCAAGTCATTATAACTAGTATTTACAAGATACTTTAATGCAGTTTTTAATCTACAACTACCCAAATCTCAATAACAAACAGGCCTTAGTTTTTAACTAACAGATTACCCAAATGCAATCAATACAATAATATTGTAATAATAATAAATTCTCCCAACCAAAACAATGGAAAGTAAGTAAAAAATAGTTAGATCATAGATGTAATGCACTGGTGCCATGAGGAGATAAGAAAAGAAATTATATACGGCTTGAAACCAATCCTCATTTTGTGACTACTTTGTTTTACGGAATAAACAAAACAAACAAATATTATTAACTTATACTTCCCAGTAACGAGGTTTCTATTCCAAAACTACCAATACTTTGCAGTAATCAGTGGAGTTTCTACAGAAGAACCCTTGAATGCAACAAATGAGCCCAGCAGTGGTTGAATGATCATTTGTGAGAAACAAGGTGTCCAACTCCATTACCAAATGATCATAGCTTTTATTTACAAGTGACATTTTCGGCATATGATGATGATAAGTTGTGGAAGTTAAACTAGCAGAAATTATTGGTGCAGCTTAGGACTTGCATAAGGGAATTTTTATTATCATGTTCATCTTTGGATGCAATGTCTGAATCCTCCTCCAGCAAGCATATTATGCTACTCAATGATGTCATTCAACACAACTTAAGTGTTGCAAGCTCAAAGAAGATTTCATGTCAATTAAGTAGCATGATATTATCACAAATGAGTCATCACAAGCAATCAACTGTAGAATCCAATCTTCTAACCAATCTCGTTTCATAGCATAGCCAAAACTCTTACTGTCTTACAGCTACTTTATGATTGGTATACGTTGTTCGCCGTGGTACTTCACCCTTCTGCACTAAGAATCATCCCAATTGCAATGTTAACTTCCTGTTTTTGCAACAAGTACTTCACCCTTCTGCACTAAGAATCATCCCAATTGCAATGTTAACTTCCTGTTTTTGCAACAACGGGATCTGGGTGAAACCATCATCATCTTCAGGATTAACATATAAACTAACCTGACTATTCACCATCCAATCCTCCTTGCACTACCTTCGTCCCCAACTCTTCCCTTGGCTTAGCTGAAAGCCCTTTTGAAAACATCTCTTCATCATACTTCCTAGCCATGTCTAACATACCTTTGTCAATCAGAGCATCAACCAAAGCATTGTAAGCAAACTCGTCAGGACTACACCCAAGTTCCTCCATCTTCTTCCACACAACAAAAACTGGTCGCAGAAACCCCCATCTACCAAACTTCCTCAAAAGCATCACATAAGTATCCACCTTTGGCCGAATCCCACCCTCAATCATCCTATCAAACAATCCAAGTATCTCCCTTGGCTTCTCAAGACATCGAAAAAAGCAATGATACGTAATCACATTCGGCACACAACCCTTCTTAGGCATTTCAGCAAGCACCGCGTATGCTTCCTTCACCCTCCCATTCTCACACAAAAGCTTTATAACAGTATTACAGGTCACAACACTCGGTTGACAACCCATCTCCCTCATCTCACGATACACCCTCATCGCCAAATCAACACCCTCCGAAATACCAACAGCACGAATCACCGTATTATACGCCACCACATCCATCTTTATCCCTTTCTTCTTCATCTCCTTATAAAACTTCACCGCCTTCCAAGGCTTCCCACTCTTGCACATTATATCCATATAAATCGAATACGAATGCAAATCCTTAACAACACCCTGTTTATCCATCTCTTCCCAAAACTCCCTACACTTACCCCACCAACTCATCTTAAACCATCCACGAAGAATCATATTATAAATCTTGGTCTTGTTCATCTCACCCAACCCACTAAAACCCACGTTCTTATTCTCACCAAAGCACAATTCTTGCGCCTCTATCACATGCTTATACTCACATAATGCATCAACAAGATTGCAATAAGACACCTCATCTTTCAATCCAAACTCATCCAATTTATTGAATGTCCCCATTGCTTCATTAACAAGGTGAGCTGTTACATAACGCTTAAACATGATACGAAACGTGGCATGATTGGGAATCGAAGATGGGTTATTTTTCATGCGGTGAATTAAGTTCCAAGAGAGATCGAATTCGAAGAACTTACCCAAGATGTCAATTACTCGATTGTAGGTGTCAGTTGTGTGAGTGAAGTGGCAGTCAGTTTCGACCCAGTTGAAGAACTCGAGGGCGCGTTTCCAGTCATTGGCGTAGCAAGAGAGGGTCTCGTGTACTGTGCTTTGGTCGAAATTGTGCGGATTCGATTGAGGTTTTGGGTTTTGGGAGTGGAAATGGGAAGCGGAAGCGAAGGGGATTTGGGTGCGAGTGAGAAGAGAAATTGTGCGACGAGTGCTTATTTGAGAGAGCATGTGTTCTTTTGTTGCATACAGGGGCTTCAGGCTCAATTCAAACTTGGAGCTGCCAGCAGGGTTTTTAAAGTTTGTACCAAAGAAGAGGCATGCTCAATTACTGCTGATAGTTTTTTTTAAAAAAAAAAACAATTCTTTGGGTTTATTAATAGAATAATAATGTATTTACCGAAAAGAATACAAAAATAAGTACAAAATCTATAAGAAATAGAAAAAATGTGTCTCGTAGAAAAAAAAGGTGTATTATTTTTTATACTATACTAATTTTGTGCACTTATAATATTATTAATAACAATTATATAAATAGTGAATATTAATTTTTTTAGACTTATCTAAGATATTATAGTTGGAGTCCGATAAAAAAATAAATATATTAGAAGTTCTTTTATTAGATTTTTGGTACATGAAGAGTAAAATATAAACATTAAAATTTTATCATGCATCATAAGTTCGTCAAGATTTTAAAATATATGTATTGAAAATTTCTTAAATCACTTTTTTATATACACAAGAGACTCATACATTTTAAAAAGAATTCTTAACTTCAATAATACAACAAAGTAAGAGTATTATTGACTTCGTATTTTAATGATAGTAACCTTTTTATTTTCTTCGTAATTGAAATTTAATTACATACTCAGCTCATTAAACTTATCGGGAAATTTACAAAAATAGCCAAAAAAGATTTTACAAATATCCAAAATAATCAATTAAACTTTTTCTATCATATGTAGTCATATATTTATTGTATAGACTTAAATACCCTCAGATCTATAAACAAAATCAACAAATCTCACACATTCTCAACCAACAATTTTCAAAATCCAAAGACATCCTAATCCCTAAAACTCACCCACTAATCATCAACTCATCAACTTGCAAGCAAAAAGTTGAGGTTAATATTTATTTTACACTTCTATTTTTCGATTAATCAAAATTTATGAGTTATTTTGAGTTAATACGAGCTTGGAGACGAACCCAGAAAACGTGCGACAGTGTGCCCGTCATGACTGTAATAGGTTCTGTCCAACTGTGGACAGTGCACTGCCTCTCGTGCGACAGTGCACTGCCTCCGTCATGACAGGAAATTTGGCTTCTCGCGTAAGTCGTATGTACTATAGCAAAGTCCTCAGTAATTAAACACCATTCAACGATTGATAACCGTGCTAATCTAGCCACTAAATTCAAACCATAGCTGATTTTTATCATCTTCATCACAACACGCTACTTGCCTAAGTAGGGCATCGCGAAGGATTGCACCACTAAACACGTAGCTATCCATCTTTGCGAAATGACCAAATATATCTTTCCCGAATAATCTTAATTGTTGTTTCGTTAACTTCCTCTTGATAAGCATCCATCACATTCCCAAATTTTGAGGTATTTGTCATACGCCCGGAAGTGTTTCGCTTCCTAATCTTCATCGCGCCTGGTTTTGTGGCCATTACGATCGCAAAAAATCAAATTTATAATTAGTTAATCTGATAATTAAAAATAAAAAATCAAGATTTATTTTTTTTTACATTCTATAATATCGCGACGTGCACTGTCGCATGACATCACTGCACGCTGTCGATGGCTGCACTGTCGCTGCAGATTTTCTACTGCTCGTCTCGTGATTTCTACTCTTATTGCACTTATACTCCACCTTACAATCACACCATCAACACTTTAATCTTGCAATACACCATCAACTATTTAATATAGTCTAAGGGCATTTTATCGAAGACCCTGCGTACTCACTCTTTAAATCTAAATTTCACTTAACAATCTCCAATATTTATCGCCAATCAATCCTAAGCTCATCTATATGCATCAATACATTGATTTTTCACCAATCAAACTTATCAAAATAGAAAAATTAAAATTTACTAAGTGAAACTTACCGAAAATTATAAAATGGAGGATGATGAAACCCACGGAGTTGAATTCATCATCAAAATCCGCTCAATCGCTGCTCAAAGTCACCAGAGACACCAATAGCTGCTCGGAGGTCACGGAGGAGCTAAGGGAAGATTGGTTTTGAGAGAGAGATGGGTATTATGGGGAAAAAAAAGAATAAATGGTTAAGGATGATAGAAAAAATATAAATGGTTATTTTGGATATTTATAAAATTTTTTTGATTAGTTTTGTAAATTTTCCAAACTTATCCCACTTTATATAATAACTTTTTTAAAAGGAAAATGTTTATGCGTTTGATTTTGATTTAAAAAACAAAAATCACAATGTATAACTAAATTTTTGATTATGATTTTAAAAAATACAATGTATAACTTGAATTTTTAAATTTATTTTCTTAAATTATTATTATTATTATTAATTTATTATTTTGCTTTTCTCATGTGTAACGCTCCATGGATTGAAAAATCGAAAAAGGACAAACCAGTCCGGTCAGCATAAAACTGAAAAGAGACCCTCCCACTTTACTCACCAGCTCTGTCTATCTTTTGCCTCTCCAGCAAAATGGCGGCTTCAATGCGGCTGAATGCGGGACAGCTTAAACCCGCGTTTAATATTAAACCCACAACCAAACACTCCCTTAAACCGGCAAGAATCAGGTGCGCCGCCGCTGCCACCACATCACCCACTAAACGGTACAGCATTACTCTCCTTCCCGGCGATGGCATCGGCCCCGAAGTCATCGCCGTCGCCAAAAACGTCCTCAAGCTCGCTGGCTCTCTCGAAGGTTTCTTTCTCGCTAAACACATTTAAATTAAACGATTAGTTTGATTTAAAAGCATTATAATCGATTCGTTGCTTAATGATATTGGACTCATTGACATTGACAATTGTATACTCTTAGTCAGTAAATTTGCCTTTGTTTTTAATAGAATTATGACTATTTTGGTTTCGGGTTAAGATTTTAGCTGAAAAAATTAAATTTTTATGACTAATTGATTTTTAATTTATGAGATTAGGGATTGAATTTGCATTCCAAGAGATGCCAATGGGAGGATCTGCCTTGGATTTGGTTGGAGTTCCATTACCTGAGGAGACACTTGCAGCTGCAAAGCAATCCGATGCAGTTCTACTTGGCGCAATCGGAGGGTACTGAATTGTTTATTATTATTTTTGGATAATTTAATTAAATTGTTCATTTGGTTTATATATATATGTATATTTACTTACTCTTGTTTCAAAGGTATAAATGGGATAAAAATGAGAAACATTTGAAGCCGGAGACTGGATTGCTTCAGATTCGAGAAGGTCTTAAAGTCTTTGCAAATTTGAGGCCAGCAACTGTTTTACCACAGGTAGTATTTGGTTTAGTTGTGATTTAGGGAGTTTTCACTCTTTCACTATAGTTGCATGGTACTGGAATCTTCGGTATAGAAATTTGTATGAGAATCATTTGTATAAAGATTTGAGCACAATTTAGCTAGTTCTCTTACACATGCGTGTAAGGTTCAGAATATTCACATTAAGAGTCACTGGCTTAATTTTTCCATCAATAGGAAATTGTATTAAATAGTAGGTCATAATAACTGCATTAAAATTGTCATAACAAGTGTATTTTCTTTTTATCGAAGTTAACAGTATTGCTGTGTTAAAAAACAATAATAACAACAATAAAGAAATAACTGTTTTGCCTCTCATATATATAAAAGGATACCTGTCATAGCAACTAATATTTTGTAAGATATCAAATAGGGGGAGAATCAGTAGTTAAAGCATTGTATAAGTCTTGCATCATTCACTTCGATTGGCTTGATATTCAGTTAATTTAAAGTGATGTACATTGAGTCAAGACTCAAGCTACCAAATCCTAAACTTTCATTTGACTTGAGGAAAAATTTCTTTTTTCTTTCTTTCTTATAGACATACTTGGTTTTCCAGTTGCAAGAAGCTTGGTGTTTAAGCAAGTAATCTTTATATAAAATAAAAATTAGAAATTGCCTAAAACAATTTATTCAGTCAAGTTAGCAAATTTTATGCCGATTATGTATGAAGATAGTATTAATTGTAGCATGAATAGTATACAAAATATAGTATGGCTCGTCCAAATTAAACGGACACTATGTACTTAAAGAATAATTCTGTGGGACAATTGGTTAAAATTGTTATTTATTTGAAACTATTTGTGTGAACATGTGTGCCTTTTGGTTTTGTTTTAAACAAAAACAGAAATAAAATAAAATAAAAAAATCTGGATTTGCTCCTACTTGAGATGTCTCTTTCTGTGTTACTCTTTCAGTTAGTGGGCTCTTCTACTTTGAAGAAGGAGGTTGCTGAAGGTGTTGACCTTATGGTTGTAAGGGAGCTCACTGGAGGTCAGTGTGTATTCATTGAAGTGAATCACATGGATTGGCTCTTCTTCTCTTCTGTTTCTCCCTTTTTCCTTTTTCTGTTTTCTGGGACTAACCATTGCATGAATTCCTGTAATTAGGTATTTATTTTGGAAAGCCCAGGGGTTTTGGGGTCACTGAAAATGGTGAGGAGATTGGCTTCAATACCGAGGTTTATGCTGCCTATGAGGTACGTTTCTGATGAAAGTTCTCTCTAGTAACTTCCACTAATTGCCTTATACTTTGTCATTGTTCTGTACATGCTGAGGTCAAATAATACCGTGTCAAATATTAATTACAATATTGCAAATTTAACTGGCCTGCGTTGCAGTACTTTCCTCTCTTTACCTACTTTTTCATCTCCTCTTCTATTTTTCTTGATTGATTCTTAACTTACTAATTTTCTGCCCTTTCACTTTTTATTCAACAATAAAAAACTATAAAGTATCTTCATCATTGCTCTTATCATCATTATCATCACTAAGTGGTTGTTGATAACGAAGAAAAAATGAGTTTGATTGTGATCAATTTAAATTTTCCATCACAAGTATAGATGTATTCGAGGAAATTTTTCATTTACATAAGCCTCATCGTGTACGGTTGCATCTGTGAAGCTTTGCTGGATCTATAATAGTTTTGTGAATGTTGTCTGAAAGGTGTAAATACCATTCTTGAACTTTGCTCTGTATGAAATTTGAAATGAGATAGAATTACAAAGTGTAAATAGCAGCTATATTATAATAGATTTCTGCCTCTGCAGATCCTTGATTGTTCTTTTTCCCTTTCTTTGTATTATAATTAATCTCTGCCTCTGCAGATCCTTGTTTGGCTTTTTAGTTGTTTTTTTCCAATCCTTTTCACTAACTTCTTTTATCGTTTTTGACATAAATCATTAATTAACATAAAAATGAAATGGCATTGCCAGGTGGATCGTATTGCTCGTGTTGCGTTTGAGACTGCCCGGAAACGTCGTGGAAAACTTTGCTCTGTTGATAAAGCAAATGTCTTAGAGGTATGATGTATATGTTCAAACAGTTTCCTCTTTTAGCTCATGTCTGTCTTTCAGATTGAATATTCATGTTTTGGACCCTGAAAAAGTGAATGTGGTACTGTTTCTTTGTTATAGATACTTACACTGGAAAAATTAGTTTATGTCATTTAGCTTTACATTATGTAATTAATAAGGCACCTTGCCCTGATGGTTGCATATAGAACTGAAATTGTTGCATGAAACCTAAAAATAAGGTATAAAATTTTTGTGGTTCTGAAATAATGATAAAGTAAATTTGATTTAGCTTAATATCATAAGTTGATGACAGAATGCAGGTGGATTAAGTTTAGTCTGTGGACTCAGGTTTTGTTTCTGTCTGCCAACATTCATGTTGGTCGGTAAATACTTTCAAATTCTTTCATGGAAAAATCCACTCTATAATCTGACAAGTTTGTTTAGAATTGATTAGCTGGTCATTCTTCAGTGGTTTGTCAATTTTTTTATTCTAGCTAAAAGTTCTGTCTGATTTAATCATTTATATTAATCTTCTACACACTTATCTGGCTTGTTATCAAGATTAAAAAATTCCACAAAAAATGATCTGATATCATCTTTTAGCAACTTGAGGGTTGAAGCCTGAAAGTATGGAATGGTATGGCGTGACTGGTTCTTGAAGCTGCTTAATAGGGGCATTTGTGGCAATATACTAACTCACTAATTTGTTTACTCTACCCATTGTGTTAAAATTATGTGTGGGATTATATTATGGCCTAACAATAACAAACTACTGGCATTGAATCAGTTAAGTACGTGGTTGCATTAGGGTTGTCTACATAGATATATCTGCTGAACTGTATACAATATTTGCTAGTTTTTAGAATGCGAAATATGTTACTGGGAGTTTAATTAATTGTCCAGGCATCAATGTTTTGGAGAAAAAGAATCATGGCAATAGCCTCAGAGTATCCTGATGTTGAACTCTCACATATGTATGTTGACAACGCTGCAATGCAACTTGTTCGCGATCCAAAACAGGTTATAATTTGCATACTTTATTATCAATTTACATGAAACTCCTAGACATTTAGATGAGGAGAAAATTTATGTTCTAGATCTCCATTTATGAGAAACAGAAGGCTTACAATATTTAATGATGAAATGCTGCAGTTTGACACAATAGTGACAAACAACATATTTGGTGACATCTTATCTGATGAGGCTTCAATGATTACTGGAAGTATAGGAATGCTTCCATCTGCCAGTCTTGGTGAATCGGTATGGCTAATCTTTTTATTTTTCAAATTAGTTGTTTCCAAATGAATTTATTCTAGTGCCATAAATTTATATTCTATAGGAATTCATGATATATTTTCATTTTACGTATGTTCAATGTTTCCATTTGTGCAGGGACCTGGACTTTTTGAACCAATACATGGTTCTGCTCCCGATATTGCCGGACAGGTTGACTATCTCTTTCAATCACATCTTCTTCATTTTTTTTTTCCTTCTTTTGTCTAGCATTAAGGAAAAAATTATGATGCATTTAATGTGGAATGTTATGACTAATATGCAGGATAAAGCAAACCCATTGGCTACTATACTTAGTGCTGCTATGCTTTTGAAGTATGGCTTAGGGGAGGAAAATGCTGCAAAGAGAATTGAGAAAGCAGTTTTAGATACTCTAGATAAGGGGCTTCGAACGGGTGACATATACTCTGCTGGAACTGTAAGTATTTTATTTCCATGACCTGCATCCTAAATTTCTTTATTCTATTTTCTTTTTCCTCTTATCCATAGCATATCGAGAATAAATGAACTTAGAATCGAAAATTTGAAGGTTATTGCATAAATTTATATTGAAAACCTTACTGTCACGCTTGCTTCTACAGAAATTAGTAGGATGCCAGGAGATGGGCGAAGAGGTTTTGAAATCAGTAGAGACGCAAGTTCCTGCTGCTGTTTAAATTAAAACCAGATCAGCTCCAAGACGAAGGTCTCAAATCTCAATGGATTTTATAATTTGTGTGTTTCCCAAGATGAACTGGGGGGGTCAGAGGACGCGATAATTCCTGGGAACACTTTATTGTTTTTTACTGCATGATTTTTCCATCCTTGTAGCTATTAGGCGAACTATTTACCTCAGGATGCTATAGGATCTCGTCCTTGTAATCTTTTAGGTGATAGATTTTTGGTTGACAAGAAATTGACTTGGTGCTGTGTCTTTTTCGTCTTCCTGAAACTTTCTTCATCTGGAGCTGTTGTAACATGGAAGATCATTGTGACAACTTTTGGAAAATAAAAGCAAGTCTTTTATTGCACTTTGTTTAAAGTTGCTGTGGTGTCTCAGTATTGATACAAATTAGATAATCAAATTAAAATTGAAATATGTTTTTGTTTTTAGTTAGCACTAGCATTTTCTCCCTGTTTTTTATTCTCTGTCATCCTAAATTGATGATACAATTTGTTTTAACCAAAAAAATTAAAACAAAATTAAAAAAATCTTACAGTACATGCTTCTGCGATTCCTAATTTCCTATCCAAAAGCGCCAAAGAGCCAATTTTCATGAATCCCATTTTGGTACTGTCCCACTATAACTAGCAACACGATCAAAGCAGCCACCAAGAACGGCAAGAATCCCTCAGAGAAGCACCCACTGAAGCTCCGGCAACACCCATCGGAGCGTGGTGGTGAGAGAGAAACCCCGGTTGAAGATAGGCATCTAACCAACATTACTAGGGTTATTGACATGGCCAGAACCACCAAATGGGTATTGTCTTTCGTGGATTCTACGTTAAACTCAAAAGAAAAAAGCCACGGCACAAGTAAAAGAATTAAAGTCACTATCACAAGAAGCAAAATAGGCAATGGCAAAGGGTCTAGGGCAAACATGTCGAAGATGGTAGAGATTTTGCTTATTGTTGTGTATATAGCCATTGATAATGCTTTTCCTGAATAATGCAGCCGTTGCGAGGAATCATTTCTTGGGTTTCACGAAATGAAAATTCACAAATTATTGGGGAATTGAGTGAGATTTTAAGAAGAACCCACGAAGACAGTTATAAATTCTGCTTAAAATGCGCGCGTCCAACGGGGTGTTTTTGAAACTGTGGGAAGCAACAAAAGATTTGTTTTCAAAATAAAAAAGATTATTTAAAAAAATAGTTGCGGGATTTTATATTTTTATTAAATTAGTAGAATAATACCAATAAATTTTAATAGATTTCAAATATGATTAATTGAGAAATTTAGTAGATCCAATTAAATAAGTTTTGAAAATATGATAATTTTGGTATTGTAAAACTAATTAAGGATTTGATGTTATCCCATTTCATTTTTTTTAATTAAATGAAAATTTATTGATAACCATAATTTTGTATTTATTTCTCATATATTATGAATTAGTATGAATTACTATGATTGTCTAGTGTTTTATCAAATTAATACATGAATAATAGAAATGTCAAAAAATCTTTACGTAGCGTGAATTACTACAATACCCCCAATAGTTTGTTTTATCGAAAAAAAAGGGTGCAAGTATAATTTCTTATACCCTCTCATTAAATCTGTTTGATTATTTATTATTTATTTTTTAATTTTTAAATAGTTAAAATTGATATCTAAATCAAGTAAATAATTGTTTTGGTTGATGAAGAATGGCTATTGGGAGCATTTTGTTGGCAAGATTTTTGAAGAAATGCATTTAGCATTAGCAATTAGAAGTAGTAATGTAATATCAACTATATGCGTCTTAAATGGAAGTAGAAATAGAATCTACAGTTTTTTCTTTTTTCTATTTTTTCATTTACTTGGGAATTTTTTTTATTTACAATTTAAAAAAATTTTGTGCTCAAACAGTATTTAGCTATCTTTTATTACATTTTTATTCCAACTATTGACAAGTTTTGTATTTTTCTCTTGTTTAAATAGGTTTAAGTTTCGTTTGAAATTAATGTTGAAACTCAATAAACTACTTATTTCATAATTTTTAACAAAATTAATGTTTGATAAATTTAGTAAAAACAGCTTATTTCATAAATTTTCTCATTTTGACAACAACTTTTATAAGTAAATAAGGATTACTTTTTATAAGCATCTTATTAAATAAGTCATCACATTTTTTAAAAATTTCTATAATAACTTTAGTTTTTTAACAAAAAGATAATTATATCTTACTTTTTCATAAATCTTAATATATAAATTATTAGATATTATATTATCACCATAATTAAATTACCACCACAACTATTATATGTTTTTCTAATATTAATTTAATATGAATGTAATAAATATTATATTTTATTTTATTTAGATTATGTATAAATATGTTTTTTTTACTATATTTTGTGCAATAATAAAGTTCATTAGATTTTATTTAATTGAATTTTTTTAATTTATGTATTTTAAAAAAGATATTTTTAAAAATTTTTTTAAATATACTCTAAAAATAAAAGACAATTTAAACTTATGTTTATTTTATTTATTATATAATAAAATAACACTTTCGTAATAAAATATATCAAACGCAGGTACTTTATTTTTCAAATTTACAGCAACTGCAATAACATAATTTATCAAATACTAAGTTGCTTTTTTAATCGACAATTTATTTTATTCACGCAACCGAAGTAGCTTATTTAATCAACTACCGCAATCTTAAACTGGCTCTTAATATCTCGATTTGATAATACATTGATTAAAGTTAAACTTAACAATCATCAAATTATAATTAGTATTTGCTTAAATTTGAAAATATTTTTTAAAATAATTTAGAGTATTGTGCCCCACATTCGTCTAGAGTTATATAGTTAAGATATCATTTAGTTTTTATTTTTTTACATATATGCAAGATTTTAAAATATAACAAGGGATATGGGGGATAGACCAAGGGGATGAGTATCTATAGTTTTTAATGAGAAGTCATAACCGCAACCATTCAAGCCCAAAACAAGTAAGGGTTAGTGACAGAGATATCCTCTACCAAATGAGTATTAATACGAGTATTTGCATCCCTAGCATAATACCCGCTCCATTTTCATCTCTAGTGACTAATGTTGAATATGTAATCAATTTTAATAGATTGATTTACTATTCGATTAATCATTATGAAAATGGGTCTATTTTTTATATACCCTATATAATCATTATGTGATTAATTTTGTTATGTGATTAATCATTATGTGATTAATTTTGATATACCCTATACAATACGATATTATAAACAAATATAATCCTGACTTGTAATTTTACCTCTCATGAACTAGGATCTATCATTTGCTATGTGATCAATCATTTTGTAAAACACACGAGCATCCCTACAATCAACCAGTACTTGATTCCTACAGCTTCTCATTTCTCAAGGAGATCAAGCAAGGAAGTCCCACAACATCACATAAGCTAGCAGCAAGCCTGCAACAGGACAATGGCAACTCAAGGTATGGACTTCACTTTCATTAATTACACATGTGCTTGAATGGAACTCACAAAGATCAAGGGATTCATTGTAATGTTTTTCACCACATTAGGATCCTAAAAGATAATTGAGATTTTTTCCTTACTCGTAGTAGCATCAATAAGCGATAAAAATAAATAAACATAATTGTCATTATCAAGGTTTTACGGTTACATAATTTTCTTATGGGTGGGGTACGTACATTCTTAAAAAATATATATCTTGAATATTCATATTTTTAAAAAAATTAATCACAAAAGTACGTATAATGCTCTCACATTTAAAGACAATTTAGTATAATTAAACAAAAGATTATTTGAAAACCCATCAACACCCCCATTTATTTATGATTATTCTCTATTTTAAACCCTAAAACTTGCTTCTTCGCATAAACCAATTATTTGCCTGGATTTGAAATTGTTTACGGTGCATGCATGTATGATTTTTTTTTTTTTTAAAGGTTCAATTGTTGTAGTACAAAATGTATAGCCAAAAAAAAGAAAAAAGAAAAAAAAGGCAATTATAGGAACAAAAAGAAAGAAAAGGCAAAACAACTGTGATGTGCAATTAGAAGAGAAAATTTTAATTGAAATTACGGTCCTCTCAAAGTATATTTAAGAATATACTAAATATTTTTATTGGTGTGTTGAGTAAATAGAAATAGTTAAATTAAATATTTAAATGAGAATATTTTTAGTATTTTAAAAAATACACATAATAAAATTTAATTATTTAAATTTAAAAAATGAGTGTACAAAGTAATATAGTATTGAGACTAAAATTTGTGTTATAGTATTCCATTGTTATTTTCTAAAACATTATATTGAATTAAATTCATCAAAGCCTTTACCTCCTTATAGTGTACATTATTAATACTATATTCTTTTCAAATTTATTATTAATAATTCTTTAAAAAAAATTTTAAAATATTCTTAGAAGACTTGAATGACGTGGCAGCTTTCCATTAGTTCTTTCGAAACAAAAGTGCACGACTACCGTGCGAACTTCGTCTCCCTTTCACTACTACTATATAAACCCCACCGCCATTTCTTTATTTTTCCTCTATTTAATTTTGTTCAAATCAAACAATCAAACAGCCATGTCATCCAGCTCGAGCACAGCAGTTGTCACCGGAGACGACGAAGCGTTCCGGCAGCCGGCGGCGGATACGATCTCTGAAGACGCATCAGCTTTTGAAAACGCAACGACTCAGACCTTCGCTTTCTCTTCTGGTAACCCTCGAATCGAAGAGACACGTGGCGTCATGCACCTCTTCTCCAGCAGCAGCAGCAACAGCAATAGTAATGACGGCGTCGTTTGCTTGCCCTCTCCCAATCGCAATCGCAACCTCCCAGTAAGCGCATTCTCTTTCAACTCTTCTTTTTGTCCAAAATAGAAATTCTCTAATTTTTACTTTGAATTTTGAATTAATTATACTTGCAAAAATAACTTGTGTTTGAAATCACTTCTAGTGCTTTTAAATAGTCATTTTTTTTTATGCCTATTAATTAGTATTTAGCTGAACTAGAGAATAATGCTTTTGAGGACGCACTTAAATAAGTGCTTTTCCCTCATTTTGATTCATTAAAGCAGTTGCGGAGATAGTTGCAATTCTGCTTTCAAGTAAAAATTAAAAAAGGAAAAAAAAAACCTCAAAAGCACCTTCCATATTTAATAATTTAAAAAAACGGAGAATCTGATAATTGTTTTGATGTTTTGTAGGTTGGAAGGAAACCTCTTGTGTGTGTGCTTGGAGTGCCAAATCACATGACATATGCAGATTTTTGTCAGTTTTGTGCTTCTTTTATTCAACATATACTGGAGATGCGAATTGTTAGGTACACATTTTTCATTACAAATAAATAATTTGGAATATTGTTATATGCTAGGAAAAAATTTCGATGCTTGAATGTAGTTCTTATAAGGATGATAGCTGATGGCAAACTACACGGTACATATTTTTCCTCTTCGATGATCGGCATATTCTCGTCTTTCATCTTCTCATTCATATGTTATAATGAATTATAAAAGTGATTTAATCAAGATGGACTTCTCTATTTAAAATGAAATTGATTTGACATTATTTCGTATATACATCAAAATATTCGTATCTATATATGCTTCAAAAATCAAAATTAAAAATTTTGTGTGGTGAACCAATGGATTATTGATATGGAAGAAGTGATCATTAAAGTGCAGGTCAAAATAAGATATGACCAAACACTGGTTTCCAATACTGTTAAAGAGATCAGAGTGAGAGTCTGATTAGTAAATGTAAAGTAAATATTTCATACAAAGAACACATTTTAGATTCTGCAGAATCGTATCTGATTACTGATTCTCTAGATCTCCAAAGGACTGATTCCTAATAAATAAATTTGTATATTGCACTTCATGAAATAAGTGACATAATGCAAAAATGAAAGTTTAGCTTGATCTAACAGTACATGATGTTTTAGATAACATACATTTCATGAGAACCTGTATCCCTTGAAATAGCTTTAAGTGTCGCATCGAACAGTGGTATCTGTATTTAACTTTGTATGTATATATGCCTTTGTCTGAATCAACCATGTAAGTTCTTTACAAGGAATGAAGTGACTGTATTATCTAATTGTTGAATTATGTGGTAATTTAGGACTGATGGGATGGAGGATCAATATAGTGTTTTGATAAGATTTGATGGTCAAGACTCTACAGACAAATTCTATCAGCATTTTAATGGTAGACAATTCAATTCTTTGGAGGTATGCTTTGATCTCAATTAATTGTAGTATTAGTATTAAATTGTGATTCAAGAAATCATTGGAAACTAAGAAATTTTGTGTAAAATGGTGATATGAGTAGGTTTTGTATATTCTCCAACTCAATTTATTAATCTTTCTATTGTTTTTGGTTTCAATTTTTCATACAGGAAGAAGTTTGCCATGTGCTTTTCACAGTTGATGTACAGTTTACTGGTTATACTGGTTCCCTTGAACATGTGCAGCCTGCTCTTGCAAGCTCAACTGAGCAGCCTTCATGTCCAGTTTGTCTTGGTATGCTCTTTTGATTCAATTATAGAAATTGTTTTTCTCTTGTCTTCACGTATGATTTTCAAAACTGAATGGTTTGAAACATTATTGTGTGGGAGCCAAAATTATAAACATTGTTGAAACATGATTGGCAATGGCAAATTAAAACCACAATCATAAAATGCTGTTTCTCATCTTCATTGACGTTTTTGAGAAAAATGTTGAATTTCAGCATGACAGGGAGATTTTCTTCACTAAGGGGAATGCTCTGTGAACTATCTTGGCATCCTGCTTTCTAAGTTGTTTGTTTACTTAGTACAATAATTATTTGCTTAATTGATTACATACTGAATGGTTCTTAGTTGATGATAGTCCTCCAATCAAATATGTTTCAATGGTCTTTATTTGCAGTTACTTTTATATCTCTATATTTTCCTAATCTTCTATATTTTATGATATAACTTGAGACCAGCAAATAGAGTGATGTAATATGTTATGATAAAAAATGTATGCCTCTGAGAGAAGGTAAACTATATAATGTGTCATAGTGCTCTATTTTTTGTTTGATACACAGAGAGATTGGACCAAGATACCAGTGGAATTCTCACAACCATCTGCAATCATTCTTTCCATTGCTCTTGTATCTCAAAATGGACGGATTCATCTTGTCCGGTAAGTGATTCTAATTTTTTTTTTTTAATTTTTTCATGTTGTGCCATGGTATTTTCTGCAGTTTAGGGACTTGTTTAATAGTGGATTTTTATGAAGACTATAATATGTGGTCGTTCTTATCATGCCAATATATAGCTCTTCTCCCCCTTTACTTTCTCAATCTACCCTTTCGTTTATTTCTTTGTTTTTATTGTTGAGGAGGGCTTCCCTCATAAAATTGTAGACATAGTTCTGTTCCGCAGGCGGTTACATAGGAGACCGGAAAGCAACCTTTACTTCTTCCGCCAACCCCTATCTTCAAAGCCCTATCTGACCTTGAAACCTAGCAGATAACGTTGCGTTCTATTCGAAGTGGATCACTGGCTAGAATGGAGAGAGGAGGATGGAACTTCTTCTGTGCGAAGGAAAAGCAACCTGAAGCTAGCATTCCCTGCCTATGCCCCTGCTTTAAAATCATGCCAACCCTTGTTTAGCTATGAGATAAATTTGTCCTGAGCAAAGCATACTTTAGTTGAAAATTCAAGTGCTGTTGTTTAATGTTATATTCTTTCTCTCTTTGCCAACTTAAGGTGGGAAGAATATTTGCCCTATTTTTACGTTCATTATGGCTATAGAATATCTTTTTTCTTTCTTTTTTTTTTTTTAAAAAAAGAAGAAGATTATGGTTATTAAAAGGAATAAATATGTTAGTATCTTTGCTGTATTTTCACTGTAAATTTTTTGAGTGTGGTTCGCTTGCAGTTACTACTTGCTTTCATCTTTTGAAAACTTCTTTCTGCTGTGGTTGTAGTTTACGTGGTATATATTCTACAAGTCTACCCCAATATGCCTTAGAAAAAATATTTGACAATGGTTAACTTGTCTGCTTTTTGTTTAGGTGTGCCGATACTGCCAGCAACAGCCAGAAAAATCAATATGTTTTGTATGCCAAACTCCCGAGAACCTCTGGATGTGCATTATATGTGGTTTTGTGGGCTGTGGGAGGTATAATTTCAAATTTATTTCTGACAATTTTGAGTAGGCATTTCTCCCCTTCTTTCAGGGGAGGGTTTTTTCCCATATACTTACTGAAGAGATTGATGTAGGTATAAAGGAGGACATGCTGTAATACATTGGAAGGAAACTGAACACTGCTATTCTCTTGAGTTGGAAACCCAGCGTGTTTGGGATTATGCTGGTGACAATTATGTCCACCGCCTAATTCAATCCAAAACCGATGGAAAGCTAGTTGAGTTGAATTCCCATGGTTTGCATGGTAAAGATAATTTTGGAAGTTGTGATTGCGTAGATTCTGGAACCAGTGATGCTCTTTTAAGCAGTAAAGTTGAAGCGGTATTTTCAGTTCCTTTTCTTTAGAATATGCTCATAATTTCGTGATAATTCATTCCTTCATATGCAAAATTCTCATTTCAAATTCATTCATAGATTGTCAACGAGTACAATGAACTCCTTGCTGCCCAACTTGAAAACCAAAAATTAGTAAGTTGACTCTTCCATTTTCAACAATTTCATGAGTTTATGTTCCGAGCCTATACTTGTTCCTGGGTTCAAGGTTGAATTTAACATAGCTACTGCTTGATGGACTGTTGTCTTTGCTTTGATTGTAGTATTACGAGACTCTGCTGCAAGAAGCCAAAGAAGAAACGGAAAAAATAATTTCTGAAGCTGTTAAGAAGGCTATTGCTCAAAAATTGCAGAAGATGCAATCCAAGCTGGATAGATGTGTGACAGAAAAGAAATTTCTTGATGATGTAAGTTTAACTGCTGGTTTGGAAGAGTGGCTTAAATAATAAAAGTTTCAAGTAACTGCTGATTCTGTGGAGTGGCTTAAATAAATATACATTTTAAGTTAATCCTTCATTCTTTTGATACTCAAATTTATGGTTTTTGCTTGCAGCTCAATGAGAATCTTTTGAAAAATCAGGAGATGTGGAAAGCAAAGATATCAGAAATTGAAGAGAGGTAAAATCAGTTTTAAACAATATTTTTGATCTATGTAGTTTAGTTTGTGTTTCATTTAGTATCAACAAACAGGATATATGAGATCTGGGATTAGTGGTCCCTTCCAATGGCCGTACGTGACTTCTTTTCCAAATGACTTGAAGCTTTCTTCAATCATATTTAACCCCATCTGTTAATTCTTATCATATTTAGCTTATAACAATTTTAAATTATTATTAGTTTGTAGAAAACTTGATAGATTGCTGTATGCACTGTTTCACGGCCTTTAGTTTGAACTTATTCAGAGAGAAAATGGCTTTGAGAGCGAAGGATGATAAAATTCAGGACTTAGAAGAGCAGGTGAGAATTTTTATATCTTGCTATACTAATCTATTCATAGATGAGCATGCACATTTAGTAGGCCTACGCTCACTCAATGATTTCCTTTTTTGTCTACTTGCAGCTCAGAGATTTGATGGCATGTCTTGAAGCAGAGAAGTCGTTAGGGCAATTATCAATATCAAATGAACTTAAGGATGGTACAGTATTGCCGAAATCAGTAGAATCTTCTGCAAGTAATGGGACCAAGGGGAAGGGAAAAAAAATCTAATAGCTGAAGAAGGAGTTGAAGTTTTAGGATGGATGGGCTCTTGTTTCGAATCCAGGCTCTGCTCGGGTTTCACATGTTCCTTTTAAGCTGATCTTCTAATCTTTTCTCAGATTTGCTTGTTGGAGGTTATGGCGCAGCACCCTGTTACGGGCCGCATGATTCCAGCCCGCAATGGCTCATCCGACAAGGTTGTCTAAGTGCCGCACGGGTTTGCTGCGCAAAACACCCATCCCGTGACAACCCGCTCTCTTAACTCTTTAGGCATTTGAATACTCCTTTTCAAATTAACTTTTAAACTTCAGCTCAGGGGAAAAGTTTTGCATCAAATTCATCAGATGCGCTTTGGATGTGTCAAAAACGAGTGGCTTGGCCGGAAATGAAGTTCATTTAAATACATGGATAGATCATTGCGCTGGATGAATGAAGTCCACACTCATCTATAAATTTAGATGTTACTGTCTTTTGAAAGTGGATTTTAGGATTGTGTCTGTACATAAATCTGGGGTTTTCGATAGTGTATCATTCTAAGTTGAGTCTACGTATTTTACTAATTATTACAACAGTAGCTCTTTCCATAGTAGCGGAAACAACGTGAAATTCTGATTCAGGCCTTGGTTCTTTAGTTTCTGTTTCCAGAGCCTTTTTCTTTCCTAGTCACAAAATCTTCATTAATCAAATTCTTCAAAATCTTAATGAAGAATTTGAAGCGAAAGTTGGCTTGAGTTGTATCGACTTCCCAAGGTGGAATTTGCACCGAAAGATGTCGGAACTGAGTGGGAATGTTTCGAGACCTCAGTCAGCACACCAGGTTGACTCGGGACAGTCCAAGTCAACACATTGCAGAGCAAATCGAGGGTACTGAGATGTTTCAACTTCCCAAGCTACTCAGGTGGGATTTGAAAATTGAAAGGCCCTCGATTTGTCCTGAAATGGGTTGAAAGGGACCGTTGAGGCGGCACACCGAGTTGACTCGGGGCAGAACCGGATAAGTTATTTTTGCCACGAGACGGTTGTTTGAGACGTTTAAGGTCGGATATTTGTGTAGAGAGTTGGCCAAAGAGAAGGTTTTAGGGGAAGGACTTTTGAGGCATGAAACATAGAACAAGGAGAAAGAAAGCTGAGTTGATAGAGCGAGTTAGAGGAGTGGTCTTTTATATTTTGAAGTCATTTAAGAGCTTGCTAAGACGTTGATGTTATGGCCTCCTGTGGGCTACGAGCCTACATTCATGAGAAACTGCATGTGATAGTTACAGAGGTTGCTAAATATAAAGAAAAAACGAGTACATATATTAATGCATGCATTGAAAGAGTCCGATCTGGTCAGCGGCTGCATAAGTAGGGGAAATTGACACAAATAACTTTAAAAGTTTTAAATTTTTAAAATTAACCATCACTTTATATTCGATAAAAAATTATAAATAAAATTATTTTATCTTAAATTATTCTCTATATTTTATTTTTATTCCTTTAATCCTTCGTCTTCCCTGCAAGTTACATATCGATATGAAAAATTAAATAATAAAAGTCCTTCTAATTTTTATCCATCTTTCCATAACTAGCTTATCAATTTTAATCTTTATCAATAGTTTAAAACGAAACAGTGAAGTTCAACGGTAAAAATTTAGCATCCTTGTATTTGATTATTAAAAACCTAGGTAAGCTAAGTTAAGCTAATTCTATAAATATTTGTATAACTGTTATGAATTTCTGTCGTGTAATCTGCATAATGAAATGTTAAAAATGTGCGAAGAAGCGTTTGCAGCGTTAAGGTTATGTTTATGTACCGCCGAGAGAAGCTGGACACTTTCTTACCTGTCGCATCAACGATAATAACAACATTGTGTTGACTGACGTTGGAGAAGAGGTATTAATACTAGAGACATCATTAGAAGAACGTTACTCTCCATTTCACAACAATTATTTTCGTATCAGAGTAGAGAATATGGTATCTAGTTAACATACCAGCAGACTTATCGAGATAGAGAAGTTGATCTTGAAATTGTTCGAGAGAATCCTGCAGAGTCATATAACTTACTACCCAAATACTCTCACATTTTGAAAGTTGCAAATGAGGGTACAATTGCTCACCTTGAACGGAATAAGGATGGTAATTTCTTATATTACTTTATAGCTCTTGGATCTTCTGTCAAGTATTTTAAACAGTATATTTAGACCTGTGATTGCTGTAGATGGTACTTACCTAAAGGACCTATATCGGGGAAGCATGTTTGTTGCAACATGCTTAGATAAAAATAATCAATTATATCCGTTAGCCATTGGAGTTTTGGATTCAGAGAATAATAATGCTTGGGAATGGTTTATGACGAAGTTATATAGAGTGATTGGCGATATGCCAGACTTAGTATTTATCTTCGACCGATGTACTTCTATCAAGAGAGCTATTCTTAAAGTATTTCGTAATGCTGCTCATGGCATTTGTTTTTACCATGTGAAAGGTAAAATAAAAGCAAAATTCAGGATGCCCAAAGCTGTTTTAGATGATTTCGAGCTTATCTTTATAAAAGCCGCAAAAGCATATGGACATGAAGAATTTAGAAAACAACTTGAGGCTTTGTGAATGCTCCACTCCAGTGCAGCCGATTATTTGGAGAATAATGTGGGTACATATAATTGGGCAAGGTTTGAGTTCGAAGGCAGGAGATACAAGTATTCTTACCACCGACATTCGGAAAGCGTGAATTCTTTTATGAGGGAACCGAAAAATTTTTGATTACTCATCTTGTTGATCACTTTAGGAAAATAATGCAGTAATGGTTTTATGATAGAAAACTTGTGGCTGAATCGATGATTCTCGGCTAATAACCTGGACAGATGAAATAGTCCATGAGAGAAGATCTCGAACAATTTTGAGTAGTGGTATCAAGTCAGTCCTATGTCTCCACATCGATTGCATGTTTTGGGTGGTGGTATCAAAAAGGGATTAGTTGACATACATAATAAAACTTGCCTATGTAAAGTATTCGAATTGGATCACCTCGTCTGTGCACATGCAATTGCTGCTTGTTTAACTATCCAAATGGATTACATAAGCCTTTGTTCTGAATTTTACACTAAGGAATCATTGGTAAAAGTTTATGCACAACTAGTGGAGCCGGTTGTGACTTAATAGATTGGGAAGTTCCAGATAAAATTCAAGAGATGTAAGTTTATCCACCAGTAGAAGCGCCACCACCTAGTCGTCGTAAAGAACTAAGAATACCTTCTGCCGATAAGGATGCAAATCGAAGAACTGTGAAATATAGGCGGTGCAACGAATAGGGACATAACCATAAATGATGTAAAAATCCTATTGTATCGAATCAAAGTTAGTTGTATTATTCTAAGTAATAATGTACTACCGATTTTATATTTTTTTTATATTGCACAATATATGTTGGTACAATTTGTTTAGAGTTATTTATTATTGCAATTATATGTAACGCCCATTTTTTTAATTTTTAACATAATTGAGTACATTAATGATAAAAACATTCAATACATAAACATTCGAATGAATACAATAGTTTATAATCTAATATCGCCATTAAATATGTTTACAACAATCTTTTTTCTTAAAATACGCCCTATGACTACTATTGAAATCGAGCCTAAATCCAAACATTAAATATCTAGTAAATATCAATAAAAATACACCGCAATCACCACTACTAGGCTCTTGTTGTGGGACATCTTTAACTACGACGACTTTCCAGTAGTTGGTACGTTATAGGTCATATCAAATATTGTAGAATCTAACATGGACTAGCTATCGAGGGAATATGACTTCAAATGGCCTAAATTGATTCTTGTACATTTTATCATCGCAGAATGTCACTAATGAGTTATAAATCTATACTTTATTGGTATGAAAGTCCACTCAGTCTAGTACCCAATGATCGCCGCCAATTTTAATAGGAATGAATACCTACATATAAAAATATTCGTTAATTTTCTGTGTTTCTTACGCCCAAATTAAATCAGTAAAAAAATAAAAAAAATATTCACATACTATATTCACATCTGTCAGTTGCTTTTACATTATGAACTCTCTCCCACAAATATAGATATTAAAATTATTACTATATTCTAATGATTCAACTGTATAATTTTCGTTGTTCCATAACTGCTTAAGGAACACCTGGAATATCATACACATAAGAAATAAGAAAGTAACAAAATTTAAGTTGTAAATACGATGAGTATATGTTCCGTAAACTAAATACACAAAAATATGTGTTTGTATGCGTGACTCGCTAAGACAGTGCATTCGAATACTACCGTTGCTTCTCGCTGATCAAGTGTAAATACTTATGAATATGCTGTTGATGAATAGAATAGAAAACCACTAGTCAATTTAGAATACAATCATAATACACAAACGACGGAATGAATTTATGTTCAAAAAAAATTATCTCCTCAGCTAACTATCCCATTGAAGTATGACCCAAAAATACTTGAAAAAACGAGTGCGAGTATGAGACTTAACGATTCACTGTGATGTTACAAGCAAACCACTGGTCGAACTCATTGCATACACTTGGATCTTGCAATTCTCGATATAGATTTATATCCACACTCGTTCGTTCGTCGATCTGATGATCCATTAGTTGGAGTGTGGGTAGAGGATTGATGTTCCTCCCTCGCTTGAATGACTGAATCAAATACGGACTATTAAAGACATAAAACCGTCTGTATGGACGACCAAACTTACTAATATCCGGCAGCATCTCCCTAAAGATCTGCACTCTCACCCCATTGACATCTCCATAAAAGCTATACAATGACATAAGAGTTGAAATATTCTAATTCTCCATGTCAGTATACACTCCACAATCATCTGGGGTTTATCCGTTTGTCAGGATGAACATATTTAATAAACATTGAATTAAAAGCTTAAAGAACGCAATAGTTAACTCTTAAATTTGCTCACTGTATATGAGCATGTGGTTGGAGAAGGACCGTGTGAGCGTTTAGTATACGAACCTATAAATCCCATCACTACTTCTCTAAATTATTTATGTTCTTTGCGCTCCACCTCAAAAGTCGACTTCAATTCACATATAGAACAATCAATCTTGTCCATCCGTCGAATGATATAATTATTATTATACTTTGTCCTCGACTATTATGAATAAAAGAAATATAAGTATAAATATATATCTAATAAGGGAGAATATTAAAATGACTTATATATATGAAGAAAATAAATTATTTATAACCTCTGAATCATATGTGTCATTGGATTCGTATGTTTACTCATGATGGTCATCTGTAGAAAGCTCATCCTCAACAAAATTTTGTGGCTCTAGTGTTGGGCTAGCAGCAGTCGTGATGTTTGATTCTCCTCTGTTTGCTTTGCAATGGGAGGTATGCTGATGAATAATTGATGCTGCTCAAAGTAATATTTAAAATAATTAAATAATTTACTAGAGAAACAGAAGTTTGTAATAATCTAGTATGAAGTACTAAATGATACTCACATTACAGACCCAACTTGAAATATGTGGAACATAATCTTTTACAGTCTGCCAATATTTTTGAGCTTTCTCTTTTGAGTCCGGCTCGATGGTTTGTAAAATATTTTCCTGCCATAATTTAACCCAAATTTTAGGTTAGTATAATCATCTAGTATTATTTAGTAATATAAAAAGTAGTAACATACGGTGCTTGCCAGTCCTAGATGAGAAAACTTTCAATATGAAGCATAAATTGTTGTTGATCTGCTTGATATATTTTGACCTTTGGGAATTAAAAGTTGAGCTATGATTAATTGATAAAAGAATGTGTATAACTTGAAAAGCAAATGAAAAAAAATGGGAAATGTGTTTTTTTTTTTAGTCTATTTATTTATTTATCTTTTTCCTGAAAATGTAACAGTTTATAGCTAGCAGAGTAAATTTAAATAAAAAGATAATTCTGTCAACCATATACAACTAAATTTAAATAAAAAATAAAAAGCTAAACATAGTTATATATATATATATATATTAAAACTTAAGATTTCAAGACAAATATCAGAGCTAGTGTATGTATATATTTCACCTTTTAATTTCAAATTGATGATTATTCCTACTAGGAATAGATGTTTGCAAGTGTATTCGTTTTTTATACTAAAGTTCATTTTTATCCACTTATTGTCTAGGAATGAACTGATTGGCCTTTATTCCGCAATAAGATCGAAAATTTTAGTTTTTTTTATTTGCTTATATAATACGTAACTTTATTTAGTCTACTTCAATATCTCACATCATTGTTCTTGTTAGAAACTGGTACATAACTTTATTTAGTGGACTTCAATATCTCACGTCATTGTTCTTATTAGAAACTGGTAATTATTTTTTTGGTATCTTTCTTCAACCAAACATAATTTTAAATGCATTCAACGATTTCAATGTGCGATTATTGAAAATTTAAATGAAATACAATCACTTGATACACGATCAATCACATAATCTCCAAGTTACTATACTATCACAATTAGAGGTTGTAAAGGTATCTTCAATTCAATGAACATGATTCTTAACTCATATAATTAATATGACAACTGCTTTGGGCCAACATGATTTTAGTCTTTCGTTAATTTCAATTTCAGTGCTTGGCATGACAATTGCTTCGGGGTAACGTGATTTCACTCTTTCATTAATTTTAGTTCTTTAAAAGACAGCAGCTTAATGTTGCAGAACGCCCAAATCAAGCCTAATATAGCCCAATTCCATGAGCTAAGCTGTGTTAGTTTGGCATAGTTCTAGAATTCTCTAGCATTCTCTCCGCATTTGTACGTATCCAAGAATTCCCTATTTGAGCACATAATTCATATGTACATAAATTTTCTAGAGCTCGGCAAATATTCCCTATAAATAGGACATGACACTTAACATTTGAGTATCCAACAAAGAGCAATCAACTCAAGCATTTCACTTGTAAACCCTCTTGTGAGTAATACAATTTTCCTCTTTCTGTCTCAATTGCTCTCTTCTCACTAGTGCTTCCGAAAGCATCCAAACTTAGCTAGTCAATGAATTCAAAGACTTATTTAACAACTTTCGGTAAGAGTTGTCTAATTGCCGCATAAGTTCATTGCTCAAAATACTCAGCCAGTGACATTAAGGAAACTTGAATATATCAGCACTCTCAGTCTCTGATAGCCTGGCACCTTCCTGTTCCCTTAGCTAGACAAGTTAATAAATGCATTTCATTTTGCAGGTTCTCACACCTCTTGAGCTAAAATGTGAAATTCAACTTGACTGATAAATCAAGAAGATATTTTTATTTCAACAGATTGTAATTCAATTACAATGGAAATTGTATCACACAAAATGGTATCAATTGCAGATCATATACCAAACTACTACAAGCAACGTGTGCCAAATCATTTTGGACTAATCATGATATCATAAGTTCGCAAAAGTGAATTAACAGAATAAACACAGCAACTGGGCAACTAAACCACTTACAGCCCATTCAATACATCCACGACAAGTCTTGCCGGAAAGAAACAGATCTCGCAGCTCCCTGAACACCCCTTTCGGAAACTTGAGGGCAATCCTCCACAGCCAACAATTCTAATTTGTATGAACCCACAAGTGGCTTTAACCCATCATCTGTAACCCCTAAACACTTTCTTAGCCGTAATATGCTCAAACGAGGGAACTGACAAGCAAGCTGCAGCCCCTCATCGCTAATTTCTTGGCACCTAACGAGCTCCAAGATTTCAAGATAATGTGCTGAGCATAGTGCTTCCATCCCAACATCATTGAAGGAATATACATAGTCAAGAGAAAGTTCCCGAACGGGGCATTTTTGAATCAAAGTAAGAATTCCATCCAAAGTAAATGAAGAAATTGAAGGAAATTCTCCATCAGAAAATGATATCCTGACAGATTCAAGTATCTTACAGTTGTCTGCCAAGGCTTTTAGACTCTCATCAGTCAATCTCAATGGATTGCTCATCAAAATTGACAGTGAGAAATCTGAAGGCACTCGGAGGGAAATGGACCGAAGCTTACTTGATTTTTGGGCCATGTTTATGATGTCAGAATCCCTTACTCCAACGCACATGTCCAAATGAATCTTCTGCAAGTTCCTGCACTTCCCCAACACACAAGCAAGTCCTCTTCCCGGGCTAATAATACAATTTTTCAAGCTAAGCTCCACCATGTTTTCACATGGGACACGCTGCTTTTGCCACCTCTCTACAGCCAATCTATCATAAACCTTCATATATCTGTAATTAACATCCACTTCAAATTGCAACCGTTTAAGCTTCCGCCAACTAGGTCCTAGCTTTATCAAATCACCCTCCCCAATTGCTCTACAATTCTTAATCAAGAGATCCTCAAGCCTTTCAAGCTTGCCAATATATTCTAGCCATTCAACGCTATTAACATTAAGACATCGGATAAGATGAAGAACTGAAAGATTCTTGCAACCAACAACAACAGATAAAATTCCACAGCCAGTGATTCTCGTGGTGAAATTCAGCTTCAATGCTGAAAGATTGAAGCAAGAAGCCAAGTAACAAAAACCCATATCAGTGATGAAAGTGCAGTAGTTTAAGGTGAGATCGGTCAGATAAGGACAACAGTTAGAAAGAATCAAAAGCCCTTGATCATCCAATTGTTTACCCAACCTAGACATCCAACCAGCATAAGATATTTCTACTTTGGTTAAGCTGCCAAATCTGTTGCAGAGGGAAGTCAATGCTTCATTTGCAGGGTCTAATCCACAGCCCACCCGAAGAGAAAGCCTCTGTTTATTATCCACTTCATAAAAACGTTTGCATGCCAATGAAGCCGAGTTCCTGTCCACAGTTTTCTTAATCCTGCCCAAAATCTCCCAAACCAAATGGTTCGGTAATGTATCCATAGCAACTAGATATTTCTTCTTGCCTCACCAAAATCTAAGTTTCACAAACCGGACAACAAAATAGTCAGCAACACTATCTGATTATAACAATTTTTTTTTGCCCAAATTGTTAAGTTCATGTTTTAGAAATACAGACAATCATTTGTATTCTGAAATTAAAGAATTACCAATCCAGTATTGAAACTCCTCCCATTTTTTTTAATCCACAAGATAGAATGTACGTTGCTATTCAAAATGCAACAATAAATTCATGATAAATAAAAGAACTAAGCGAATAACCTTAAAGCACAAAACTGAATCAAGTTTCGTATGCAACAGTATATCTATGAACTTTAATCTGCATCTAACAGTTCATAAATACAAGAATTTAAAAACAATTTCAATTTCATAAATCACATATAAAGCCAAACAAGTACCTTATTTAAAATTCATCCATTTCAACAAAACGAAGAGACCCAAAATCCCCACATCTAAAAACCTGATCTTTTGCCGCCATCAAAGGAGAAAATAAACAAAACCCATATAAAAAACCTTCATGCTTCAGGTAAATTAATCATGGACCATTAGATTTATTGAATATCAAACAATTTATCTTCATTAATTTTTGGATGATTTGAAGGCATTAATTTTTTTTTTTTTTAATTGTGGATAAGATTTGTCTTGGCGTTTAACTTAGGTTAATAATTTGGTTCGTCGGTTCACGTTTGGAATGTAAAGATGATGATAATAGACCGACAGACCGTTACAAAATAGAAAAATCTGTATAAATAATTATAAAAATTTTATTTTTTTAAATTTATTTCTTTTAAAAATAATTAAAATATCTTTCTCATTTTCACTATTAAAAATTAAAAGCCAAAAGAAAATATTAATAAGATCTAAAAAAATTATTACTAGACAAAATAGATAAAAATATTACAGAAATTAACGAATTAAATAAATAAATGATAGGATATATAAAAATTATAGTAGAAGAAATAAAACTTATTAAAATAGAGGTTTTTGAAATAAAAAATAAATTAAAAAAGAAATCAACAATTTTAGAAGCACAAAAAGAATTAAGAGAATTCATTAGACATAAAGAAAAAATACAATTTAAAGAGGTAGTCAAAGAATCATTTGATGAAATAATAAGAATAACTATAATATCAGAAATATTAAGAAAAGAAGAATAATATCAAAGACAGTTAGAAAAAATAATAAAAAGATCAAAAGAAAAAATACCGATAAATAAATCAAAAGAACAAACTAATACAAAACAAAAAGGAATTAAAGTTGATGAACCTAAAGAATCAAGTGATAGTGAATAATGGATAATTTAAAATAAAAATATGATAAATTATCATTAAAATATTTAGACTTAGAAACACTAGGATTTAATGTAAATATGAATGTTGGAGCATCACTTACTGAACCTAGTATAAAAACTTAAACCCCTGAAGTTCATTATAGTCATAAAAAGAAAAGAACACAACATCAAATATTGTCATAAAAAAATCTTATTATAAAATGTATCTGGAAGAATATATACTAGAATATAAAATTGAAAATGAATCTATTAAGCCTATGAGAAGTAAATTAGATATAGACTGTAGAAAAGACCTTAGTAAAACATTAACAAATTGGTCAAATGATATGAAAATAATATTTATATTTAATAAATCAAATGATGATTGGGAAACAAAAAATACAGAAGAAAAATTTGATATATGGATTGATTTATTAATAATGAGTTTTACTGGCAATGTATAAAATTGGTGGGATAGAATAACTGAAGAAACAAAATTTTTAATAAGATTAGCAACTAAATAAGAATTTAGAAAATGAATTAGTGAAGGATTAGATAAATTCACAAATTATATAAGAGATGAATTTTTAGGAGAAAATTGAGAAGATCTCAAGCAAAAGGAAATAAAAAAAGAAAAACTCTTAGCAAGACAACATTTAATGAACCTCTAAATATGTAATTTATGCAACATAAAAAATTAGACATGTGAATTTCAGAAATATTATTATAAATAATTTTATAGTAATGATGATCAAACAATTTATTATGATATGTATATAAATAAACTACCACCACCATGAAATACTTATTTCATGAAGGAATGAAATCTATATGACTAACAGAATCAGGAAAATTAATACCAAATACTTTAGGATTCATAATAGAATTTGTAATAAGAAAATTAAAAGATATATTCATAGAAAGACAATTGGATAAAAAAACAAAAAATGCAATGGTAATTTGTTATGATAAAGTAGATGCACCTAACCAATGAGGATGTAAATCATATTATAAAACACATAAAAAATATAACCATGGGTATAAAAATAAATATAAAAAGTATTATAGAAAATGTTGGAAAAACAAAACATTCAAACGAAAACTTTATAAGAGATACTGTAAAAGAAAACATAATAGAGAAATTAAAAAAAATCCTAAAGAATATAGGTATTGAAATTGTGGAAAAAAGAGACATATAAACCCTGAATGTAAACAGGAAAAGTCAGAATAGCTGAAATGGAATATCATGAAATAAAATTAGATTTAGAATTACTATCTGATAATGAGACAATAAATTATTTTAATACTGAAATATATAAAAATTATAGTGATACAGAATCTATAAATACAAGTTCTTTAGAAAGTTTAGGCTCAGATTAATCAGAATCAGAATTCTGAAATAGAAAATATAGAAAACATAGAAATAGAAAAAAAAGATAGAACAACAAGAAAATAAAGATAAATACCAATTAATTGTACAATTAAATCAGAAAAAATTAAAAGAAATCTCAAAAATATATTTGAATTTAAGAAATCTAGATAATACGATTTTAAGAAATATACATCAATTCTTCAAAAGAAAGAACATAGTCATTCATGAATATCAATAATAGGAAAAAAATTATAGATATAACACAAAGTAGAGGAAATATTAAATTAAGTTTATTAAACTCTAGAGGTATAGAAGCCATTTTAAATAAAATTAAAAGTGATAAAATTAGAGATAAAATATAATATGTATACTTAGTTGGAATACAAATATTAGTAAAATAATTATTTAAGGAAGGAATAAATACACCTATAATACTAAGTTTACATTATCAGAGATTTATAGATCCTGAATTAGCACATTTAGGAAACATAGAAGGAAATTTATATTATAAAAAAATTTTATTTACATGTTACCCTAGATATTGTGTCCATATAAAAGATAAAAATATAAATGATGCCTTAAGTTAACATTTTGAATTAAAAAGAAACGATATAATGAAATCTGAAAATAAAATAATAACATTTTATTATTCTGCTTTATATTCTTTCTGTAATAGCAATTATGGATAAATATATAGCAATAAACCATATATAGAAATAGGAAAAAAATTCTAAGATTTAGGACAAAGTATAGAGCCAATATTACAAATTCTTAACTTACTAATAACATATAACTTAGATATAAAAGATGATAAACCTGAATTAGAGGAAGATAATAAAAACCAAATGGTAACAATTCAATTCGGTAACAAACAACTTATTAAAAAAACTAAAAATAAAGGAAAACAACTATATTATAGTGTATATAAAGAAATAATAATACCTGATAATACATCAAATGAAAGTTTAGACATAATGGGAAAATATTTTAATGGAATAGAATTTATAGAAGGTCCATAAATATTAATAGATACTGAGTTCAAGTCATAATCATTTAAATATACTAAAAAATAAAGGATTAACGAGAACATATTACAACTAATGAATATAAATATAAAGACTTTAATGGAAATATAAGAATTTGTACTAAAGAAGTAATTGTCCCAACATATATAAGAAGGTTATTATTTAAGATATCATATTTCATAGACTAGGATTGCTCAAATGAAATATATGATATAATATTAGAATGAGTTCTTAAAACATATAAATTATAATATTACTTAAAGAATGTATATAGAATGGATAATGAAACAATGATTTTACCTTAAAATAGTAATGTGGAAGATGAATAAATGAATACTATAAGTACATAAAGGAAACTTTATAGTATTCATTTATTCATCTTTCCACATTACTATTTTAAGGTAAAATCGTTGTTCATTATCCATTTTATATACATTCTTTGAAGAATATTATAATTTATATGTTTTAAGAAATTCATTCTTAATATTATATCATATATTTCATTTTGAGCAAATCTCGAGTCTATGAAATATGATATCCTAAATAGTAACCTTCCTCTAAGATTTAGGACAAAGTATAGAGCCAATATTACAAATTCTTAACTTACTAATAACATATAACTTAGATATAAAAGATGATAAACCTGAATTAGAGGAAGATAATAAAAACCAAATGGTAACAATTCAATTCGGTAACAAACAACTTATTAAAAAACTAAAAATAAAGGAAAACAACTATATTATAGTGTATATAAAGAAATAATAATACCTGATAATACATCAAATGAAAGTTTAGACATAATGGGAAAATATTTTAATGGAATAGAATTTATAGAATGTCCATAAATATTAATAGATACAGGTTCAAGTCATAACCATTTAAATATACTAAAAAATAAAGGATTAACAGAACATATTACAACTAATGAATATAAATATAAAGACTTTAATGGAAATATAAGAATTTGTACAAAAGAAGTAATTGTCCCAACATATATAGGAAGGTTACTATTTAGGATATCATATTTCATAGACTCAGGATTTGCTCAAAATGAAATATATGATATAATATTAGGAATGAGTTTCTTAAAACATATAAATTATAATATTACTTCTAAAAGAATGTATATAAAAATGGATAATGAAACAACAGAATTTTACCTTAAAATAGTAATGTGGAAAGATGAATAAATGAATACTATAAAGTTTCCTTTAGGTACTTATAAAGAACTAACTTTTCCTAAAACTGATATAACTACATGTGCAATAATAGACAAATGAAGTGAAATTACATTAGGTAAATCATTTTTACTAAAAGAATGGAATAAATTCTCAGGCTTTGGAATAAAACTTATAGGAATAACAAATACTCAAACATCTTTACTATATTATAAATCACAAGTTCCAATTATTCTTGGTAATAAAATAATTTTATTAAAATATATTATCCAATATAACACCTTAAAACAATATTTACTCTTAGAAAATGATTTCCTTAGTCAATTTCAAAGTTATCAACAAACTTTATATAATATAAATCTTAAAACTCTTTGTGAATATATTCTTATATTACCTCATATCTTTAAACCATACAGAGTTGCAGCTGAACGCGGTAATTATAATTATAAGATCTTTTTTATAAACAACAATTACAGAATAATTTGATAACTATAGATGAAATTAAGAAACAATTACAATAAGTATATCATAAAAAGTCTTTAGCCTTACGGAACCCTAAAAATTTAAGAGCTAAAATAGAATTGATAGAACCAGTAATCATTAGAGTAAGCCTAATGGTTTATACCCAGGAAGATATAACAGAATTTAAGATACAGCTAAAAGAATTATTAGGCTTAAATCTAATAAGACAATGCTTTAATTCTCATTCAAGTCCAGCATTTATGGTCATGAAACATAGTGAACAAGTTAGAGGAAAAGATAGAATGGTCATAAATTATAAATAATTAAATAAATATACGAAATTTGATGGATATTTTTTACCAAGGAAAGTAGTACTAATTAATTTAGTAAAAGAAAACACATATTATTCTAAATTTGATTGTAAATCAGGATTGTGACAAATAAAAGTCAAAGAAGATAGTATAAAATATATAACCTTTAGTATACCTCAAGGATATTATGAATGGTTAGTAATGTCCTTTGGATTAAAAAATACACTACAAATATACCAAAGAAGAATAGATGATTTGTTAAGAAATAAAACATATTTAATAGTTTATGTAAATGATATTTTAATAAGTTCAAAAACATATAAAGAATATATTGAACATTTAAAAGACTTTGCACAAACGTGTAAAGAAAAAGAAATAGTATTGAGTGAGAAAAAAGCTAAAATATGTCAAAATGAAATAGAATTTCTAGGAATGATACTCAATAATACATGTATAAAATTACAATCTCATATAAGTGAAAAAATAAAACATTTTCCTGATAAATTAGAAAACAAAAAGCAAATACAAAAATTTTTCAGTTGTTTAAATTATGCAGAAGGATTTATAAATAATTTAGCTAAGAAAAGAAATCTCTTACAAAAATTATTAAAGAAAAATAATCTTCAAGAATTGAAAGAAGACCATACATAAATAGTTAAACAACAAAAAAAGAATGCAAAAATTTACCTAAATTAATATTACCAGAACCAACAGATAATTTAATTTTACAAACATATACCAGTGATTTATATTGGGTAGCAATTTTAAAAACAAATTTAAGTGAAATATGTAGGTATACAAGTGGAACACTAAATTCAGCAGAACAAAATTATACAACATATGAAAAAAAATTATTAGTTAAATTAAAAGGAATTAAAAATTTTTCATTATTTTTAATTGCTAAGGAATTTACAGTAGAAACTAATAATACTAAAATTAGATCTTTGATATTTAATAAATTACCAAATGAACCTCAATATCGAAGGATCTATAGATGGCAAATATTTTTATCTCTATATACTTTTAAAGTTAATTATATTAAAAGTTCTGATAATTATCTTGCAGATTTTTTATATAGAAATATAGAATTTGCTGAGGAATCATAAACAATGGAGGAAGAAATCTCCAAAATAAATGATGAAATAAATCGGCTGAAAGCTGATGTTACTGAAGCCTTGGACGCAATAGACTGTTTAGGGGATATATTTGAAACTCATAATGATGGAGTAGACAAGCTAATATCCTCTTGGAATAGTCTGATTAGTAAACTCCAAATAAACCTAATAAATGATGGAAGTAGTAGTGGACCCGTTCTACAGGATCCTATCAGTGATTCAATAAATCAGGACTCTACCAAAGATCTAATAAACAAGGATCCTATCAACGATCCAATAAATTCGGATCCTATCAGTGATCTAATAATCCTAAAAAATAAAACCATAACCATTTGTGCGACAGATGAAGAAAATAAAAGAACTATCAGCATAAACCATTTTGTCTCAGGAGACGATAATCTCCCTTTAAATCCAAAAGAAGAAGACTATAAACAGGTAGTCACTTGGATTTATTCCATTTGTTCGTATAAAAATACCATCCATAAATCTCCAGGGAAAAATGTCTATCCCAGAATGATAGCCATAAAAGATGCCGATCCAATCCTTGTTGGAAAAATAGTAAGGTATGGATTTCTTGATATGATATACCCTGACATAAACCTGAAAGAGCTAGCTAGTTTTGATGAACTCCTTGTACAAGAAATATCTAAATTTGCTAAAAAGAGATAAATATACCTCAAATTCTATACCATCAGTTCTAAATATACTAATAACATAGAATATCAAGCCTTTTACATAATCACAATAAGACATATTATCATAAATTTCCAGCTTGAAGTGGGAACATAATATACAGCAGCCCCACAGTTCAATAAAACATGGATAAGAACAAGAAGAGTTCAAGGAATAAAAGCGATCTGGAGCATAACAAAAGACTTGTACAATAGAAAATACAGGATGATAATAAAATTCAATAATTACATTCTTTTGACAGCATAAGGTAGAGAGTCACCATAAAAAATATTGCTAGATTTCATATACGAAATAACAACTATGAAACTTCTATCAAGTGCAGCCACGTTGCAGCAAAGCATGTCGATTGATGGAGATAAAGTAAATAAGAGTTTTATCGCTTATGTCGGCAGAGATAAATAATGTAAACTTTACTTTATAAATTTTTCATTTGTAATAATGTAGTAAAACATTTTTAACTTTGTAAGACCATCACATAAAGTTGTCGACCATTAATTCAACCCATGTGAATATGTCGGGCTTTAGTTGTGCTTATCATTTCTCCTACATACACTTGTAAAGGAGAAAGATAAAGAATTATCATCCTTTTTCCTCAACCATACACCTGTAAAGGAAAAGGATAATGAGTCATGATGTATTCTCTATATAAATAAGAGAAATAAATCATATCGATACCTTACGATCTACCTTACAATAATTTGATCTTCATCCAATCTCTCATTCTCAACCAAAAAACTCTTTGAGCAATTTAAATGCAAAAATAAAAACTTTGTCTCCAAACTCAACCCAAAAAACATAGCCATCTTATAAACCTAATAACCTCATAAGAAGAAGAAGGAAATCTATATCTAATATTGGATATAAGGAAATTTTAAAACACCAAAGGATACAGTGAAGTCGTAGATTGTCCAGTTTTCCTGTTTTTCCGTTTTATTTAATATTGGAGTTAAGGATGAGATCATCTAGCAGAAGGTTACTCCGCCGGTGTATAGGAAAATCCTTTTATACACTAAATGATAGAAGTAATAATTCAAAATTCTTATCTTTTTGTGGTAAAGTTTTATTAAAGATGTTGTTGTTTGATGGGAAGAGAATAAGCTCTTGGACATATGGTTTTAACATGGAAAAATTTTATAACAGTATATGCAAAGAAACAGGAGTAGATAAAACAATTTGGATAAATAATAAAATAAAAATTCTATATAATCATAAAACCTTAATAATAGGATTTAATTGTAGAACATGGAAATATGAATCATATCTATTTTCTAAGGATAATTTAGTATCTAAAGAAACTTTATTAACAATAAAAAAATTACCTAAAGAATTATAAAGAAAAATAATAAATCAAATTAAAACAGATAATTTACTAAAAGAAATATATATGATACAATTAAATCAAAAACTTGAATCATTAGAAACCAATATACAATTAGAACAACAGGTAGAAGTATGGGAACAAATAGATAGTGATAATAATAACACCAATCAAGATTTATTAAGTTTCTTTGTAAATACATATAAAGAGTCTCTTTTATAAATATACAAATCATGTAATCGATGTTCAAATAATAATATATTTTCCATTTTAATCAATTAATTCCATTTTGGGTAGTTCCATTCAGATTAATTTTTATTGACTAGATTTTCTCGATTAACTAAATTAGTGATTAGTCTTCGGACCCTCCAAGGTAAATGGTATCAAAACCAATAGTATCAATAAAAATTAATATCGAGAAAATGACCAATGAAGTCAATAAAGCCAATAATATTCATAAAAGTAATAAAAAATTATAAGAAAATTAAGCAATCAAAAAAATTTTGAAGAATTTGAGAATGTAATGATTAAAATAATAATCAAAATTAGATTGATTAATAAAATAAGTTTATCCACAATAAATAATGAACAAATGAACATATGAATCTAATAGTTAATATAGTAGATGCAATATATACTTTAAAAATAGAAGATAAAAATGAAATAAGAAATTTGGTTAAAGAAATAAAAGAAAGTAAGAATAATATAAGAAATATTGAATTAGATTTAATGCAAGAACAAAGAGAAAGATTTGATATAAATACAAATGGTGATGAAATAATATTAAATAAAATAATGGAATTTATAGATGAATTAATTAAGTTTTTAATATATTAGTATAAAACAGAAACATTATGAATAATAATCTAGATCCATAATTTGAAGCTTGGAATAGAATTAGATTAATGTGTCATACTATAAAAAGAATTATTTTTAGTTGGGAAAATAAAGTTAACTTTTATATAGAACATTTAAATCAAGAAATTATAAGTTTGGAACAAGAAAAGAGAACTTTAATAAATATAGGACAAGAGAATTATAAAGAATTAGAATTTATAAATTTTTATGATCTTGAACAAAAAATATATTTTTATAAAGAAATAGTAAAAATTTTAGAAAGAATAGGACGAAAGTATAAAAATGATGGAAAAATAAATAGAAATACATAAAACTATAAAAACCTAAGGATTTTAGAAGAAATTTGTCATAATAGAAAAAGACAAAACATATGGTATTTTTGAAAATAAGATAAAAATGATAAAAGTTTTTTATCTATACAGCCAATATTTGGCTAATCATAATAAAAAAAAGTTAGAAATGTTAAAAATGAAAATCTTTAAAATTATAAGGTTAATAATGACAATTTTCCTACAAAATATCTTGCCATATAGGAGTTTTTTTTCTTTTTTTTTAAAAGGGAGGGTGGGCAGCCCAAAGAAATTTGAACCCTTCCCACCCCAAGGACTCGAACCCGGCCGCCATGCTCTAGAACCGAGCATTGCGACCAACCCGACTACGGCCTTGGGGGCATCTTGCCATCTAGGAGTTATAATTGTCTAATTGATGCATTTTCTCTAAATTATCTTCTTCCTACTTTTTTTTCAATTGAGAATATTCAATTGCTTTTGGGCACGCCTATATTATTTAATTTAAGATAAATTTCTTTTTACTTTAATTAGAATAACAATATTCGATTTACATTTTAAAAGTATGAACACATTAATTTCTCAGTGATGAGAGGCATGTTATGAATTTTTTTTAACATAAATGGAAATTAATATTTTTATAATTTAAAAAATAAATTAAAAATTTTCATTTTAAATGGGATAAATGTTTACACATTAGTTTATGAATTGAGGTGGCATAAAATGAAATAAATTGGGGGAATCACACACGTTAAATGAGACCAAGTAAGCATTATACATGCCATATTCTAAGACATCTTACAAGTTATAGCCACAAAAAACAGTTTTATAAATACTCTTGTTTAAACTCGGTTAGCTGATTATATGGTATGAATGAATTATACAAAAGAAAATATCACATGCCCATATAATAGGGTAATTTCCACTTTCTTCCCCTGAGATTTGGCATATCTCCACTTTGATAGAAAATATCAGTGTATCTCCACTTTCCTCCCTTACGGTTTGTATACTGTTTCGTATATTCTTAATGGATAAGGGTAAATTTGTAATAACTCATTTACGTTCCAAAAATTAAATTAAAGAAATAAAATGCTATTTTCCAATGCATCTATTACTACATAATATATATCCAATAGATTTAAGTGTTTCTTCTCTTTCATTAAATTTATCCATTACAAAAACAATTCACCTTCATCTAACTGAAATACGCACATACTACATCTCTAAATGCTTTGAAGATAAAGAAATCAACCGTAATCCTGCAATTTGGCTTAGAAAAATAGATGAGAAAAAAATAGGTGATGAATAAAGGATGATGGTGTCGAGTAGGTATCGCTTACAGTCGAAGTTAGAGGCGACTGCCACTCAATCTCATAGAAGGTTAGTCTTTGAGAAAACTCTTTACATGTTATAAATTAGTGATTGGGCATTTTTTTTGTTATTAAAAAATGAAAATGATTTTTAATATGTCAAAGAATCTGCACTGTTGTTGGTATTGTTTGTGGATTAAAATAAAAATAGGTTTATTGATGTGTTGAAGAGGTTGCTCTGCTGCTGGTGTGTTTTATTAATTAAAATGAGAGTAGGTTTGGATATGTGTTGAATAAGCTGTTGGAGATTATTGTTGATTTAAATGAAAATGGTTGTTGATGTATTGAAGCTAGGGATGACAAATATCCAACTATAGATGAATATTATCCATCCAAATATAAATCCATAATTATCCATAATGGATATATCCATATCCATATCTAATTTTAAATGTTGGATATAAATATGAATTTTATCCACATGGATATGGAAATATATTAAATTTATAGTTTTGAATTAAAAATAATATAATTAATTAATAAATTTTTATTTTTAAAATAATTAAACTATTGATAGCCCTTCATTAATCTCTTAAAACACCTATTTTATTACAATTACATTTAAAGACAAATATAAATAGTATTAACTCTACCTATATTTTTTCTTTCGCTCTTCAATTTTTTTTTCTTTTTTCTATAACTTCACACAAGAATTTTTCCTTTTTAAATTCCAAATACAATTTACTAAATTGATAAATTTTTCCTATTAACTCACAGGCTAGAAGCTTAATGTCCTTTGCTCACCGTCTTCATCTTTAATTATGAATTCGTGCATTTTAAACAAGCATTAACTATTACTCTCTGTCTCCGTGTCATCTTCACTTTGGTATTTGCTTCACTTATGTATGAAAGTTGAAATAGCTTTCAAATCTACAAATCAATGAATTATTAACCCAAAATGAATATATTATTATCAAGTAATTACATATAGCATATTATTATATCTTTTATTACCAAAGACTTCAATTTATTATTAAATAAAATAATAAACACTCATAATTGTATGATTGACAACATTGACTTTATCGACTACAAGATCTCTTTTGTTGAAAAATTAGTACCACTACGTAGATCGTGAAATTTCAAATCTGATGGTACCAGATTCGTTATCGTTTGGTCAATTTTTATGTCGTCGACAATAACGTGGTACCATCACCGGTGATGGAACAGTAGCGCCAACATTGATTTTTTTTAGTAAAAAAAAAAGTTAATTTTTTTATTGGTAATATATATTTTAAATTTTCTAAAATTAAAATATTTTTCTATCATTTTGTTGGAAGATATATTTAAGAATAAATGTTTTTGTTTAGGACATTTTGTATTTATTTAATTTTTTAATCTAAAAATAAAGAAAATTGTGTGATTTATTTAATGATGGTTTTTTCATATGCAAAATGTAATTGAATGAGGAGGTTGCACCGTAAGATCAAGCAGTAACCACCATAATAGCACTGCATTCTTCTGGTGTGTGAGTTTCTATATGTTGTTGACTTTTATTGAAAATGCTATTATTGCACTCTTCTAGCACGTGATTCTATATTTTATATATTTTTATACTAAGGATATTTTCGACATTAAATATTTTAGTTAAGGACATTTTCATGTATACGACTTATAGAAAACCGTTTGATTGAAGGCTTGCCGCCTCAATTGAATTTAGGTTAGTAAGAAGCCCAGAGGTTTTCTAGAAGACACGATCAGCATTCAAGACTACTGTAATGTCCTAAACGATGAACTATATTTCTACTTTTTTTAAATCTTTTTAAATATTTAATTATTTTAATTTTATAAAATTAAAATTTTTCAAACTTAAATATGGGCATATGGATATCCATTGAATAAAAATAATTATCCAAATCCATCTATATCTATTTAAATATTATCTTACAATATCTATATCTATATCCAATACATATAATTTTGGATGGATATTATCTAATTTAATATAAATGGATACCCTGGATATCCAATATGGATTGATCCAATTGCCAACCTTAATTGAAGTTGCTTGCTGGCATTGTTATTGTGACTTTATTTATCCAATTGATGAAGTTATGAGCTAATAATATTGTTTGATCAAGTTTGGGGTCTTAATAGTGGAGTTAATATTCCTAAAAGTAATTTATAACCTTATGAGAATATGAAAATTGAATGGCATAGTAGTGGTATGGATTAATCATCATCGTACATATTTCTAAATAAATGAGTAAGCAGCAATCAATTTAGAAGTAAGACTTTAGGCATATGTAAGTCAACTGAATATATCATCAGTTGTTGTCTTGTAAGTTAATACTAGCATATAACTTAATGGTAAGTAAAGTTATTTTATATGTATTGCTGCCTATCAAAATGTATTACGTTGTAAGTTATCTTCTTTTAGGAAATAGAATGCTTATACAAGTTCTTTGGTGAGGACTATTTAACTAGCTCTAACAAATTCCTTCGTATGCAATAATTAGGTTAATAGTTTATTGATCCTTATCCAATGCCTATTTCCTATTTCCCTGGCAATCTAACTTTATGAGCGTGTAAAGTGAACTTTTGTTTTATATTTCAGGATTTGGGATTATAAGTGTATAAGATTCCAATTCTTTAAATCAAAGAACTTATATGTGTTAATGTAGTGCGACCTGGCCTTTATTAGCTTCTTGATTTGCAAGGATGTTTGACAACCATCTTTGACTATAATTGCCAACATACAAACTGCTACATATTGTATCTCAGGAATCACAACAATTTATTGTTGTCATATGGTGATTTTGAATCCAAAACTTAGTACTGTCAAGAAAATAGATCCATGTTTATTTATCTTATGTTTTTTATGCTTCTTTAACTTATTAAGTTATTTTTAATTTTATGAAGTTTTTTAATTCAATTATTTCAAGCTGAACTTTGTTCAATTGTTGTTAAATTTAACTGAGCTAATAGTGTTGTTCGTTTAAAGTAAGTTTGACTTCATAAACTTCACAGGAGATAGTAGAATTTGATATAATTTTGGGTTAGACAAGTCAAAAGTTTTATCAAGTAATTGTGTTGCTTACTGATTTGGTAATGGTTAATATTTCTTAATATGATTTGAAACATTAGAAAGCAGAAATCAATTATAAATAATGTTATTTACGTTAATAATGAAGAATCATAAGTACTTAGTTTATTAAATATGATTAAAACTTTCGGTTCCTTGTTAATGAGTTTTCTTTCCTTAAATTCTTAATGGAAATTTTTTTCAAATGAAATTTTTAGTATCTTTTGAATCTTACTCTGCAGAAATTCCTTAAACTCATGGTACTATTATTATTAGTATTCAGACTAACTAGATTGCTAGTATTATGATGATGATTTCTATAATGAAAGTGATAAGTAGGGCAATAACTAATTGCAACCTTGCCAAATAATTCTATTTATTCTTTTATTTTGTTGACTTTATTGTATGTCATATTATTTCATTTAATTATTTTCTCAATTTTTTCTAGGTGAAAATTTGAACTTCAAGACCAAGCTAATCATCCAGCAATTCAATGAAATTAGGACACAAAGGCTCATAAATTATTGTTGTTAATCCAGCCGTTTGCGTGCTTGCCAGTCCTAGATGAGAAAACTTTCAACATGGAACATAAATTGTTGTTGATTTGCTTGATATATTTTAACCTTTGTGAATCCATGGTTGATTCTAGTGTTTACAACTTCGAAATTCAATTAAAAGTTGAGCTATGATTAATTGATGAAAGAATGTGTATAGCTTGAGAAGCAAACGAAAAAAATGGGAAATGTGTTTTTTTATTTAGTCTATTTATTTATTTATCTTTTTCATGTAACAATTTATAACTAGCAGAGTAATAGAGTTGTATTTAATTTATTAATTTTTTATTTTAATTATTTAGTAATGTCATTGTTTTCTCAATGATTTTTTGACATTTCAAAAGTATTGTACCTTATAGCGCACATTACAGCAGTTGAGATTCTAATTCTCAGTTCTTGTTTTTAGTGAGAAGGGTATTTGTGTCTTTTCACCTGTCAACAAATAGTCAAATCTGAGAGGAGGAAAGTAAAAATTACCCCAAAATAAGAATTTTATAACTAGTTTATCTTTTTTAAATTAGTTCTGTCATGTCAGGTAAATTATCAATTATTTTTAATTGGTGTTTTATATTTATTTTATAATATAGAAATGATTAGCTTTTGGTGAATTTAGAAATACTTTCTGTAGCTTGTTTTCAAAATAATATTTAGAAATGAAAAATTAAAATATATTTAGTTGCTTGGTTGAAAATTTGAAGACAATGAAAGATGGTAAGAAAATTTTTTAATGAAAACAATTTTCAATAGTTATATTATGTTTTGTGATTATTAATCTTTATGACTAATTTATTTTGTTTAAATTTCTCATTGTAATATACTTTTAAACAAACAACTAAAGCAATAACAAATATATTTTATAATAAATAAATAAATAATAAATATTATATATTTATAGTTGGTTTAGATCTTTTAAATATCAACAATTATCATTAAAATATTAAATGATATTAATACTTTGTAGGAAAAAAATTTTGTCGGCTTACACTACAGTTTTTTAATTCATTTATTTATATAAGAACGATTTTAGTTAATGTGAATATATGATAAAAAAAAATAAAAGTAGATTAAATAATTAGAAACTATTTTACTATATACTCTTCGCTTAATTGTGAACCCCGGAAAATTGTTTCCTATAAATGTTTAAAGAAACACTAGATGCGAGACACATTAGTCATTAATCTTGCAATAAAAAGTTGAAAAAAAAAGGCAATTACAATTGTTTTCCACGGGAGTGAAAATTCCAACAGTAAAAATGCCAATCAAACGCATTTTACCCTTTTTTTTTTTGTTTTTCGTACAGTCAAAAACATTTGCTCTAAGAAAATATCAAACACCTCCTTAACTACGGGTGGGATATTTGTGATTTTTTCGATTTTTAATTTCTTTTTTTTTTTACAAACTGATTTTTTTTTTTTTTGGGGGGCAAACGGAACCAATATTTAGTTGGATTCGATTTTTTTATGGGCACTTGTATTTCGGCCCACCCATACTCTTAACCATCTCACTTATGCCTTTCCATTTTTTTTTCGTCGGGCCAACTATAATTTTGACGTTTTGTTTGTAAGCAATAATTTAGGAATCTCACACTCTCATATCTGCCCCCGCTTTATTAATATTATAGAAAAGAAAATATAAGAAATTAGAGATAATACTCTCTACAGAAACTCGAATCCTCTACTATTAAGTTAAGGAGAGTAAATGTTGACCAACCCAATAAATGATTGTTGACATAATAAAAAGTGTTTTAAGCAAAAGAAATATATATATATATATATATAGACAATATTTTACCATTTAGAAAATATTTATTTTTCTTTAATATCTCTAAATCTCAGCCAAACACTAAACAAGTTTTTAGTATTTTTGTCTGTTGTTTTGAAAATATGCTTTTTCGAATTTATTGTCAAAATACATTCTTAAACCTCTTTAGTTTATTTCATTCATCTGCTTTAGTTAAATTTTTATCTCATGACTATTTTAATATAATTAAATTAAATTTGAAAACTAAAAATATATTAATTATTTGATAATTTATTTAGGGAACGAAAATCCTCGGAGATCCTCTATAATTATTTGGGAAGGAGACTGTGATTTTCTTCAGTATTTTTTATGGGGATGGGGATGTATGCAGAATATCGGAGATGGGTACGACGACACTGGTCCCCTCTCCTCCCCATTACCATCCTTATAATTCAGTTTGCAAAATTACTACTCTCTAGCCCCATTTCAATAAGCAATTTCAATCGCTTCAATAATAGCACAAATTTCTGAATAAAAAGAAGTTTTAGGAGCCAAAAACTACTCGCATAAAATTTCAATGAATCTTCTAAATAAACCACCACATGAAATAAACTCAGGATACCCTTCGAAAACCCATTCATATTTGTGTATAATTATGTAAGATAAACAAAAAAATTATCAATATAATTATAACTCATTTATTAATTGTGTCAAAAATATATAAAACTATGAATATGACTTGTTTATTAAGTGTGTCTAACACTATCAAATTTAAAATCATCGAAACAATTGATCATGTTTAAGATATTTTATATTTTATAACTTATTAACAAAATTTGATGAGGAAAAAATGTGTTAATGAGCGAGTGGAGCCGCTGTCTCAAGCCAAGCATCTTATAAAGTGCTATATGCATTCTTGTTTGCCGATGTGGGATAAAATTAATGTTTTCTTCCGATGTCATAATTGTTTCTTGGATTGTATCTGTATGGGAGAGATTCTAAAATCAAATGCATTGGCTAGCTAATCGTAGATCAGTCTGCCAAAATCTCTGCAAATGACAGAACTGATTTAAAATGCAATTGAAAGGGGGAAAAAAATATTAATGAATTTTTTATAACACCCTTGATATTACTCATTAGAGATTTACTTTTTGAAGCTCTTACATACTTTTAGTTAAAAGAGAAAACAACAGTAATAAAAATTTTGAAGAAATATCTTGATGGATTGTTTTCTGTGTTAAAATAACAACTGAAATCCTCACCAAGAAATCTTGAAATATAGAGCACAAGAAATGCAAAGCCAATATAATCAAACCGACAGCGAGCCCCGAATTAAGTGAATAAACAGCAACAATGGGAGCACAACCACCTGTTAAAGAATAAATTGTAAAATTGTATGTTTGGGGATACAATCATACCAAACATTACAATTATACAAACAGTCTTTCGCCTATAGAAATGTAATATTATCCCCAAAACTGTGTCAACGTGAGTTCAAGATTTAATTGTTTGTTAGTGATCAATAATTGCTTGCTTTGTCATTTAAAAAAAAAATGATGCTTTGATACGAGAGTCATGTATTTCAAGTCATTTCTCTTAAATATTTAGAGATATTTAAATGTACGTCAATATTGAATCTCCTAATTTAAATAAATATAAATATAATGGTGACATAGTACCCTTCTCTTAAAGTACTACTTTGAAGCTGTTGGAAACATTTGTTCATGAACACTTCACATAATTACCAAAATTTCAAAATCATGTAATATGAGAGATGTTCAAATACGAAGCAACTGGCATATAAATCACTAACATTATGCCTACCCACTTGCCTCAACCTCAAAATTTAGATTTAGTGCTAAGAACCTTCTAAAACCTTAAAGAAGATCTTTTAATGAAAATGGAAGTGAAGATGTACTCCACATTAGTTGAGGTAATTTTCTTCTAACTATTTGAAAAAAATCACATTTGTATCCTAATTTAATTACTGGTGAATTGAATATATTTTTATACTTGCACTCATTTAATCAAAATGGGAGTGAAGATGTACTCCACATTAGTTGAGGTAATTTTTTATTTTTTTTAAATCGTATTTTTATTCCAACTTAATTATGTTGTGAATTGAATATATTTTTTCATTAATTGATTTATGTTTTTTAAAAAAACTAATATGTGAATCAAGCTCAATAAATGATTAGGGTATATAATAATATTAAGTTTAAAAGAAAAATCTAAAAATGAAATATAATATAATAATATTTGAATTAAAAAGTAAAAAAGTGTTTGTTCTATTTTATACACCCGCTCATCCAAGTTTTCAGAAGCAATTAAGCTTTAGGGTTGATAGAAATACCTCCAAATAAGTGCATGTAGCTTTATGAGTAAATATAACTAAATATGAGTTCAGACTATATTATATTTTTTTCATTAATTGATTTATGTTTTAATAAAAGCTAATATGTGAATGAATCTCAATAAATGATTAGGATATATATAATAATATTAAGTTTAAAAGAAAATCTAAAAATAGATATAATAATATTTAAATTAAAAAGTCAAAAGGTGTTTGTTCTATTGAGAAGGACTATCCAGATATGAGCGGACCAACTGAGAACCGACACGTTATCCATCCACTGACGAGAGCGGGAGGTAGTCGCTGCTCTGTGAAACCAGCCTCACGCTGTGCCCTCCACTTTAGTAACCAAGTGGTCCAAGCCTTCGCTCGACCCACGTGGACCACTCTCTACTTGGATTGGGCGAGCCAGTACGAGTCCCAGAAGACCCAATCTGAATAGTCCAGCCAACGTCCGAACACTTTGTTGCCCCACTTGGTCACAGGCTCGCGTTACTGAGCTCGGCGATGGTGTGTGGCTGCAAAGCTATCTATAGAGATACATATTTATCTCCTTTTCTTCGATGTGGGATATAAGTTGCTTCTCCTCCATTCTCAACAAAACCAGCTGATATTTTTGCCCGTTTCAACGATTCAATTGCTGCCACAAGAGAATGAACTCCGCTACTTCTTTCCATGACAGATTAATAATTGGAGTTGCTAATAACAAAGTATGACAAAAAGTAAGAGATAGCTGTAGAATAAAATCAAAATAGGCTATAGATTATCGTTAAAGATAATATAATATTAAGACTCTTAAGTAGATAATATTCTTATTTAATCTAACATTAAAAGGTATTAGTAAAAATTAATTACATTATTTAAATGAATATTGATCAATCTACGAGTACAGAATGTTGGTCTACGCAAATGAATATTAATTTTGTGCAAACATAAAGAATTAGGGGAATTATCTTAATTAATAATGTTACATAAATCACATGAATAAAAATTAAAATAAAAAAATTAAGATTAAAAATATAAAATATATGTTTTGATGTAAAAAAAAATAATAATTAAATATTTTTCTTGTAATTTTTTACTTTATAATTTTTTTATTATAAATATATAAGAAATTTATTTTAAAATGATAAAAAAATATAATAAAAAACTTGAATGGTAAATAAAAAATTATTATAAAGTAAATAATAAATTTTTTTCTTGTGCTTTCGACATTTAATTTTAAAATATTTATTATAAGAAAATATTTATAAAATAAAAAAGTACAAAAAAATATTTTATATTAATTTTTTATTCAAAATAAAACATATATTTCTTGTTTTGAATACTTAATTTTTTATTTTAATTTATATTCATGTCATGTATTTACTTTATAATAAGTAGAATAAAAATGTATTTAAAAATAAAAATAACATTGTAAACTTATGAGTCAAGAGAGTTATTGGCTATTAAAAAAATAAAAATGAGTAAATGATACATATTAATATAGCAGAAAAAAAATTAATAAGTCGGGTGGTCTAATTCAAAAAAAATTATTTATACCCATTATTTTTCATTCATTTTATATGATAATAAAATTTGTATTTTATTTTCATATATGTCCTTAACTCAACAACCCTTATACTTTCGTTAATTTTATATTATAATAGAGTTTTTATTTTATTTTCAAATATGTCCTTAATTCAATTATATATTTTTCCAATTAAAATTAGTGAACAATTTTATAAAATGATTAAATTATATATTTATTCAATAGATTGAAAAATTAAGGGGCTAAAACGCTATGACTGCTTTAAAATGTTATAGATTTTTGTTGAAAATGCTATTATTACACTCTTCTGGCGCGTGATTCTATATTTTATATATTTTTACACTAAGGATATATTCGACATTAAATATTTTAGTTAAGGAGATTTTTATATTTTTACTTTTTAAAAATCTTTTTAAATATTTAATTGTTTAAATTTTTTATTTTAATTTTATAAAATTAAAATTTTTCAAACTCAAATATGGGCATTTGGATATCCATTCGAATAAAAATAATTATCTAAATTCATCTATATCCATTTAGATATTATTTTACAATATCCATATCTATATCAATATGCATATAGTTTTGGATGGATATTACCTAATTTAATATGGATAGATATCCTGGATATCCAATATAGATTGATCCAATAGCCATCCTTAATTGAAGCTGCTTGCTAGACATTGTTATTGTGACTTTATTTATCCAATTGATGAAATTATGAGCTAATAATATTGTTTGATCAAGTTTGGGGTCTTAATAGTGGAGTTAATATTCCTACAAGTAATTTAAAATTATGAGAATATGAAAATTGAATGGCATAATAGTTGTCTGGATTAATCATCATCGTACATGTTTCTAAATAAAGGAGTAAGCAGCAATCGATTTAAAAGTAAAACTTTAGGCATATGTAAGTGCAACTAAATCAATCATCAGTTTTTGTCTTATAAGTTAATACTAGCATATAACTTAATGGTAACTAAAGTTATTTTATATATATTGCTGTCTATCAAAATGTTTACGTTGTAAGTTATCTTCTTTTAGGAAATGAAATGCTTATACGATTTCTTTGGTGAGGGCTATTAACTAGCTCTATCAAATTCCTTTATGTGCATTAATTAGGTTAATAGTTTATTCATCCATATCCAATGTCTATTCTCCATTCCTCTGGCAATCTAACTTTATGAGTGTGTAAAGTGAATTTTTGTTTTATGTTTCAAGACTTGAGATTAGAAATATATAAGATTTTAGATCTTTAAATCAAAGAACTGATATGTGTTAATGTAGTGCTACCTGGCCTTTATTAGCTTCTTGATTTGCGAGGATGTTTGACAACCATCTTTGACTATAATTGCCAACATATAAGCTGCTACATATAGTATCTCAGGAATCACAACAATTTATTATTGTAATATGGTGATTTTGAATCTAAACTTAGTAGTGTCAAGAAAATAGACCCATGTTTATTGATCTTCATGTTTTGTATGCTTCTTTAAGTTATTAAGTTACTTTTAATTTTATCAAGTTTTTTAATTCTATTATTTCAGCTGAACTTTGTTCAATTGTGGTTAACTTTAACTAAGTTAATAGTATTGTTCGTTCAAAATAAGTTTGACATCATAAACTTCATAGTAGATAGTAGAATTGGGTACAATTTTGGGTCAGACAAGCCAAAAGTCTTATCAAGTAATTGTGTTGCTTACTAATTTAGTAATTATTAATATTTTTTAGTATGATTTGGAATATTAGAAAGCAAAATCAATTGTAGGTAGTGTTATTTATGTTAATAATGGAAGATCATAAGTACTTAGTTTATTAAACATGATTAAAAAGTTAGGTTCATTGTTATTGAGCTTTCTTTCCTTCAATTCTTGATTGAAATTTTTTTCAAATGACATATTTAGTATCTTTTAGATCTTACTCTGCATAAATTCCTTAAATTTGTGGTACTATTATTAGTATTATGACTAAGTGCTAGACTGCTAGTATTATGATGATTATGTTTGTAATGAAAGTGATAAGTATGGCAATAAATAATTGCAACCTTGCTAAATAATTCTATTTGTTCTTTTATTTTGTTGACTTTATTGTATGTTATACTATTCCATTTAATTACTTTCTTAATTTTTTCTAGTTGAAAATTTGAACTTCAAGATCAAGCTAATCATCCAGCAATTCAGTGAAACCAGGACACAGTGGCTCATAAATTGTTGTTGTTAATCCAGTCATTTAGGTGCTTGCCAGTCCTAGATGAGAAAACTTTCAACATGGCGTATAAATTATTGTTGATTTGCTTGATATATTTTGACCTTTGTGAATCTATGGTTGATTCTAGTGTTTACAACTTTGAAATTCTATTAAAAGTTGAGTTGTGATTAATTGATGAAAGAATGTGTATAGCTTGAGAAGCAAACGAAAAAAATGAGAAATGTGTTTTTTATTTAGTCTATTTATTTATTTATTTTTTACCTGGAAATGTAACAATTTATAGCTAGCAGAGTAATAGAGTTGTATTTAATTTATTAATTATTTAGTAATGTCATTGTTTTCTCAACGATGTTTTGACATTTCAAAAGTACTCTTCCTTACAGTGCTAAAGCACATTACAGCAGTTGAAATTGTAACTCTCAGTCCTTGTTTTTAGTGGGAAGGGTGTTTGTGTCTTTTCACCCGTCAACAAAACAATCTATGTACAAACCGTAGGGGTGGTAAGTGGAGATACACTGATACTTTCTATTAAAATAGAGATACGCCAAATCTCAGAGGAGGAAAGTAAAAATTACCCCAAAATAATATTTTTATAACCGGCTTATCTTTTTTAAATTAATTCTTTCATGCTAGGTAAATTATCAATTATTTTTAATTAGTGTTTTATATTTATTTTATAATATAGGAATGATTAGCTTTTGGTGAATTTAGAAATACTTTTTGTAGCTTGTTTTGAAAATAATATTTAGAAATGAAAAATTAAAATATGTTTAGTTGCTTGGTTGAAAATTTGAAGACAATGAAAGAGAGTAAGAAAATTTTTTAATGAAAACTATTTTCAATAGTTATATTATCTTTTGTGATTATTAATCTTTATGACTAATTTATTTTGTTTAAATTTCTCATTGTAATATACTTTTAACCAAACAACTAAAGCAATAACAAATATATTTTATAATAAATAAATAATAAATATTATATAATTATAGTTGGTTTAGATCTTTTAAATATCAATAATTATCATTAAAATATTAAATGATATTAATACTTTGTAGGAAAAAAATTATGTCGGTTTACACTACAGTTTTTTTAATTCATTTAAATTTATATAAGAACGATTTTAGTTAATGTGAATATATGATAAAATAAAAAAAATAAAAGTAGATTAAATAATCAAAAACTATTTTACTATATACTCTTCGCTTAATTGTGGACCCCGGAAAATTGTTTGTTATAAATGTTTAAAAGAAACACTAGATGCGAGACACATTAGTCATTAATCTTGCAATAAAAAGTTGAAAAAAAGGCAATTACAATTGTTTTCCACAGGAGTGAAAATTTCAACAGTAAAAACGCCAATCAAACGCATTTTGCCCTTTTTTTTTTTGTTTTCGTAAAACCAAAAACATTTGCTCCAAGAAAATTTCAAACACCCCCTTAACTACGGGTGAGATGGGTCAATTTGGTTTAGCTCAATTAATTGAATTAAAATAGTCAATTTATTTTATATATAAATCGAAGCAAACCGAAATAAATTGGTTTAATTCTCAATTTGGTTCTGGTTCAATTTGAATTTTTTTTTCAGTTAATTTCTTTGTATTTTTTGATTTTTTCGATTTTCAATTTCTTTTTTTTTTAAAAAAAAAAAACCTGATTGATTTTTCTTTTTTGGGTGGAAACGGAACCAATATTTAGTTGGATTCGATTTTTTGATGGGCACTTGTATTTCGGCCCACCCATACTCTTAAGTAACCATCTCACTTATGTCTGTTTTTTTTTTTTCGTCGGGCCAACTATAATTTAGACGTTTTGTTTGTAAGCAATAATTTAGGGATCTCACACTCTCATATGTCACATCTAACCCCGCTTTATTAATATTATAGAAAAGAAAATATAAGAAATGAGAGATAATACTCTCTAGAGAAACTCGAATCCTCTACTTTTAACTTAAGGAGAGTAAATGTTGATCAATCCAATAAATGATTGTTGACATAATAAAAATTATTTTAAGCAAAAGAAAAATATATATATATATAGACAATATTTTACCATTGAGAAAATATTTATTTTTCTTTAATATCTTTAAATCTCAGTCAAACACTAAACAAGTTTTTAGTATTTTTGTCTGTTGTTTTGAAAATATGCTTTTTCGAATTTATTGTCAAAATGCATTCTTAAACCTCTCTAGTCTATTTCACTGAATCCTCAGCTGCTTTGCTTTAGTTAAATTTTTATCTCATGACTATTTTAATACATTATCAATATTAATACATTATAAGAGTACGAATATTTCAATACATCAATTTTCTAAAGTCCAAAAACCAAATGCAAATGCATGTGCCTGTTCCAGTATAATTTTCATAGAACGTCGCTGTGGGGACCGGATCACAATCACATCACCACATATCAATGTACGTACTTTGATTTTGGTTGGGTTGAGTGGTTGGTATTCCTCGGCCACTGAAATTGCAAGGTCTATGATAAATGTTTTAGTGTACATATTTATAAATTTAAGAGCAAATTAAGTAAAAGAAAGGTTGATTTGCAATGGAAACCTCCTTTGTTAGGCTGTTAACATCAGTGATTATGATAGTTGTCTTGAATGAAATGCATGGATACAAAGCATGCTTGGAAGCAGAGAGGACTGGTCTGTTAGAGATCAAGAGCTTCTTCATATCAGCCAGTGATGTTGGATACCAAGACTCTATTCTTTCTTCATGGGTTGATGATGATGATGGAACGTCGTCTGATTGTTGTGATTGGCAGCGAGTTAAGTGCAACGCCACCACAGGAAGAGTGATGCAACTCTCACTAAAAAACACAGCGAGATTGAACTACTCTTCTGATGTAGTTTGGCTTCCGATTCTGAATATGTCATTGTTTCACCCTTTTGAAGAATTGCAAAGCCTTGACTTATCTCGCAATAATTTCTTTTACGATGATAAAGGTATGTATATCTGTTTCTCGGTCATAATTGTTTTCTCGTTCAGTGAGTAATTAATAATAATAATTCATATATATATATATATATATATATCTAGTTGCAGCTTCCGAAAGGTACGGGAGTTTGAAGCAGCTCGAGATCTTGGTTCTCAATAATAATTGTTTCAACGACGGCATATTATCATATTTGAATACACTAACTTCACTTACCACATTGATTCTTCGTTGGAACAGAATTGAAGTTTCCCAAACCAATCAAGGTATATACGTTTCAGGCCACCAAGTCAATCTCTTAAAATATATGTATGTATATTGTCTTGATTGAAAAAAAAAAAAATCATGTTTTCTGAGCAGGATTAACAAATTTGAGGAACCTACGAGTGCTGGATTTAACTGGTAACATCAATATAACTAGTGGCTCTTTAACAAGGTTAGGTAAGCTAACGGCCAATGTTAGATATCAAGTGCAGTGATCACAATTAACCTTCTCCAATGATATTAAGTAATGTAATACTTTCTTCATTCTTTCATCTTTGTAGGATTGGTAAATTTGACAAACTTGAAAAGATTGCATCTAACATTTTGTAGAATAACTACAATTCAAGGTAATGCCGCAACGTTCCACTTCAGTGCCCATGTAGTTAAATGGCCTTTTTCAATACATTGTCATGTATTAAAACCAACTTTAATGCTTTTGAAATGTTAATAATATGCATAACACATTTTTTTTATTTGTTAAATTAATTCTTTTCAGTTGGGATCCAATTGTTTAAATTTTTTCTTTATTTTTAATTTTAAAAATTTTAAATTTCTTAAAATGTGGCGAATTTACAAAAGTGACGGGTGGAAATATTTCCTCCCCAATTTTTATTTTTTATTTTTCCAGAATTAAATTTTTTAAGTCACATGCGATTCTGCCCTTGTGAATGGGTGAAAAGACTTCTGAGTACTAAATATATTATTTCGTTACATAAGATAAGTTCGCCTTAATGCTAAACTTCCCCTTAAGAAGTGATATATTCCCACAAAATCATATTTTAAACTAGGGCTTCTACCATTTGCATTGTTGATTTGACGAACACGAAATGCTTGAAATGGGATGCGATCACTGATCAGTATATCACTTCTTAGGTCAATTGAAACGCTTTTGCAATCAACATCAGATCACATGACAATTTAATGCAAATTATTTGCTTTGATTTATTGGCAGTTTATAAGATCTTGCATTGTTTCATTTTTACATTTTTGTCTTTTTGTTTGAAGCTTTATTGCTTTTATTTAATTGCTTTTTGTTTTCACAAAGGATATTGTTTCTATATTTTGAATTCACTATAGAAACCTATAGAACCTACTTTTTGTTTATGTATTTTTTTTTTTTTGGTGAATTTTAACTCTTTTATTTTGATCCTAGGAATATGTGAATTGAAGAAACTTGTTGAGTTGAATCTTGAAAGAAATTTTATTGGAGGTCCTCTGCTTAATTGTCTGAACAATTTGACCCACCTCAAGACTCTTGATATTTCTTCCAATTATTTAAATGGGAGCTTATCTTCTGTTATCACCAACCTCACCTCACTTGAATATTTGGATCTTTCTTACAACAACTTTGAAGGTATATTTCCCCTCAGTTCATTGGCCGATCATTCAAAGCTTAAAGGATTGCTACTCTCAACAAGAAACAATACGTTACAAGTGAAAACTGAAAATTGGCTGCCTAAATGTCAACTGAAGGTTCTCGGATTAACCAAATGCAACTTGAATGGCAGTTATCCTAGTTTTCTTTTACACCAGTTCGACTTAAAATACCTTGACCTCTCTCATAATAAGTTGGCTGGCAATTTCCCAACTTGGTTGTTACGGAACAACACAAAATTAGAAGTTTTGCTTTTGAAGAACAACTCCTTCTCGGGAATTCTTCAACTGCCCAATGCCACACACGATTTTCTTCATCATCTAGATATTTCTAGAAATAATTTCATTGGTAAGCTCCCCCAGAATATGGGTATTATACTTCAGAAATTGATGTATATGGATATATCAAGAAACTTTTTTGAAGGTAATATTCCTTACTCATTTGGTGAGATGAAAGAACTAAGTTTACTGGATTTGTCTAGAAATAACTTTTCCGGAGAATTGCCCCAATCTGTTGTCACTGGTTGCTTCTCAATAGCACTGTTGGACCTATCAAATAACAATTTCGAGGGCCAAATTTTTTCCAAATATATGAACTTGACTCGACTGTGGAGTTTATATTTGGAAAACAACAACTTCAGTGGCAAGATTAAAGATGGCTTATTAAGCTCTACTTCATTACAGGTCTTAGATATATCCAACAACATGTTATCTGGTCACATTCCTCACTGGATGGGTAACTTCTCATCAAAGCTTGAGATTCTTTCACTGTCAAAAAATCATTTGGAAGGTGATGTTCCAGTCCAACTCAACAGTCTCGAAAGTCTTCGAATTTTAGACGTCTCTGAAAATAGATTGTCTGGGTCTATGGCATCTTCCTTCAATGTTTCGTCAGTGGAGCACCTTAATCTGCAAAAGAATGCTCTCGGTGGGTTAATTCCAGGTGAATTGTTTAGAAGCTGCAAGTTAGTGACTCTAAATTTGAGGGATAATACATTTTCCGGGAGGATTCCTCATCGAATCAATGAGCATTCAAATCTGCGCTTTCTTTTATTGGGAGGGAATAATCTACAAGGACGTATTCCTGATCAGTTGTGTCAATTACAAAACTTGGCAATGATAGATCTTTCACGTAACAGACTTGATGGATCAATACCTTCCTGCTTTGCTAATGTGTCGTCCTGGAGAGTAGGATATGATGATGCTTTGAATGGATCCAGACTTAATTCGCCAGATTTAGATGAGGAGATTGAATTTGGTTCCATTGGTAATAACCGCAGTTCCAACACTATGTTTGATCTGTGGCAGTGGATGTCTGCTGTAAAAAACCATGCCGCAACAGATGAACGAGTAGAAGTAGAATTTGCGATGAAGAATAGATATGAGCTTTACAACGGCAGCAATATTAACTATCTGACTGGACTGGATTTATCGTGCAACGAATTGACAGGAGAAATCCCAACAGAAATCGGACAACTTCAAGCAATTCTTGCTTTAAATTTGTCTGATAATTCCTTCTCAGGTTCTATACCACAGAGCTTTTCCGATCTAAAAATGATAGAGAGCCTGGACCTTTCCCGCAACAAGTTAAGTGGTCCGATTCCACCTCAACTGACTGCTCTTAACTTTTTATCAATCTTCAACGTGTCATACAACAACTTGTCCGGCCCAATCCCGGACAAAGCGCAGTTTGCCACGTTTGATGAGAGCAGTTATAGAGGCAACCCCAGTCTTTGTGGCTCGCTGATACAACAGAAATGCAACGGAACATTAACACCGACAACAACACAAGCAAGTGGAGGAGGAGGAGAAGGAGAAGAAGATGATGAATCTTCAATTGATATGGTGTCATTGTATTCGAGTTTCGGAGCATCCTACGTGACAGTCATTCTGGGGTTGTTTGCGATCCTGTGGATAAACTCATATTGGCGCAGACTGTGGTTCTATTTCATTGATAGATGTATTGACACATGCTACTATTGGCTTTCCAAATTTGTATTCCATCAGTGATCGTGCTAGCTAGGCCATTGTAGCAAGCTATACATTCGGTTCTGTAGTGTATGATATGTTTATGCTCTGTTATGTATTCTGCTACCATTTCTGCAAACTTGGTACGTATCAAGTGTATTTGTTTGTTTGAATTCTCAATTTGGCTATAAAGCTTTTTTCAAATGTTTTCATTAGAACATAGGTTGCATGTAACTGAATGCTCTTAGTGGGTCAAATCCATTCGAAATGCTTGAAGTTAAGTGTTCACAAGCTCCAAAACTGACACCAACTAGCTTGGGAGATAATGAATTACAAATCTCAGTCTAAATTGTCAAAACCAATTAATTTGGTTTTTGTTATTCTTGATCATTGGACTGAGATGCCAAGTTTGTTATCGCATCATTATTTGCAGTTGCAATTGCTGAATTTTATGAATGCTCGAACAGTCGAACTTCATTTTATGCGATTGAATGAGAAATATTGAATTTCTCTGGTTTATTTCACTCAGTCCCCTTCTACTATAGTTATTAGTTAAATGATTACATCTTTAATACTTCCTACGTTATCAACATTCAAACCGATTTTTGTACATATATTTCTATTTCTAATACCACTCTATATTTATCTCAATTTTTTTTTTCCAAGACTAAATGATATAATAGTTTATTTCAGAGTATCCTCAATACTGCTCTTAATTGATATCAAAATTTTCATAATTTAAATAATATAATAATTTATAATAAAGATATAAGTAGTTTTTTTTCTTTTAGGGGTTCGAAAACATTTTTCCTATCAGCTTTGTTGCATTTTTTTCTTTAAAGAAGTAGTAGATGATGTTTGTCATAAAGTGGGTGTAAATGATAGTTTTTAACATTTTATTAAATTCTCTCGTCCTTAGGTATAAATTTGTTTAAGGATAAATTAGTGACTCAAAAAAATAATAAATGATAAATTTAGAGAGCAAATTAATAGATTTCACATAACCTCATCATTCAAGTAAAAGTTGTAATTTATGTCGATGTCATATACAGTACTCATATTTGTGCTAGTTAAGTATTTATTTATTTATTTATTTTGGTTTTTTGAAGAAACCCTAAACTTCTTTAAAATTTGAAAATTTGGGACCAATCCCTAATATGAGAGCAAACCTCAATACCTCATGAATCCGCATGCATAACTTTGGATAGCCCGTAGATGTATCCCACTGAAATGAAGAGCTTTCAAGGTAAGCTAATTCAGTAGGAATGGTAGAAATCCTTACGGAGACGAGGACCTTCAAGGATTTTTCTCATTTGGGGAGAGTACGAGAATGATTTTATATCCAATTTCTTATCCAAAGAGGGGACGGGAATGATTTTTTACCTAATTACTGTTTCGGAGAAGGGATGAGGATGAGTTGGAATCCCCACCCCGTCCCCATTTTCTCATTTTTATATTTTATTTTATTTTTTAGAATTGTTAATGAATAAATAATAAAATATAAAATATTAGCATAAATAACAAATATCAAAATATTTATACAAATATATTATGAAACTCTCAGGCTTAGTTAAAAATATTAATTTTAGTATCTATATTTATTTTATTATTGATTTGAAAATTTTTTTTTTTTTACTATACTATTGTAAAGATTGACGAAGGCAATTATGTTGTTAATATATTTTTTATAGTATGACTTTTTTAATGGATTAGTATTAATGTCAGACATATTGTCAAACTTTATTTTTTTAATTTTTTAATTTTAATATAATTAAATTAAATGCGAAAACTAAAAATATATCAATTATTTGATAATTTATTTGGAGAACGAAAACCCTCAGATATCTCATATAATTATTTGGGAAGAGAACTGCGATTCTCTTAAGTATTTCTAATGGGAATGGGGAATATCGAAGATGGGTACGAGGACGTTGGTCCCCTCCCCTCCCTTCTCCATTACCATCCCTATAATTCAGTTTGCAAAATTACTACTCTCTAGCCCCATTTCAATAAGCAATTTCAATCGCTTCAATAATAGCACAAATTTCTGAATAAAAAGAAGTTTTAAGAGCCAAAAGGTGTCAAAAACTGCTAGCAAAAAATTTCATTGAATCTTCTAAATAAACCACCACATGACATAAACTCAGGATACCCTTCGAAAACCCATTCATATTTGTGTATAATTATGTAAGATAAACAAAAAAAATTATCAATATAATTATAACTCATTTATTAATTGTATCAAAAATATATAAAACTATGAATATGACTTGTTTATTAAATGTGTCTAATACTATCAAATTTAAAATCATCGAAACAATTGATCAAGTTTAAGACATTTTATATTTTATAACTTATTAATACAATTTGATGAGAAAAAATGTGTCAATGAGCGAGGGGAGCCGCGGTGGGATAAAATTAATGTTTTCTTCCAATATCATAATTGTTTCTTGGATTGATCTGTATGAGAGAGATTCTAAAATCAAATGCATTGGCTAGCTAATCGAAGATCAGTCTGCCAAAATCTCTACAAATGACAGAACTGATTTAAAATGCAATTGAAAGGGGAAAAAAAATTAATGAATTTTTTATAACACCCTTGATATTACTCATTAGAGATTTACTTTTAGAAGCTCTTACATACTTTTAGTTTAAAGAGAAAACAACAACAGTGAGAAAAATTTTCAAGAAATATCTTGATGGATTGTTTTTTGTGTTAAAATAACAACTGGAATCCTCACCAAGAAATCTTGAAATATAGAGCACAAGAAATGCAAAGCCAATATAATCAAACCGATAGCGAGCCCGAATTAAATGAATAAAAAGCAACAATGGATACACAACCACTTGTTAAAGAATAAATTGTAAAATTGTACCTTTGGGGATACAATTAGGCCAAACATTACAATTATACAAACAGTCTTTCTTTCGCTTATGTAAATGTAATATTATCCCCAAATCCGTGTCAACGTGAGTTTAAGATTTAATTATTTGTTAATATTTTTATTAATAATAAATAGTTACTTACTTTGTCATTTTAAAAAAATATGATGATTTTGTACGTATTTCAAGTCATTTGTCTTTAATATTTAGAGATATTTAAATGTACGTTGAGATTGAATCTTTTAATTTAAATAAATATAAATATAATGGTGACATAGTATCCTTTTCCTCAAGTACTGCTTCGAAGCTATTCGAAGCTATTAGAAACATTCGTTCATGAACACTTCACATAATCCCAAAAATTTCAAAATCATGTAATATGAGAGATGTTCAAATACGAAGCAAGTGGCATATAAATCACTAATATACAGGTACATTATGCCTATCCACTTGCCTCAACCTCAAAATTCAGATTTAGTGCTAAGAACCTTCAAAAACCTTAAAGAAAATCTTTTAATGAAAATGGAAGTGAAGATGTACTCTACATTAGTTGAGATAATTTTCTTCTAACTATTTAAAAAAAATCAAATGTGTATCCCAATTTAATTACTCGTGAATTGAATATATTTTTATGCTCGCACTCATTTAATCAAAGTGAGAGTGAAGATGTACTCCACATTAGTTGAGATAATTTTTTTTTTTAAATTGTATTTTTATTCCAACTTAATTATGTTGTGAATTGAATATATTTTTTCATTAATTGATTTATGTTTTTTAAAAAACTAATATGTGAATGAAGCTCAATAAATGATTAGGATATATAATAATATTAAGTTTAAAAGGAAAATCTAAAAATGAATATAATATAATAATATTTGAATTAAAAAGTAAAAAAGTGTTTGTTCTATTTTATACTCCCGCTCATCCAAGTTTTCAGAAGTAATTAAGCTTTAGGGTTGATAGAAGTACCTCCAAATAAGTGCATGTAGCTTTATGAGTAAATATAACTAAATATGAGTTCAGGCTATATTATATTTTTTTTATTAATTGATTTATGTTTTAAAAAAAGCTAATATGTGAATGAATCTCAATAAATGATTAGGATATATATAATAATATTAAGTTTAAAAGAAAATCTAAAAATAGATATAATAATATTTAAATTAAAAAGTCAAAAGGTGTTTGTTCTATTGAGAAGGACTATCCAGATATGAACGGACCAACTGAGAACCGACCCGTTATCCATCCACTGACGAGAGCGGGAGGTAGTCGCTGCTCTGTGAAACCAGCCTCACGCTGTGCCCTCCACTTTAGGAACCAAGCGGTCCAAGCCTTCGCTCGACCCACGTGGACCACTCTCTACTTGGATTGGGCGAGCCAGTACGAGTCCCAGAAGACCCAATCTGAATAGTCCAGCCAACGTCCGAACACCTTGTTGCCCCACTTGGTCACAGGCTCGCGTTACTGAGCTCGGCGATGGTTTGTGGCTGCAAAGCTATCTATAGAGATAAATATTTATCTCCTTTTCTTCGATGTGGGATATAAGTTGCTTCTCCTCCATTCTCAACAAAACCAGCTGATATTTTTGCCCGTTTCAACGATTCAATTGCTGCCACAAGAGAATGAACTCCGCTACTTCTTTCCATGACAGATTAATAATTCGAGTTGCTAATAACAAAGTATGACAAAAATTAAGAGATAGCTGTAGAATAAAATCAAAATAAACTACAGAGTATCGTTAAAGAAAATACAATATTACGACTCTTAAGTGGGTAATATTTTTACTTAATCTAACACTAAAAGGTATTAGCAATAATCAATTATATTATGTAAATGAATATTAATCAATCTACGAGTACAGAATGTTGGTCTACGCAAATAAATATTGATTTTGTGCAAACTTAAAGAATTAGGGGAATTATCTTAATTAATAATGTTATAAAGCTTTAAATATATTGTAACATAATAGTATGGTAAATAAGATAGATAGATAATGCAAATGAAGTTATGAAGACAAATGATGGGTCTATTTTAACTTAAAAATCAATCTCATGCAAATTTTGAGGAATTGATCTTACACAATATAATAGTAGATATTAAAAATTAAAATAGCATTTAATAAAACCAATTCGTCCACTATTAGATTGCATGTGATCTATAAAATAAAATTTTAAGTACAAAAAATTAATTTGAAAATAGTTTAACCCACATAAAGTAAAATCCTAATTTTAAAAATAGAAAATAAATCTCATTCAAATAATTCAAAAATCAAATAAATTTCATTAAAAAAATTGCTCTATTACGTATTTATGTCCGAAATCAATTAGGGCCAATCTACTACCAAAACTAGCCCAAAGCCCAACCAATCTCACCCATGACACAAAGCTACCCATTAACATAAATCAAATTAAATGGGGTTTTGGAGGAACACCAATCAATGATCAGAAAGCAGCTTTTAGTCTGACCATTGCTCTTCTATACCTCAAATTTTACCATTCTTATGAAAATTCAAACAATGCTAAGAACGAATATTCAAACGGGGACCTATCAATTGACTCAAAGTAGAACAGAAAAGAAGATACAAGTGTTTTTAAGTCATTGCAATAAATTTTGATCTCTCTGATCTCTGCATTTTCCCATGCACACACATACAAATAACATATAAGCCATGAGCTGCTCACTTGCACCAATATTACACACTTCTAATTCCAAAGTACAAGAGATCATAAAGTCATCATAATAGCATACTTTCTTTGTCTTGTTTCTTCTTGGGATTTTCTTGCCCACTTTCTCTTTCTTTCTTTCTCTCTTTCCAAGAGAGAAAATCTCCAAGTCCAAAGAAAGAGTTTACTGAAAAACCCTAAAATTTTCGCATGCTTCACTACTGCCTCTTGCAATCTTGGGAACCCCATATTTAATTTTCCGGTCTTCTAAATCTCTCTCTCTCTATGTGATAAGTGTTTGTGTTTTGAGACTTATAGACCGACATTCTTTTTTGTCCCAACCGAATGTTTCTTCAAATATCTAAAATAGAGAAACCCCACTTCCTCCAACACATTGAAAATTTCCTAAAACAAGCAAACAAAAACCGATATTCAAAGCAAATATACTCTCTTTTTTTTTTCCTGTGTTTTATTATGTGGTTTTTCATTTTTGCATGTTAATAGTAATTAAGCTGAACATATGAGCAAGGTGTAGAGTTCGTAGATGTAATAATACATGTTTATAGATTTATAAGGGAAAAGGATTGTTACCCCTAACCTAAGAGGAAATGAGATAAATTTGTTGAGGAAGATTATCAATTTTCTTCTTACTATATTTAATATGTATTATTTATCCTTTTGTTATTTTTCTAATAACCAATAAGATCGTATAAGTTTACAATAATACTTTTATTTTTAAGTATACTTTTATTCATATTTATTATAAATTACATAAATTACATGAATAAAAATTAAAATAAAAAATTAAGATTAAAAATATGAAATATATGTTTTGATGTAAAAAAACTAATAATTAAATATTTTTCTTGTACTTTTTTATTTTATAAAATTTTTTATTATAAATATATAATAAAATTATTTTTAAATGATAAAAAAATTATAATAAAAAACTTGAATGATAAATAAAAAATTATTATAAACTAAATAATAAAATTTTTCTTGTGCTTTCTACATTTAATTTCAAAATATTTATTATAAGAAAATATTTATAAAATAAAAAAAGTACAAGAAAAATATTTTATATTAATTTTTTGTTCGGAATAAAACATATATTTCTTGTTTTGAATACTTAATTTTTTATTTTAATTTTATTTATGGTATGTATTTAATTTATAATAAATAGAATAAACTTATGAGTCAAGAGAGTTGTTGGCTATTAAAAAAATAGAAAGGGAGTAAATGATACATATTAATATAGTATGAGAAAATTTGATAATCTCCCTTTTTTTTAATGTTTCAAAAAAGATATATACAACCACGGACCTCAGTCGAGCGGCCTAATTCAAAAAAAATTATTTATAGCCATTATTTTTCATTCATTTTATATGATAATAAAATTTGTATTTTATTTTCATATATGTTCTTAACTCAACTACCCTTATATTTTCGTTAATTTTATATTATAATAGAGTTTTTATTTTATGTTCAAATATTTCCTTAATTCAATTATATATTTTTCCAATTGAAATTAGTGACCAATTTTATAAAGTGATTAAATTATATATTTATTCTATAGATTGAAAATATTAAGGGGCTAAAATGTTATTTCTGCTTTAAAATGTTGTTGATTTTTGTTGAAAATGCTATTATTGCACTCTTCTGACACATGAGTTTATATTTTATATATTTTTATACTAAGGGTATTTTTGACATTAAATATTTTAGTTAAAGACATTTTTATATTTTACTTTTTTAAATCTTTTTAAATATTTAATTATTTTAATTTTATAAAATTAAAATTTTTCAAACTTAAATATGGGCATATAGATATTTATCGGATAAAAATAATTATCAAAATTTATCTATATCCATTTAGATATTATCTTACAATATCCATATCTATATCTATATACATATAGTTTTGGATCCATATTATCCAATTTAATATGGATAGATATCCTGGATATCCAATATGGATTGATCAAATTGATGAAGTTATGAGCTAATAATATTGTTTGATCAAGGTTGGGGTCTTAATAGTGGAGTTAATATTCCTAAAAGTTGTATATAATTATGGGAATATGAAAATTGAATGGCATAATAGTCATCTGGATTAATCACCATTGTACATATTTCTAAATAAAAGAGTAAGCAGCAATCGATTTAAAAGTAAAACTTTAGGCATCAACAGAATCAATCATCAGTTGTTGTCTTGTAAGTTAATACTAGCATATAACTTAATGGTAAGTAAAGCTATTTTATATATATTGCTGCCTATAAAAATGTTTACGTTGTAAGTTATCTTCTTTTAGGAAATGAAATGCTTATACGAATTCTTTGGTAAGGGCTATTTAACTAGCTCTAACAAATTCCTTCGTATGCATTAATTAGGTTAATAGTTTATTGATCCATATCCAATGCCTATTCTCCATTTCTCTAGCAGTCTAACTTTATGAGTGTGTAAAGTGAACTTTTGTTTTATGTTTCACGACTTGAGATTAGAAGTGTATAAGATTTTAGATCTTTAACTCAAAGAACTGATATATGTTAATGTACTGCGACTTGGCCTTTATAAGCTTCTTGATTTGCGAGGATGTTTGACAACCATTTTTTACTATAATTGCGAACATATAAGCTGCTACATATTGTATCTCAGGAATCACAACAATTTGTTATTGTAATATAGTGATTTTGAATATAAAACTTAGTAGTGTCAAGAAAATAGACCCATGTTTATTTATCTTCATATTTTATATGCTTCTTTAACTTATTAAGTTACTTTTAATTTTATCAAGTTTTTTAATTCTATTATTTCAGCTGAACTTTGTTCAATTGTGGTTAACTTTAACTAAGCTAATAGTATTGTTTGTTCAAAGTAAATTTGACTTCATAAACTTCATAGTAGATAGTAGAATTGGGTACATGGTAAAAAAACAGCACCAAATATATTTTTACTGGATTGAGTTTAGTTTATTATTAAAACTTTTGACTAACAATATAATTATAATTTTAAAAGATGAATAAATTTTAATTGTTTAATTTAAGCCTCATAATTCAGTACTTGACTTCAAATATTAAAGTTTTAATTACTTGTGATTTTATTTGATTGTAATTTCATGTATTGATTTATTTTAGCTTAAAATTCTTAACTGATTTATTAATCTTTATATAATTACATGTTATTATATATTACAATGTCAGATTCTATAATTGAAAATTAGTGTTTTTATATTTTAATTGCCTTTTATTTTTTACTCTTTTTTCTTATAATTATTTTTGTTTCTAGTATGTATTTGTAAGGATAAAGTTCTTCGTATCTCCCTTTATTTGATGTACATGTTTTTATTTATGAATTTTAATGTTCACTTCAAAATATTAATTTTTTAATTTAGCCTGAAGTAGTAGAAATTCTTGGGCTTGCTTTAGACATATAACTTCCAAATCCTATTAATTTTCAGACCAGCAGCCACCACAATTTTAGGGTGGAAGGTGATTTTAGAAACTTTACATGCCATTTCTTATAAAATATAATTTTTTTTTATAAATATTCAATATTATCAGAAATTAAATTAAATAAAATTAATGATCGAAAAAGAAGTTATATGTCTTTATTAAAATAATAGAAAAAAAATTTTTAGCTCCCTGTCTCTAAATATTTGCTTGTGGAGGGGGCCGGCAAGAACTCCTTATGTCCATTTTTTAATTAATGGAACAGTATTATGGATCATTAGTGTGCTCGTATATCTAAGGTGTTTGACATTGTGTTTGCCGTTCATTGTTAAATGAACTAAGAAAAAGAAAGAGAGAGTTGCATTGTTTTGCATGCGATTCACTTTGAATTTTAAATTAAGCCTCGGTTTTCAATTTGTTTTAATTGTTTATTCTCAGATTTACATGGGAAGTAATTCTTAAAAATTGATACTACAATGTCTCTACAATTTTGCTTTCTCATGACACAAGTAATTATATTTAATCAAGGTAACTTACTAAATCAACTAATTAGTTACCGATTGCATTGACATCAAATTTGTATAATTATAAATTTAGTCATTAAGGTTTGTCAATAAGCTAAAAGAAACTATGCCCTATTTTGGTATGAACTTGAACATATTAAATTATACAATATTAACCATACTTGAAGATATAAAGATGCATGCGTAACAAACAACACTAGCGAGAGAGTTTAGGGATTTTAATCTTTGATTGAGCAATCGAAAGGTAGGCTTAACTCAGTTTTCTCCCAGTAAGTTTCTGGCATCAAGCCCAAAATTGAAGACAATTTCCTTAAGTAAGAAAGATGATACACATGATCAATTAATGAAGGCAAGCAAGCATGCAAACAGTGGCCATGCATTATTGGAAAATAAACAAGTTATTTTGGCAAATGCACGTGTATGGAATTATATTTGGAAAGGCCAATATTATTTTAGTGATTAATTTAAACAATGAAAATTGTTTGATAAGTATGATTGTATGATTGATAATATTTTTATTATTTTGAGATACATCTCAAAATAAATATTAGAGATGGATATTACACATTTTTTAGGTCAAAGGATTAAAAAAGTTAATTATTTTTTATCAATTAATTAAGAGAAATTATAAAAGAGAAAAATGAGAGTTGAGTTGCCCAACCTCAAATAATTAAAAACAAAGATGAGATTCAATGGATTAGCCTTCACTTAAGTCACAAACAATTACGCACTAATTTCAAAATCTTATATTCAAGAATAATATCAAAAATCTCAATATTTAAATTTTAATATGATGTGTTATTTATTTATTATATGATAAATATAAAATTATTTATTATTTTATATAATTATTTAATAAATAAATGTATATCACATCAATTAAGATTATAACGTAAGATGTCTAACGTTATTTTCCAATTAAATACATATGTGTATCTACCAAAATGACTTCTTAGCACGATGGTGATCACTTATCATTAACCAACTAAGCTGATATTAAAATATTCTTAAACATTTGACAATAATAATGTATTAATCCAATTTAATAAGGTATCATAGGAATGATAACTAAACGTGACATATGACTAATTAAATACAACACTTATTAAACACAATAAACAGGTATTAATCCAATTAAATACAACACTAATTAAATTTATATTTTACTGTGTAATGAAATTCTCTAGAAAGTTTTACGAACCCTATCGGGCATTGGCCTATAGCCTATAACCCTAGCTCCGTTCGTGCATACAACCGATAACCCTAGCTCCGTTCCACGTTATCTCACCACTAGAGATCACAATCATAACACATATTTTCCAAAGATTTTATGTCTCAATTAAAATCCCTATTAAAAAATAATAAAAAAATATTACTTATCCCAGTGAAGAATAATCTGTAGGAGAAGGACCGAGTGATTGATATGATCAAGACCATTCATGCAATATCAACGTACGCTAACGCCATCATCAAATCATCAAAGCATCTTCTTGTTACATATCGGTCCATCAAGTGATTCCACACAGTTATTCCCATGCACCTCTGGTGCACCCAAGCACGTCAGCGTACCATGCAAGCAAAACAAATTAAATGGAAAGGTTAAAATATATTTAAAGATGAAGTGGTAGTAGCTGTGCATCGATGCTAAATCAGTCAAATTTGTCAAACAATCTTTTTCCCTTGACGAAACCGTGACGACGATCAAATCCCCTCGAGATTATACACCCCTTAATGCCAATCAAATCATCATACCCTCCGCTTTTACGATTAACAACATTAATGCCCCTTTTGATGAGAGTATTCCCTGGGTATCAAGAATGGGTAGGGGTATTTGTGACATTTAAAGAACTGTAATGCAGGCAGTATTTGAAAAAATGAGATCACGCACCGTTGAAACTTGAAACAGGTCATTTCCCTGGTTTACACTTACATCTTCTGTAAAGGCACTTTTGTCCTCCTCTCTCTTTTTTTTTTTTTTTTTTTTAAATCATCAATATCCGAAAAATATATTATCCTCTCTCTTATTAAAGAAGTTTATTCAAACAAATCCATTTACATCATCTAATATAAGTTCTATAATTCAATATCTTCTCTATTTTGAATTTGGATAAAAATGATAAATTCTATGTAATGGACTTGTTTTAATATTTTTTTATATGTTAATAAATACGATTTAATTCTTACACGCATGTGAAGACACAGAGACTTAACTTTAAGAAAGAAATGAGAAGGTTTTCATTAATTCAATTAAGAAATTATTGATATTTTTTAAAATCTTTAAGTTAATATAATATTTAAAATTTTACGAATTTAATTATAATACCACGGGTACTATATCTCATAATTTGATATAATTAGATGATAAAAAATTGATAATAATTATAAAATCTAATCATCTAATAATATTAAATACCAAATTGTGAAGTAGAATGCAACAAGTACCATAATCAAAAATCCAAATTTTAAAAGAAAAGTTCACAAAAAAAAATATAGGGGTATTTTTAAGAATTTGCCAATATCCATATTCCTTCCTGCCCAAAGAAGAACATGGATGTCATTGTAAATATTAAGGATTACAGTCTCATCAAACTTCACACAGGCATCTTCACAAAATCTTTTTATCCTCCACAATTTAATTATATAATAAAAAATACAAAAATAATTATTTATTTCCCATTATATATAAACAGACCACACTTTCACAATTGACATTCATCACCTCCTCCATGTGAATGTCTGTCTCTTCTTCTCTGTTGAGCAACGACATGCAGAAGAACACCTTACACACCACCACCGTTCCTTTCTTCTCCATGCCCGAAACGTTCCAAACACCGGAAACGTTTCGGTTCTTGACCCAAACCCAATCTCTTTATCGGCCGATATTTGGTTCCAATCTCTCATTTCCTTCACTCCCTGCCCTGAGCTACCTTAACCCACCTCAGTACTTCCCTTACTTGACCGATATTTCGGTTGATTTTTCACTCTCCGACTCCGAAACAAAAACCTCCGGTTCTCCGGTGCTTCTTAGTGAAAACAAGAAAAAAGCCGGGACCGAGACGGAAACGGATGCTGCTACACCTCCGGTTCTCGATGGAATCGCTGCCGTTGTTGGCCTCAACGTTCTTTTCGGGACAAAAGCAAATCCTAATAAGAAACCCGAAACTCCCGACACCGTCGAGGAAAATATCGGGTCGCCGAGAAAAAATGATAATAATACAATCCCAGTGCAAAAGAACTACAGAGGGGTGAGAAAGAGGCCGTGGGGGAGGTGGTCGGCCGAGATACGGGACCGCATAGGGCGTTGCCGACACTGGCTTGGTACGTTCGATACGGCGGAGGAGGCAGCGCGTGCGTACGACGCGGCGGCCAGGCGTTTGAGGGGGTCGAAAGCAAGGACCAACTTTGAAATCCCTCCTTTTCTGCCACCTATTGCGACGCCTTGCTTGTCGCCGTCGTCTTCCGGTGAAGCGAAGAAAGCGAAGGGGAAAGTCGTCTACAGTAGCGGCAGTGGAAGAAGGAATAAGTGTTCAGTGGTGACTTCAATGGCCCATTTGTTTTCGCATAATGCTAGTAGTTTTAATAATAATAATGGGTTTGATCACCGTCAAGCTAAGAGGAATGCAAAGGCAAAGGATAATAATAGCTTGGAGCTTGATTTGAAGCTGGGCGTTGGCTTTGCTGCTAAAAGGAATAGTGCTGCATCTGCTTCATCAATGGCTGTTTAGTGTTTACATTAATCGTGTTAATTACTTAGATATATTTAAATGTAGTGTCCTTAGTGTTTTTATATTTTTTTGTGTTCTGCATGTGCATGCAAAGCTAGCTAAATATGCAAGCAGAATTTAGGAATATATATGATTAATGGGTACTTTTTGATATAGCTAATGAATATATATGATGATAATGTTTCCTTCTATGTATTACTGGCTTTCTTCATAAGTTCCACTTTCTGGGCATCTGGGTTCGTGTTTTACATAAATGTTTTAATGTTTGTTCTTACACAGTGTTCATATAGATAATGTTTCTTCATAATTAATGTTTGCCAAATGGGTCACTTTGCTCTTGCATATTTTGCAGTTTGCAATGCACAAACAGATCAGACCACTAGAGTTAAGTGAGACTCAGAATTCTCTCTTTCTATAAGGCCTCTGAGCTACATAGCTGAAGTGTTCAACTTTTGGAAGATTTGCTAGCTACAGCTGGGCCTATACACATCATAGATCATACAGCAAAATCTAAATTACTGTGGAGTCCTTTGATTTCTAATATGTACGTACAAGTTGTACAGTTGCCATTCTTTATATATATATATATATATACACAAAGCCCCCCTATTTCAAACTTTCAATTGAAGAAAATAGGATCATCATTATTACACTCAAAAAGCCTACGAAAATAGCTGAGGTTTGTAAAGGTTAGGGTTTTTTAAAAGTCGCCCAGGAAAAACGGGTGATGAGCTAAAATGTACAAGATTGTGAAACATATTTATAATCAATTAATTTGACTCCTTTTAACAAAAAAAATTCTGACAAAATGGGATGGGGAGAGTGCAATTGATTGGGATGAAGATAAAGATGCGCGAGTGTTTGTGTAGTACGCCACCTCTATTGAGGGGAGGCCAAGATTCAGATTCAAAATCCAAAAACAAATCATTTCCTTCTAATTACTGTTTGCGTCAGTGAGTGATAGAAAGATAGATATGTACTACTAGTCCACCGGAGAGAGACTGGTTTTCAAATCAATCTTAAATTTCATCATCTTGGGGCGAGATATATGTTGTGGTGAAGAATTGATATGAAACAATCTCGAGGCTAAGTGCTTCTCTAATGGCTTTGTGATAGAAATGTAATTATGCTACTAGTGATTGCTTACAAGACTGGCTTTGATTGTACGTAGTCTGTAGAGATTAAATTGTAGGCTTGAAGTAATTAATACTTATCATTAATGTCGATTATGATTGTGAGCATTAATCAGCTGGATGGTATATACATTAATTTGAGTTGAATCTCATCATACGTGCAAGTAAACTTCTCAATAATGGCAAATCCTAAATGGTATTATGTGATAGCTAGGTCTTCCGTTTCATGTATTCTCCAAAGCTAGCAAACTCACAATTTAGAAGTTGTTCAACTTCAATATTTAGCTCAAAGTTGTTCTCGCCCGGCGAATATGAGATTATCTCTTTTAGCAAGAAGTGCAAATAAGTCACTAACTTAGGAAATTTGTTTGCTATACTTTTAGGCCTCGTTTGGTACATCGGATTAAATTTGATCGTGTTGGATAAAATTAAATTAAATAACATTGAATTATATATAATATTATGTTATATTTAGTGTAATATTGGATTTGATTATAAATAATTAAATCTTGTGTTTAATTTATCATGGAATTGGCTAATAACTAATAATATGTTTTATACATTAATTTATCAAAATTATCTTAGATTTATTTTAAAATAAATAATCGCATTACCGAATCTAAAAAATGAAAAAGAAATTCTACATAAATATCTCTTTTTAATTCATCCTGAATTTTAGTCAAAACCCCAAAAAAAAAAATTCCTTCATAGACTTATTGTTTTCCTACGAATAAATCCATAAAAAAGTTCATCCAACACAAACAACTAACCTCCAAAATTGACTTATACACAGGAAAATTAATAGAAACTAAGAAACACTCACCTACCATATAAAACATGAAAATTCAGTCTATTAAATAGTTACCACAAATAAATAAAAGAATGAAAAAAATATTTAACATAAATTAATTTTAGTTGAGATTTGAGGAGACTTCTTGCATGAATAGAGGAAATTTAGCGATGAGAAGAGACTTCGGCGTTAAAAGCAATGGAGAGAAATTTTGGATTTTTTTTTCTGATCCTGTGAACAATGTGTAGTTTAAATTGTAGCTTACATATAATTATCCAATCCCTCCAACCCAACACACACCGACACCCCCGCCCCCAAAAAAAATTCCGATATTGGGTTAGATTAAATGGTGTACTCCACTAATTTTTTCCTATAATTACTTTTGTGTACCAAACACTATATTAAGATAATTTTAGGGTAAAACTATCCAATCTCATTATTTCATACTCCAACCAACCGAGTCTTGTCACTAACTATTTTATGTTATCAACCGTTTGTATATATACGGGATTGTACAAGTTATTGAAATTAATCAAAAATTAATATAACTATTAATTTTTTTTATGGTATCAGGGCAAATCCCAGAAGCATTGGCTGCTATAAGAGAATCGTGCCCAACATTCTATGCTGATTTAGGTGCAACAATACAACTGAAATGTCTCATATTGTGCCTTACAAAGGTAGCGATTCTATATATGTTGATAATGGGGAAAGATTTAAAATCACACACGTTGGAGAAGCTAAGATTAACAATGATAATGGAGAATTAAGGCTTACGAATGTTTTGGTGGTTCCTAATATTAAGGAAAATCTATTGTCTGTTGGTCAACTTCTATCAGATTATCCTGGCTCAATTGAATTATCATCCCATGATTTTGTGATTAAGGATTGTCAGGGTAGGATACTAGTCAAAGGACGTAAAAAAGGAGGACTTTATGCACTTGGAGAAGTAGAACAGCAAGTGCTTGCCGTATTCAATATAAATAAGCCTTTCTTTTCTATTTGGCATCAGCGGATGAGACACCCATATACGAAGTTTTTGAAACACTTGCAAGCCAAGCAATTCATTAACATATCTAGCTAAGGAAAATCAAATTTCATTTGTCTAAGTTAGGGTCGGCAAAAGTCCGAGTCTGAGTAGAGTATTGCTATATCTAGACTTCAGGCCGGATTTTTATCCGGACTTTTTGAGCCTAAATTTTATATATAAAAATTAAAATATTATATTTATGTATATATTTTTATTTATTTTATAATTTTTAAATTTATTTTAACGAAATTAGACATGAAATATGAATTTTAAATATTTAAAATTTTAAATATATTGAATAGATATATCAAAAAAATATAATTATTTAAAATAACATATTTTTTAATAATATTTTTCTATAAAATTTAGATTGTGGGTCAGGTTTCAGGTTTTTCAAGTGATGCTCAGACTCAGCTCAACCTCATCTCCGGATAGAGTATTGTCCTGCTTGCATCACCTGGGTCCAAGCCGAATCTAATCCAGACAACTATTTTTGCCACCCCAAGCCTAGGTTGCCAAATGGATAAAAGTTATAAGCTATCTTTTAATTCATCAAATAAAATCTTGAAGTCGCCTGCAGAAATTATTCGTTGTGATTTATGGGGCCTAGCTCCTACAGCATCAAATGAAGGTTTTAAAAACTACGTCATATTCATTGATGATAGTTCAAGATTCAACTAATTATATCTACTAAAAAAAAAATCTAAATTCTACGAGTGCTTCCTTAAATTCCAAAAGTTTGTTGAAAATCATTTTGAAAGGAAAATTAAAACTTTCCAAAGTAATGGTAGGAGCGAATCGAAATCATGGGATTTTGAAAATCATTTAAATTAATGTGGGATTTTTCACAGGTTATCTTGTCCTCACACTGGAGAACAAAATGGAATTGCAAAAAGGAAACATAGACATTTGGTGGAAATAGGGTTAACATTATTATTCTAAGCAAATTTACCGCTAAAACTTTAGGTTGTAGCTTTCATGACATTAGCCCTTTTAATTAATAGAATGTCGTCCTCCACACTCAATATGGAAACTCTGTTCTGTAGCTTATATAAAAGGGATCTATATTACAACAACTTAAAGGATATTTGGGTGTTGTTTTTCTTATCTTAAAAAGTACAATCAAAACAAATTTGAGAAGAAAACGTGTCCTTGCATTTTTGTTGGATACAGCCCAAATTTCAAAGGATACAATACCTTGATCCTAGAACCAACTAGGTGCTATGTTACTATGTAGTATTTGATGAATCTAATTTGCCATTTGTTGTTAATGCCAAACAAGAAACTACAAATAGAGTAATACCCGAATTGATTTCTTTTCCTGAAGCTGAGGCATAAACCAACAAACCAGCAAATATTGGAGATCCAGAAGAGGCACAAATTTCAATCCCACTAATATTTAATTACGAGACAAAAAATGCAGCAACTGATAAACTATGTCAATGGAGTCGTAATAGAGGAGATCAATTGTGATTCAGCCAATGAACACAATGCGACAGAATTAACCACCTGTTTTAATGTGTTATGATAAGGAAGTTGCTGATTGTAATACAAACTCATCATACACGGTCCAAGCAGATATTCAACACGACTTATTTGCATCCAATTCAGCAAGCAAAGAATAAAGAAAATCAATGGATCTATATTAATAATCCAAATGGCATTGATTTATTTATTGACTTAAATATTTCTCAGGAGCAAGAACACAATTCATCAGCAAATACAGAACTCTCAAACCAACATGAGATGATAACAAGAAGGAAGCTTCGTAATGACCCGTTGCTGGCATATCATATGGTGCTGACAACTGAGAATAATATGTTAGTTGCTGAGCCAAAATCATACGAGACTGCCATGAAAATTTCTTGCTAGCTAGAGGCGATAGAAGATGAAGTCAAGGCCTTAAAAAATAATGATACATGGTCATTGGTTACTATACCGAAGGAGTCAACGTGGTTGGCTCGAATTGGATTTTCAAGACAAAATTTCATGTAGATGGAACTAGTAACTGGTTCAAAGCTTGCCTTATAGCTCAAGGATACAGTCAAGAGCATGGTTTAGATTATGAAGAGGCATTTAGTTCATTCAAGAAACTTAAAACAATACGCTTAATCTTAACATTAGCAGTTTCATTGAAGTGGTCTTTCCATGGATTTCTAAAGGAAACAGTATATATAGAGCAGCCTTCGAGAGATTTAAAGACCCAAATTTTTTTGATGGTGTTTGCAAATTGAATCGATCTCTCTATGGGCTTAAACAAGCACCCCGAGCATGGTTTGGGCGTTTATCACAGTTTCTTCTTCACCTTCGTTTGCAGCAAAGTTGATCCATCATTATTCATCCTTAAAAACAGCACGTTAACTGCTTTGATGTTGGTTTATGTTGATGATGTTGTGATATAGGGAATGATGATTAATTTATTGGCGATCTTGTTCAAAATTGAGCATTGAATTTGCCTTAAAGGACCTCGGGAGGTTAGATTATTTTCTTGGGGTAGAAATCAAGTACTTTGATGTTGGAATTTTTATCTCACATACAAAAAGTTAGGTGGTGCTTCCAATACTTGACTTTCTCACGCGTAGACATTCAACGTGCAGTTAACAAAGTCTGTCAGCACTCAACAATGTACAGAAAGAAATCTTTTAGTTGTATAATTTCTTTGTAATATCTTTCTTTTATTTCTTTACTAAACTTTAGCATATTTGTTTGCTATACTTTAAGTAACTATCTATTTTATGTCATCCCCCGTTTGTATATATATACGTGAATGTATACAAGTTATTGAAATTAATCAAAAATCATTACAACTATTAATTTTTCAGCAACAGCCTACCACCAACGATATAACACAGTCAGCAAAAACACAACACAAACATGAAAAAATATCAAAAAAAAAAAAACTACCAAAATAAAAATACAAAAGCCACATAGAGGCGCTAAATCAAAGCGATTTTTCAGATAGCCTACTCGTTAAACTGTGCCTAAGGCCGTCGAATCCTCGACACACCACTTTTGAAGTCAACATCCGACTCCAAAATAAGCGTACTCTCCCCCACCTGAACACTGTAGCAATATATCATTTGAGAATATAGAAAATAACCTCCTTTAGCAGCGACACCATGATAACTACAACAGCGACAAACAACCAATAGATGTTGTGTGATATTGGTATGAGAACGAGTAGTCATCCACCTAAATTAATTAATTCCCACCCACAGAACATTTTGGCCAAGTGGGATCGCCAGGTTAATTAATACCCACCGACAGAATTACGTAATAAGTAATCAAAACTTATGACATAAACTAACGTTTTGTCTGCTCTATCGTCAGTCAGATACACGAGATAAATTCAGATACATTTACAGCTTTTAATTGATGTGAAAATCTAGCCCCTCACATCAATATGAAGTTCTAGATGCGATGAACGTCATTCATTCCATATATTAAATAAAATTTCATCCTTTATTTATTTTCTACTCATTATCGTTATTAATATATCATTTAATTTTTTTTTTTGGGGGGTAAGTATTGTCTAATGGCAATTTAAAGCCCTCGTTTATGTAAGCAAGTTTTAAATCATAGCCTTGTTGTATGTACTAAAAATTTTATCAGTTAAAGTCATGGAAGAAAAGAAAAAACAAAAAAAAAAAAGAGTACCCATGTTTTCAAATCAAATGACTTCCTCTTGTTGGATAATATGAATATGAATTTTTTTTTTTAACAATTGAAGGCGTTGATCATTAGATTATTTTTCACGTACAATATATAGCATACTTGTATTACATAATATTATTTACAATAAATTTGAATATTTAACGTTCATGTTATACATCATGCACATTGTTTATATCTACTTTTAAAAAATAACTAAATATTCCAACAATATTATGGAGATAACAATAATGCATTGATTTTAGAGAGTTTTCAAATATTCTTATTTTTATCGTCTGAAATGCTTTATGCAGAGATTACAGAGAGCCAAGCAGAAGCTAGCAGTAAGTACACCGTACACGTGCAAAGCACCTGAATATGCCAGCAGGAGGATACGACATTTTTTAGCAGAAATAAACGTGTAACTTAAAAAGCAGACACTTGACTTGGGCAGTTTTAAACTTTAAAGATGACTATGGATGATGGTTGATGCATGATGGAGATTATTTATTATGCTTAGTTGAGATATTGATATAATTGGTGTATTTGCTTTAATATTTAAATTTAAAATTTTTTTATTTAACTTAAAATAAATCGAGAATTGAATTTTAAGTTATTATTATAAATTTATAGTTTAGTATTTGTGATTTTAAATATAAAAAACTCATAAAAATGCTATTGCAAATTGTTGATAGATTTTGGTAAATATTAAAATTTGCAGAGATTTAATATTTTTTTTTTTTTGCAGAGATTTATACAAGACAAACGTCAAAAATGTGTTTTTTTTTCTTTTTGGTATCATGTCTTTGTATGGTGTTCTTTTTTGTAGGATTAGAGAATACGCTTATACCCCCTTTCTTTATTCTTTTTGCATCGTTTTCATTATTGAAGGGTAAGAACAGGCAGCACAATAATTAAGATTTAATTAGTAGCAGATGACACATGTTATTTGCTTATTGATGCGCCGATGGTACCTCCAATGTAAAATATTGTTTGACAAACTTGAAAAATATAGTATTATATATTATATTTCCAATTTGTTTGAATGTGTCATCATTTATTCTTCGACGTTACGCCTTAAGATTAACATGACCAGCCCTTGAAACCGTCGTCAAAAATAAGATTAAACAGAACTTCACATTCTGGTTTGATTTTGTATATTAGGTGATTCCAAATTGTTAATTGAAAGTACTAGGTAATTTTTCTTGTAAACAACCCTCTATTCTAGGACTAGGAGCCTTCCAATTCAATCATAAACGACATTCGTATACTTTAGTCAATTTATAAGGATTATTCTATGCTTGCTCAATTGTATATAGTATTATTGCCCCATAATGTATTTTTGACCTTACAAGCCTTTTCAACATTATGTATTTAATTACCAAATATTCTTCTTCATCACCGTCAAAAAATTTCTCTGCTAACTAGTTGAAATCTTATACAAAATGGGCAGTTTTTTTTATCAATCTCAACTTCTTATGGGTCAATTTTCTCTCGTTGCCTAGATTGCAGTACTAGCAAAGCAACGAATGTACGTGAGCTCGACAATAATCATGTAGAATTGCGGAATGCGTTGCAAAAGTTTATTGAAGCAAGAAGCGATGTGATTGAAGAACAAAAACAAATGACACGGCTGAGCCAAGTGCAAGGGTGGCTTTCAAGGCTGCAAGCTGTTGAAATTGAAGAGACAGCTCTCAAGAAGTTGAGAATCTATGTCTTGGGGGATTTTGTTCAAAGGACTGCAGCTAGTCAAGCCAAGAAAGTGGCAAAAAATGGTACAGGTTTTGGTTGATTTAAGGCTGAATGTGCTTTTGATGTGGTAGCTGACGCGTAACCAGAAGCTGCAGTGGAGGAAAGACCTAGTGAGCTAACAGTGGATCTAGAATGTTGAATCAACGTTTGATAAAGCTTGGAGTTGCCTGTAGAAGAAGAACAAGTGGGAATCATTGGCCTAGATGGCATGGGGTGGAGTGGGAAAAACTACTCTATAAACCCAAATCAATAATAAATTTGTTGATGTGCCGAATGATTTCGATGTTGTGATATGGGCTGTAATGTCTATAGACTTGCAATTTGAGAAGATCCAAGAACACATCGGTTGAAACATAGGCCTTGTTGATGATCTATGGGCAGGAACAGGTCTTGAAGAGAAGGTTATGAACATCTTCAGTATTTTAAGCAAGAAGAAGTTTGTTTTGTTATCGAATGATGTATTGCGAGTCCCTGTCCCGAACCTGAATAATATGTCCAAGGTTCTTATCACAACTCGTTTTGTTGAGTTTGTGGCCACATGGATGCTCACAAGATGTTCAGTGCAGTGTTCGAGACTTGATGAGGCTTGGAAATTGTTTCAAATGAAGGTCGGCAAAGGAACGCTTGATGGTCTTTCTGATATTCCCAAACTAGCCGAAATTGTGACCAAAGGGTGTGATGGTTTGCCCCTTGCACGAGCCATGGCTCACAAGAAAATAGTTGAAGAATGGAACCATGCAATACAAGTCTTGAGGAGATCGGCCTCTAAATTTCCAGGTATGGACAAAAAAGTGTGTTCGCTTTTAAAGTTCAGCTTTGATAGTTTGCCAAGTGATACAATTAGACCTTGTCTCTTATACTGTAGTCTATTTCCGGAAGATTATAGAATTTTAGGAAGAGACTTGATATATTGTTGGATTGGGGAGGGGTATGTTGATACAAATGATCATACAAGTGGAGCACATAATGAAGGATATTACAATATTGGTGCTCTTCTTCATGCATGTTTGCTAGAAGAAGATGGGGAAGATAGTGTAAAGTTAAACGACGTGATACGTGATATGGCTTTATGGATTGCATGTGAACTTGCTGAGGAGGAGAAATTTTTGGTTCATGCAGGTGCTTAATTAACCGAAGCACCAGAAGTTAGTAAATGGGAAGGAATAAGAAGGGTGTCTATGCATGGGAGACCCTACAAGCCTTCAACTCCTGACTTTGTTTCTTAATAATAATCCACTAAGCATGATCGGTGGTGACTTTTTTCAATTCACGCCTTGTCTTAAGGTTTTGAACCTATCAAATTCTCCTTGTCTAGAGAAATTTCCATCGGGAATTTCAAGATTGGTTTCACTGCAACATCTTGATCTATCGTCGAGTGGCATCCTAGAATTGCTAAAGGAGTTAGTAGGCTTCTTGGGGAATCTTGCATGTTTGAACTTATAGAGAGCACATCATCACTCCACCCAACTCCTCGACAACTAATATCTAATCTTTCAAAGCTACAAGTATTGAGAGTGGTCAGATGCTCATTACTGTTTGGTAAGGCACAAGATATGGAGGCAAATAGTGTACCGTTTGGTGGCCGTGAATTTTGGTAGAAGAATTGCATTGTTTGAAACATTTGAACGTGTTTAGCATTACCTTAAGATGTTCAGATGCTCTCCAAAAGTTTCTAAGCTCTTCTACGTTACAAAACCGTATGCATGGCCTTGAACTTTTAGGGGTGCATCAAGGCCTAATTCTGACCATACAAGGTCACTCAAAAGTGTTACCATTAGCAGAAATGAGGCATCTTGATAAGTTGCATATTGCATTTGTGCAAGAGTTCGAAATTGAGAGTCCAGGGAAAGTACAAGAAAAAGACAATTTCATGGGTTACACAGCCTTCAAACTGCGGAACTAAATTTCTGCACATGATTAAGGGACTGGACATGGCTTATTTTTGTCCCCAACCTCACGAAAATTGACATCAATCAAAGCTCACATATGGAAGAGATCATCAGTGTTGACAAACTGCGCGAAGTTTCAGAAAGGATACAAAATCTAAACCCATTTAAGAAACTTGAATTCAATAAGTTGAGTGTAGTAGAAAAATTGAAGAGCATCTATCCAGATGTATTGCCCTTGAAACGTCTGAAAGGGGTCAGAGTAAGCTCCTGCCCAAATCTCAAGAGGCTTCCACTAATTCGAAAGGTGCAGGAGATGATGATCATGATCATAAACTTGCTATTGAGGATGATCAAAGGTGGTGGAGCGAGCTGCAATGGGAGGATGAAGCACTCAAAAGGCTTTTCTTCCCTGTTTCAAACCTGATGGATGGTGACTTATTTCTGTTATTTCTGTTAGTTACTGAACTTTGTTTCACAGAAGCAGGGGACTCAAGCTAGTTTAATTACCGAGGTCGAATTGAGTGTCAAGTAGAAAAGTTATACATACCTTGTAATTTGGTGAGTTTTTCTTTTGTTTATTAAATGGATTGGATTGGCTTATATTGGATTTGGAAAATTAAATCTGTATTCCAATCCTCTATAATTGAATTTTATATATTCTGATTCAGTTTGATCCAAGCACAAGGTAAAAATCATTAAAATTTTATATGTATGGATCAAATGATTTTGTGGCTTTGGTTACATCATATTAAAAATTGTCTCTTGCTCAATATATAATTGTCCCCTGATCATATCCATATATCGACCTTACAAGCCATTTACGTATATAGCACTGAGTCTTAATTTGATTTAGCTATCATGGGCAACTTTTGTTCGATTTCAATTACTTGTGATGGCATTGTCTCTCGTCGTTGCCTAGATCATCACACTATCAGAAGACCAGCATTGCACCGCGTGAGCTTGAAAATAACTATGTTGCATTACAAAATGCATTGGAAAAGTTGATTGAAGCAAGTGACCGTGTGATGACAAGGGTTGCAATTGACAAAGAAATATATTTTAAAAAAGAAACGGCTGAGCCAAGTGCAAGAGTGGCTTTCAAAAGTGCAAGCTGTTGAAATTGAAGCTCGTGAACTTATAAGAGAAAGCTCTCAACGAGTTGGCAATTTGTTTTTTGGATGCTATTATTGTTCCAGGAATTATGCAAGTACTCAAGCTACAATTCAGCGAAAACATGGCAAATATGCATCAAATTTTAGTTGATTTAGGCTCTGCTTAGATTTTAGTTGATTTAGGTTCTTTTTAGTATTGAAGTATAAAAAAAAATTATAATTATGAAATAAGAATTGATAATGTATACTAAATATGACTATTAAATAATAAATTTTATAAAAATAGAAAATATATTGTAGATTTTTATTTCTATAAATTTAGAATTAAATCAACTTAATTTGTATAACTTTTAAATTACAATAATTAATATTTATTAAATAATTTTATTAATAACTTTAATCTTATAACTTTAGGTCCATAACTTTCTATATGGACTGATATATAACTTCTCAACCACTTCACGCAGCTCAAAGAAACCCACTTGAAAATTCCTTTACCAGTGGCCTTGATTCCAAGCCTAAGCAATGACCGTTCAGATGCTAATGAAGCCCTTACAATCTCCAATTGACTTAACAAGTACTAAGCAAACCTAACAACACCAATTGGCTCACGGGTGCCAATTAAACCAAGAATCACGTTTACAAAGATTACTCACAACCTAAGCAAACACAAATCGAAACATTGCTATGTTCGTATCATTTAGTTGAGATAATAAAATTTCTTATGTAAAAATAAGATGTTCGAGTTTTGAACCCAGCTCATAAAGTGTGAAGGAATTTAATTTGTCGTTAGATTAAATAATTAAAAAAAAATCAAAATAACACTTAATAAGTTAATATGCTGTGAGATCTCGCTTAGATATCGTGAAAAAAAAAGGTGGTTAATTTGAATTAGCTTAAAGAAAGAATTTGCACGTTAAAGCTCGATGAGAAAATAGCCAAGAAATTTATAGAGAAAATAACTATAAGATAATATGGTTTTCTTATTCTGCAGGGATGTAAGTAATGATATTGATTCTTTTGCACAAACAAACTCCGACTCTTGCATGAATTGATTAGAGTGAATCATAAATACACAAAATGTGTGAGTTATAATTATATATAGAATAAAATAAATTCCACCCACCAATCAATAATTACAGTCAACATAATCTCGCACATCATAAGTACAAGACCTATCTAATTTTCAATCATACATTTTCATGAATCTTTTTATGGCCGAAATAAAACATCAAAATCCTTAGATATACTCAGGATCTTGTTGTCGATTTGGGTTAATAAACTAAACAACCTTGCCAACTCCACCCATGCCTCACAATCTTCCCCGACTAGCTTCTTGTACCCTCTCTTTCACCCAGTGCTTCAGAAACTCTTTCACCATTTATAGCATTCTCAAAACTTGCAGCCTGATTATGACTTGCAGTTCTACTTTCGAGCCCACTTGCATTTGCTATCTGCTTCTCTAGACTGATATGTTATGCGATGTCTATGTATACTTGTTTTTACACACATTTCGAGTAAAGATAGTGATGGCCGATATGTTGGAGGAAACCTCAAGTTTCAATATTTTAGATTGACCAAGGTGGTTAAGGTATCTGATTCTTTAATCTTAGCTGCATGCTCACCTGTCTTTAACACAAAGCATGTAAAGAATCCTATGCTGAGCAACACGTGGGGTCAGTTGGGCTTTGCTGATGGCAAAAATCATTCAACATTTGTGTTTTCAAGTTTCGGTACAGGTACACGTCCCTATCAATTTTCTAAATAACCCCATTTCAATTTCAAGTTCAAATAACCAATCATTCAACATGTGGGTCATTTGGGCTTTGCCGCATTTGCTTAGCTTTCAAGGATCTACTACCTCTACTAATCATGCACGATTTAGAAGAATTCTTTTACTGTCAGTGCCAAGTTTCGTAAAAGTAAGAATCAACAGAGAACAAAAAGAGAAACAGCACGAGATTTGTACAAGCACAACAGGAAGTTATATTGAAAAAGATGAATTGAAAGTTGCAAACATGTCATTATCTATATAATAATTACAACTCTCTTCATATTTTCTAAAAATTAAAAATAAAATGAAAATACAAAAAATGAAAAAGAAAAAGAAGGAATGAGGGTTGACCCCAAAGAATCTTGGACAAATGTAGAAACCTGGGAAAAAGGAATCTGGCTGTATCTAAGTTAGGATTTCTACACTACCCCCAGTACCTTCGTGTATTAAAAGAACAAGTTCCCGCATCTAGGTTAAGCAGCGAAGGTAATCTGTTTGGTAATTACAATAACTCAACTTGCAAAATAGTTAGTACGGACCATTATGTATTATTAAGCATGAGTCCTGTTGGAGATCTTACTTCAACTAAACTAGGGGGAAAAAGTGAGAAGAATTACCAATATACATCTGACTCTTCTCAGCTTACTCCATATAAATTCCCGGAGACTGAGTCAGCATCAACAGGAAGGTTTAGATCAGGCAGCAGAAAGGAAGATCCGGTACTTCCACCCTCCTGTACTTCAGAAAAACCATGTGGTGGTGATGGCTTGACATCATTGCAGGCACCATGTGTGGATAAGATCATGCATGAGGGATCACAAAGTCCTTTCATTTGATGGTTTTGGTTCGGTATAGCGTCCTGAGATGCAGAAGCTCTAACTATTTCCATAGTCTGCTGTGAAAGAACATCAAGCTGTATTAAGAAATGAAGGAGTTGTTAGATCCAGATGTTCATCACCATCACTCAGCTATCACATAGGTCAAGATCCAATTGCATAGCATCAACTACATGCCAAAAACAGAATCATCTTTCACTTTTTTAGTAACTAGAATACTACTTAGTCAAACTTGGTGTACTTAATATGTCAATTCTTAATCACAGACTTTATATGACAAAAAGGTGAGACATCCAATTAGTATTGACTAATTTAAATAAGACATTACAGCTTTTGGGCATTGCTAAATAAATTTCAAAAACGCTTATATACTTGGGCACAGCCAGTATACTAAATTGACAACAATATGCAGTTAAAATTCTGCAAAATCTTGCTGGACCATCAGTTTTCAAGAGATGCATCTTCCACACTTTACAAGGCATTGGTCAACTAGTCCTAGATGATAAAATCTTTTATAACAACCATTTCAGACCCAAATAGTGACCAGAGTCAAATCACAAAACTAGTTTGAAGCTTTTGGTGGAATGGTAATGGAAAATTTCTCCATAATCAACATGCAAAGGGTTGCTATCTTCTGTTGTTGTTTATGACTAAAAGAAAATGTCAAGAAATCATTCCATTCCTGTAGTATACCACCAGTGCAATCAAGGGTAGTTGGTTAATATAACCATAAATCATTAATATGAAACTGCAAGCAATAGATCATTTAGCATAACATCTCTGCATGCATCTAATTACATTTAAGATACAGAAAAAAAGAGCCAAAAAGACATGTGCAAAGCATTTCCTGACAAGGGGAGACAAAAATAATTGTGCTGTAGTCTTACCTTCATTCTCTTCAAGGTTTCATTTTCAGCCCTTTGTTGCTCAAAGGAGAGACGTAAGGTTGCCAATTTCTGTCAATTACATGAATCAATATTTCTTTACATACAAAATAAAAGCATTTCTTTACACACACACAAAAAGAGTTGAAACATACATTTTTCAAATTTCTCCTTTCTTTCAATAGCAAGCTCTCCTCTTCTTTCAGTTCAGCCAATGTCTGCAAGCAACCAAAACTTAAATTAACGACGAAACATGAATCTAGGCATTCACTCACTGAAACCTTACACTCACTAGTCTTATTTGTCAATACACTCAAAACAACCTCCTAATTTTGTAATACATCAACTAAATTGTATATTCGAAAAGTACTTAGTGCAACATATGCTGTACTAGCAACATCATAGCCAGGCCATGCCATGCAATCATCATCACGTACCTTTTTCTTTCTTGACCTTTTAGCGGTATTTGTTTCTCCTGTCGCGACAACCTGTACAGCACAAGATAATCGAAACGAACTTATTAGCTAAACTCATCAAATAAAGCAATGTTACCATAAAATTGACAAATTGAGCACCCAAAAATATAATGTATTAAATTCATTAACTATCTGATTAATTAAGATGATCACGGACACACAACTGTAAGCCGTTTGGATCATTTATATCATAAATTTCTGGTGACAGCTCATTGTGCATTAAAGTGCGGGATTCCGGCTAATAATTACACCCATAAGCACATTTAGTTCTCAATCCTAGCCCATCAAATAAAAACCCCGACACGTGGCTTACAACCAAACAGCCCATAGCCCAATAGTTTTGGGCGACGTCACTCAAACCCCACAATTAAGTATCACGTGACTTTCACATGACCCTTACGTCCGTTTCTATTCAACACATTGAAAATTGACTGTTTCAAACTTGTCGACCTGTGATGTTAAAGTCCAAACCCTAGACTTTGGTCCCAAATTTATCAAACAACAAAAATAAATAATAAATCAATAAATAAATTATATAACAATTAACATTAACCCTAAAAAAATATTCCCTCCACCATTATTAGTAGTAGATAATGTTAAAAGAGTTTGGCTATACTAACAACCAACAAGTCAGCTTATACCATTAATTCGGTGACGCTGTGGTCCCCACACCCTCAATTTTTCACCTCAAAAAGCACTTTATTTTTGGGGATAAATAATAAAAACTTCCATTCGCTCGCTTTTAATTTTTCAATTTTCAACTCAACAAGTTTAAGGCAGTAAGGCGCATACGTGAAACAATAATTTGACGACATTTCCACCGATTTGGACCCCCACTCAACACCAAAATGTTACAGTGACAGGCTGTCACTTCTACGTAACCACAGCCCCAATGAAGCGACTTGCTCCCTTTGTGTCCAGGTGGCAAGATTCATGCGCGCCCGCAGGTACACAAAACTGCGGCTTAACGTACTGGATTGGTACCTTTTTTTTTTTTGTCGAAAACATAAAAGTGGCGCAACCACTAACAACATTACACCAAATTATACGCAGACCTATTTTGCTACGAAAACACGCCACCGATCAAACAAGTTTTGGAAATCCCTTGACCAAAATGACCTCCAAAAAAGTAAGCAGATTTGACTCCTGGTAGTGGCAATTTCGCCAACTTACAGAAATTTCATCTGACCAATGAAACTACTGGGTCCGACAGTGGCTTAGATTCTGGGACAGTTTAGCAGCTTCCGAATTACTAAAGTATCCTCCCTGAGAAGGGTGCTTTGGTCTTTTCGGATATGAGAAATCAGAAACGAGATTGACGCGGTGGCATTTTAGAATAATGAAATTGGCGAGGAAAATTACGTGACTCCATGCGTTGAACAAAAGTCACCAAATTTTTCACAAAATAATAAAACAACAAATAAAATAAATCAATGAAACAAAACAAAAAGGGAAAGTCAAAAATCGAAGGCGGCTGGCCGGTGACCGGAGAATATACCGATCCATTGGAGATTTACGAGATATCATCATCTCATGCAGACAGCAGGAAGGACAAAACCGTCATAATGATAAAAGAATAATGAGATACTCCAGGAAAGAACCCAAAATCTGACAGATGTAACAAAACTCAAAATCCATCGAGGTAATTATCGTACGTTAGAGGGTCATTTTCGTCTCAACAAAATCCACCAAAACTGACACCAACTGAAATCGAGCCACCGAGTCAAAAATAAAACTCAAAACCGCCGGTGACTCAAAATGAGAAACACACACGAAAATACGCAAAAACGAACCTTAGATCTCGCGTTGTCAATGGGTTTGGACGGCTTGCTGGATTCCTCGAAGCCGCCGTCAGCAGCGCCGCCGCTGACTGACGTGGCGCCGCTCCAGGAAAGCGGCGTGGTGGGACTGGCACGTGTCGCGTCGCCCTTCTTTCGCGGGACCTTCTGTCTGGAGCGGCGCTGACGCACGCTCCACTCGAGCTGGAGAACAGGGGCGGCGCCCTTCTTACGAGGAACCAGATGCGGCGCGGGAGGTGGGTCGGCCTGGTGAAGGCGTAACAGCATCTCGACGACGACGGAGTCGTCGGACATGGCAGTCTTGACCCACTCTTCCTCTTCAGTCATGTTGATGCTATATTATCTTCCGTGTTGGTTGCTTGCGTTGTTTGTTTTGTTTGGAAAGTGAAAGAGGAAATGGAAAATGAGAGAGAGAGAAAATCTTTGTATGAGGAAATAAATGGAGAGGTTTTATATGTGGTGTCATGGAGAGAGAAAAGAGAGATGCTTTGTTGACAAGCTTTTTCCTTTTTCTGTTTGTGGATTTTGATTTTCTTTAATTTTACGTATTGAGTCTGGGGAATTTTATCACATCACTCCTTATATTTATCGTTTATATCTCCGACCATCTAATTTCTAATTAATAAATTTTATACGTTTTTAGTTACATTTAAGAATCAAATAATAAATTGATGATTATATATTATACTCATTAATTTTTTAATTTATTTTATTAAAACTTACTAAAGGAAATTATAAAATTAAAACAATATATTTTATTTGTATTTTAAAAAATTTAAATCAACTTTATTTTTATTATCAATATTCTTTCTATTTTTTAATAAAAAGTTATAAATTCAAATTTTTAAAATTAAAATTAAACTAGTTTGATCATAATATACAGAAATAATTTAATTTAGATTGGTTTAAATGACTACTCCTAGATAAAAATAATATTAACGCACAATTAGCCATTGACTTTTTGTATTAATGATATAAAGTATCTGGAAAATAAAAAGAAGGGTGAATCTCAAATTCGTATTAAAAGTTTTAAATTAATTGTTATTCCCGTAAACAGTACGAATAATATTGATAATTACGCTGTTGAGTACTTGAATTTCTTGATCTTTGGTATCGGTTCAGTCGGAAAACACGTGGCTTTGTGTTTTGGATTAGTTGAGGAGAGGTGACGCACACGCGAAGAGCGAGCGTGAGGAGGAGAGTGATTGGAGAAGCTTTGTGATGAATGGTGGTGTGTCAGTTATTCTTATGTGGCACGTGTTCTGTGAGTGGAGCCTAGTTTTGAAGTACTGTAATAAATCTATTGTTTGAAGATGTATATATATATTTTTTAATTTTCTTAAGTTTTTTTTCGTGAAAACAGCAAAAGTTTGTGCATTTAAGGTGATGTTAAATATGACACGTACGAAATCTCGAAGGATTGGTCGCAGCGGATTTTTTTTTTGTCCTACGTTAGTTAATTAATTATGCTTATTACAAATCAATTCAATTGAAACAAAATCTTCCATATTTGACCTAATGAACAAAGAATATTAAAGTGGGTTTATGAGATTTTAGTCCAACTCTGAGCAAAATAAATTAAGGTTTATTAATATTTTTTTATATTTCTTGATTTTTTATAGTTCTTTATTATTCTCTCTTTTATTTTTCATAAACTTACCAATATGTATTAAAAAAAAAAAGAGTATATCAAACTTTTCTGGATATATATATTTGAAAGATAGTTTGAGTGTTCAAATAGTCTAAAAAACACAGTTAAATCTAATTTGAGAGTAATGCATTTATTTCAGATCCTAAAATTAGTACTATTAGCATTTGAAAAAAAAAAAAACTATGACGTCTAAATCTTCTAATAATACTGAGGAAATATTTTCATGGGAAATGGAATATATAATAATAATAAAATTAATTAGATCTTTTTAAAAGTTAATTTTGTTAATACCCCTCACACGGTTTATAACAATATTAGTGGTAGGATATATATCATAAACAAGATTAATTGTATCCAAATTCATTATTTTGATTAATCAATTGATTAATTTTTTAAAATTAATTTATTAATGGTCATGAACATGCTTTTTAAACTTTAAAGTTTAAAGAATAACAATTTTATGTCATTAAAGAAATGTAATCCTAGGAATAATTTGAGTTACTAGAAGAGTTAGGCTAGCATGGCAACTCGTATCATCAACGACCATGCATGTTTCTACACGCAGGTATTTGGAGTCAACAAATAGAAGATTCAACGATCCACAAATAATTTGATTTCCACAAATTTTGCAAGTCAACCTTACATGCATGGACATTATTTTTATGTTACCATAGTTTTGACAAGGTAAATGACAACCCTTCTTTCTTTTTTATTTTTAATTTTGAGCATCTTTGGAAAAAAAATGCAAAATAAAAGTTCATTGAGTAACAAATTTTAACAAAAAAAAAAAAAACATTTAATATTTTTTGTGACAATGGTACTTCATAGGTACAGTACCGTCTGTTGGTCAAATTTTGTTTACATTCTAATAATGTGACAATGTAAAAATTATAGATTACGGTAGACTGGAGGTACCATAGCCGAACCTTGAATATGTACATATTCTCGGTACGTGAAGTTTATAATTAGTAATGTGACTAAGGATGACAAAACTCATATATGGATATAGGTGCATATGGATCTAGATTCATATTAATGTTCTGGGAATTCAGATGCGGTTAATATTCATATGGATTTAAGGAGAATATTTTGGGTATATGAATATGCATATTTAAAGTATTTAGTTGTAAATTTATGATATTTTAATTATTTTAAAAATAAGAAAAATAATCATCCAATATTAAACAAATCTAAAATAATATTTATGGGTACTAGGATGTATTATAGTATATATGTGTAATGTGTTTTTAGCCTAGGGTTTGTGTTTTCTTATACAGAATTTTATGTTTATTTAATATATATTTTAAAAAGTTATGTGGATTCATATATCTAATTTGCATTTGAAAATATACATATCTTTAATTTCTACATTCGGATTTGCATTTTTTATTATGTGGACCCGAATTTTTTTGGATCCTAGACTTGGATCTTCCTTTTGCTCTTAATATTTGCCATTTTTAAATATGACACGAATCAACAACTATCACATGCAAAATAATTTTTTGAATAAATTAAATACTTATAATTATTATTGACACATGAGTTTATACACATTGATAATAACATAAAATTAAGACGTGGTGAAAATTTTGATAATTATAATGAAAAGTTGAACAATGTAATAAAATATAAATGAGAGTAAAATAAATTAAGCGATGGTGAGTGACAAGTGACATCACATTGTTTAATATACAGAATTTGTATCTTAATTTTTTTTATAAAGCATGACCCCCCTATGGACAAATATAGCAAAGGGAGCGAATAATTTACCCTCGTAACTTGAAAGAAAGTTTTGAAATGCTTTACGGTTGATGTTGGATGAAAAAGTGAGTTTGAACCTTCAAATTGTAAAATTGCAAAGTTTGAATGAATTGAACAACTAAAATAATGTACTCGTTAACCAAGAGAAAAAGGGAAGAAAAGTTACGGTATCCAATAAGAGACAAAACAAAAGGTAACAAAATCCAGTTACCGCATATCATCTATGGCATACTAAATGAGACTTATTTGAACATTTTCAATCCAATGCGTACCAATAAGTGCTACGTGGTACATACTACGTACTAATCAGCAAGGCATGAGATATAATTAAATAATAAATAAAAAAGTGAGATTAATTTATCAAAAATTAAATTGTTTCTCCTTTTTAGATGAAGTTCAAACTCAAAATTTTTACACCATTTAAAAAGTTTGAGTAACTATAGACATTTTGAAATTTTATTATAAATGATGTAGTATTTGATGTGTTATTTATTAAGTGATTAATGAATTTTTATAAGTTTTAAATTTTTAAATTATATTATTTCACAAATCAATAAATGAATATGACATCTTTTCAGTTGAAATATTATAATAAAATTTTATACATTGAACTAAATAAGACTCATTAGTACAGTCCATCTAAAATTTAATAGATGTGAATTACAATACCATATGTGATCACAACTCATTAGACACTATTTTGCTAAATTTACTCGTATTAATCCTATAACCCAAAATTATAGATATTCAATTATCACTTGCATTTGGGTTTTATTTGAAATGTAAAAGTTAAAAATTCTATATTGTTTTCATTTCTAAAAATTTAAACAGATGATTAGAGTTTAAGCGTATCTTAATCACAAATCTCTTTTAATATTTAAGCTCGAATAATCAATTAAATAAAATTATTTGAACATACTCCATTCAAAACCTAGACGATAAAGGATTTATTCATTTATTAATATTAAAAATATCAAAATTTTATTCTAATAGTCTAACTAATAATGTGCCTCATCGGCTATTTTAAACAGAATCCATTATTTGTAAGTACAGTATTAAGATATTTTGAGACGTGAACTAAATTATTATATAATACAAATTCGAATAAAAATCAGAACGAAAATAGGATCAAGGTACTAGTTTTCGTACGTTGGCCACCACAACCATTGCCACCCAGATTTCGAACTGAAAAGAAACTGCCATGTCAACAGTTTGGTTGGCGCGTGCGATATCGCTCCAAAGAGGCGCGTGGCTCTGAGTTTGTAGCTTCATTTAATCCGTTGCTTATGAAGAGCGTGACTGACTGCCCAAACCCCACACTCGGCACTCACCCTAATCCCTATCATCCCCCCACCTCTTAATGTTGATCCTTCTTTTACTTCTCGCACGTGCCGTCCATGTAAGAGGAGTCCGCACGTGTAAAAAGTTGCGTTTATTCGCTCGCACCTTTTTGGTGGGGTCCACGTGTATTGAGCGGCCGTTTATCTTGTGATGGAGGATTATGAGACAAGGCGTCGTTATATCTGGAAATAGAAGTTAGTAAAAGGCACGAAGTTTCAAAAATTCCTCTTGATTTTGCTAAAGGTGCTTGATAATAAAAGGGGTAATTGATTAATGATTGTTTGCTCAAGACTTTGGCTTCTGATTCAACTAATGTATTCAAATTGAGGATGTGAAAAAATGTATACAAAAAAAATTAATAAAATTAAAAAGTTATCAGTCATCCCCACTAAATTTATCTTATTAGTAAAAATATTATAAAAATTTAAAATTATTTGATTTTTTATTTATTATTTATAATGTGTTTCGATTATCTATTAAAAAGATAGAATTACCCTTATAAAAATAACTATCACTATAATTTGTGTTTGTTTTTATTTTGTCATTTTTAAGAGTAATTATGTCTTTTTGGTAGATAATTAATATAAATTGCATACATTTGGTGCAAAATTAAATAAATTCAAAATTTTTTAGCATTTTGAATAATAGAATAAACTTAGGATGGATAGTTGATAATCTTTGTAACTTAATTCAAACAAGACAAGATTGAAAAAGATTATTCTTCTCTCAATGGAAATTTTTTTTATTATAAATTTGATATACATTCTCTTTGTTTCTTTTTCAAAATTTTAATTGGCAAATTCTATTAAAAAAATAAAAGCTTGTCTTCTAGCATTTCACTATTCAAAAAATTGTAGGTGGAACTTTTATTTTTTTAAAAGAAAATTCAAAATGTAAATATGAGAGGACTTTATTCTTTTCAAGTATGATAAATATCGATGCATTCATAAACTTTAGTTTACTAGTGAGTTTAAAGGCATTCAAAAGATGCATCCGCCAGCTAAAAACTCTTTAGTTGAGTTGGTTAGACATTTCCTCATCTCTCTTATAAAGTTCAGTTTGAATTGAAATTGAATATGTCAATAAAAAGTCTAGGCAAACGTTGAGGTATGTTTCAATTTTGATAGTTATATTAGATTATGCTTGTTCGTATTTATATTAGTTATTTTTTTTGTGTTGGGTTTGATAAGTACGTCTCAATTAACAAAGTGACCTCAATTGCACAATTGCTACTTCATACAACATTATCGTTTTCATTGACAGCAAATACTTAAAAAGCGATTGAGGGGTGTATATAGTAATACGATTGCCCATAACTCAGACCTTTCTTAGACCATCAAGTTTGTGGGCCGAACCCAACCTTTGTGAACCTTTTACAGTATTTTTTTTTTAATTTTTTATTTTTCAAGTAAACCATTTTTATTGTTATTTTTTTGGAAAATTATCACCCGAGGTTACCCTAAGAATCTTCCATTATAAAAATTTAAAATTTTTTCGATTTTTACATCCATTATTTATATTTTGTATCAATTGTCCACTCTGCCATTTGTAACCATTTAGGATAAATTTGGCACAAATGATTGAATTTGATTAATTATTGGGATTGAACTTGATTAAATTAGATTGAATTAAGTTGGATTATATTATATGGTCTTTTGTTTGGTACAGTATCTGATTATACTATATAAAATTATATTTAAATAATATTACATAACATTTAAGTTGATATTTAAATATAAAAATTAAATTCGATTAGATTATATTGGATTAGACTAAATTATATATAATATTATTTTTTGTTTGGTAAAATAGAACTATGTTAGTTCAATTTAATAAAGCTAAATAGCTATTTAAATAATATAATATTTTTATACTATATTGATAATTATTGACTTTAATATTTAATATTCAATATTATTGTAAAAAAATAGTTGATTATTTTTATGTTTAATATTCAATACTATCTTAAATAAATTAATGAATAAAATTTTGATATTTAATCTTAAATTAATTTAAAATAATTATTGTTGATATTTAAATATAAATAGTTAAACAATTAAATTAAATATAATTTAAAATAAATTATTGAATAAAATTTTAATATTCTATATATTATAAAATTATGAAATTAACTTCTATATTTAATTTTTTTAAAATATTAAGCTAAATGGAAAAGGAAAGAGTGATAAAGAGGACACAAATTTTGTATTTAATTTTATTCCACTTAAACCCATACAAAGATAAGGATTAATAATCCTTTTAGTTTTGGACTAAATTTTATTTTATTGTAAGTATATGACAACCAAACATATCTTAGACTATATTATTTTATTAGTCACAAAATCTAATCCAATCATAGAATTTGTCAAAGCTTCCAAGCATAACCTTACAGGATTAAGAATTTTTTAAATTGCATATGTATCATCTATACTGTAGATGGGTGATAGTGGGATAATCTCTAGGTCAACAATTGATAATTTTCTGAAAAAAGGTAAATTATTAATTTTTTTTAAAATATTGGCAATGGACATAGCTCAAAAGAATGTTAGAAAATGATATATTCCAATAAATAATAAAGAAATCTATTCACATTTCTATTATTAATGGAGCGATCACTGTCATGACAAAAATAAAAGAGTGAATAGAGGCTAGTTGTTAACTATTTAAATATTTAGTTAGTGTAAACTTTTTATTCACGTAACTTTATTTGTTTTGGTTAGATTAACTTGTTATAATTATTAAAAAACTAATTAGTTATTCAAGAAGTCTTAATTGAGAGAATGATTATAAAAACTATCTCTACTCTTATCAAATAAAATATTGTAATCTCAATCGTTTGGATTTAAACTCAATGAGATCTAAACAAGTAGGTCTTTAGTTTAGTAGGAGAGCTCCTACTCTCACACTAGAAAAATATATATAGAGGTTTAATATCATTCCTTAATTATAGGTTCATAATTAAGTGAGGGTAATTTTTTTCTTTACGAAATATGAATAGAGTAAGTATCCTCGAATATTAAAAAGGATAAAAATTTGGGCAATACTATATAATATGTAATATGTTAATTTATCTTAATAATTATTTAATTGTAAACATCAGTAGCGATCTCATTTAATATAAGTTATAATCTGAATATTAGTCTCATGTAATTTAAAAAAACAAAACTGAATAGGATTCAGAAAATATTGGGGGTAAAATTGTCCTAAAAGTGCCATTAGCAGCGATCCAAGAATTCAAACAGAAAAGATGAGATCATCAGAGAAATAAGCATAACTTGATCACTAAAATTGACACAAACCTCAAACCGGGTTTTCTCCCTGTCGAAAACCGAACCGCAACCCAAACCCACGGCTAAACCGCCATTTCTCTTCTTCACTTCACTCGCCAATTCAAAACCCTAGCTTTTGCCACTCTCAGTCTCAATCATCAATGGCTCTCCAGCTCTTTAAACCCAAACACAGATCCCTTACAAACACATCTCTAATTCACCTTTTTTCAACTTCCCAAAACGACAACAACGACAACGACAACTCTTCAAATTCTTCACTTAACTCTTATTTCAGCGATGTCAAAGCCAGCCTCAGAAAGCAAACGCCTCCGAATCAAACGACATCGTCTTCTTCATCAAGAGGCCCACCAAGCAAAGCAGCCTCACTGGAAGAAATCAGAAGGAATCTCGCCGAGTTCCGGCAGCGCTCCACCGTGCCACCCCCCACAGAACCAAACTCTACAGAATCACAATCTCAATCACAACCGCAATCACAATCGCAGTCGCAGCATATCTCGTTTCAAGAACTTTACAAAAGGAACACAGTTAATGAAACTTTAGCTTCAAAACCAAGTGGGAAACCTTCGTTTGAGGCAATCAGAGAGAGCTTACGACAAATGAGAGCGAGAAGTAATAATGACAATAACAATAACAATAAAAGAGGCAGTGGGGAAAAAAAATCGGACCCATTGTCGTTGAAAAACTTTACGAACACTTTGAGGATGAACCGTGATGATGATAATGCAAATAGGGTAATTGGTGGGAGCCAGGAGCTACCGGCGTTTGTGTTTGGGAAGGAAAAGAAAGAGGAGGAAAAGGCTGGAGAGCTGGAACGGATGAAGACTGATTTTGTGAAGATGTATAGCTTCCAAGAGCTGGGGGATAAATTGAAGAAATTGAGGCCTGAAGGATTGGAAGGCGGATTTTCATTGGGGGAGTTGAATGAGAGGTTGATGAGGTTGAGGGTGATGGAAGTGAATGAGAGCAACTCGAAAATTGGCGCGGGTACCATCTCTGCGCTTAGATCCAGCTTAGCTAGGATACAGATTGAAAAGGAGGAGAAAGCTAGAGGTTGGTGACTTTGTTTAGCTAATTTTATATAAAAGCTGTTAAACTTTTAGTGAGATTATTATTTATTAGCCGATGAACAAAACTAGGCAGTTTTGCTTGCAGGGAACTCTTACTTGAGAAACATTTCATTTTGATGTCAATGAAAGTTTACCTGCAATGATTGATGATATGTTCCGTGCTTTATAATTTATTGATTAGATTTATTGTATCAGTTCAAAGACTCAATATCTTGGAAGGTTTTGGCGGTACTCCAGAGTATTTGCTGCATCCTCCAAAGGAACATCTAGTTGAGAAGGTCAAATGCATCTTTCTTCTTTGGCATTTTTTGTTTTTTGATTGGTGTTAGGAAATTTCTCTGTATTTATTATGCCTGCAGTGTTTAATTGTTACATCAATTGACTCTAGCTTGTTCTTACTCTCTCAATCTTGGTATGTCTCAGTGGTTCTAAGTGTTTTTTCCTATATGGAAATGCCTCTATAGGTTCTTTTCATGCATACTGGTTTCTGCTTGAGCATAGGTCTTGTTGATAGAGCTGGAAGCGAATCCATTTTATGCTGATTGATGTGTAAAGGCAACCTGTCTTATTAAGTGAAATTTTTGCTGAAAAGAAGTCAAATATTAACTTATTGAGTATAGCACTTTTTGCTTCTCTCTTGGGAAGCAGTTTTATCTTTTGTAACGTGGTGTCCTGATGATTTTAAAATGTGTTTCATGCAGTACTTCCACCCGGATAACATGTCTTCTGCAGAAAAGATGAAACTTGAGCTTGCAAAAGTTAGAGAGGAATTTGAGATGTCAGAATCAGATTGTGGATCTGCACGAGTTCAAAGTAAGGACTTTTTCATTTGGTGTCATTAAATGATGCCATTGTAAAATTAAGAGTATTTGAGTTGTTGGTCTTTTGTTGTGTTATCTATCTTTATAATATCTACTCTTGGCATGGACAGAGAGACTAGTTTTACAGAAATGTACGTAGTCAATCTTCTATTTAAACAGGCTTATATATATATTTTTCCCCCAAATCATTTACATGAAATTTTCTTCAACTTCTAGTAATATCATGCTTTTTATGTTGGTAAAGCAGAGACTATTTACTAAGGACTACTGGAAGCTCAAATATTAGTAACTGACTTTGTTTGTGGCACAAATCCTGATAACAGATCCATGTGATGCCTAAGAGATAATTGCAGTGATTTTTTTTCCCAATCTGACAGTAAAATTGGGATCTTTTGTTCCTTGCTCACATGATGGAAGGATTTCTATTATATTGTTGTTTCTGTGCATGTTTCTGGTGTCTTGCAACATTTCCTCTAGAGTAATTAGACTACTTTTTGAAATCGTACTGATTGGTCTTTGGTCTATACATTTTGGTAAGTTGGTTAAATAGTTGAACTAGAAAGTGTGGCTATTTTGTTTCTATTTTTAGGTGAATGAGTTGTCTTCTTCCTTGACCATGGCATCGCCAACATGATGACTTGTTCGGTGGTTGATAAGCTGCTAGTTGCACTTTAATTTTGTTTGGTGTTTTCTTACCTTCTTGAATGATATAAATAAAATTAGATGATCTTGGTAGTCTCTGATTTCTTACAGCATATAGAGGTTCTGATATGCAGGTGGTTAAAATTAGCCAAGATAGCGATAACTGAAAGTTTTTATTGTTTGAACACATGCTATACCTGCCGGTGCTGCTGACATTGAGATCTCTGATGCTGGCTTTTGATTGCTTTGCAGTAGCACAGCTAACAACTAAGATCAAGCATTTATCTTCAGCCCTGCACAAAAAGGTGAAAGTGGGAACAAGATCTCTTTGTATTACCGTCTCTACTTTTTTGTCCAAAGCACAAATATTGTTTCTTTTTTCATTTCTGAAAACCTATGTGGCAATACTTCATATGCTCTTTAAGTTTAATCCTGCATGTTCTAGTTGGGTTGGTTTCTGTAGGGATGTGATGATGGTTGCTGAAAGTGAGGATGTCAATAAAATATTTTAATACATTGGAGACTATATTGTCCTCATTAGAGAATGATTATATAAATATTTTTTCTCTCTAAACAATTTGTTATGCTGAGAAATCAACTTGAACTGATTTGTCAAGCTGAAACTTTTGAGGGCTTGACATTGATGATAAGAAGCAAAGGAAAATCATATAATTGTTTTGCAATGGTAAGAATTATGACTTCTATGATGATGTGGGCATGCACTGGGACTTCGACAGAGATAAAATGCTGCTTTCCTTGTCTCACATGCTATAGTGATCTAAAGTACTTGTGTAATGTTAGTGATATATGCATGATATGCATTTGTTCTTTGTTTCACTCAAGATGATTTTATTTATTTATTTATTTTTTTAACTCGTTTAGCCGTCACAAATTGCTATTGCCATTGTGAATCATCTTTTATCTTTTATTCATTAATATTCTCTAGTACGGGTAAGTCATTAGTGGTAATAGCCAATTTATATGCAGTAAGCAGTAGTCGGTTTGAGGATCAATGATTGGTTTCTGTAAGTTATATGATACAATAATGAAATTGCTTAACATGGGCCCTAATTAATGTAAATGTTGTAGGATAAACATTCTCGCAAGGGTCTGCAAGCAATGGTCCAGAGGAGGAAGAGATTGTTGAAGTATCTTCGAAGAACCGATTGGGATTCTTACTGCTTTGTACTATCGAAACTGGGTCTCCGGGACAACCCAGATTATAAAAGCTTAGCCTAGAAAACATGAAGAACTAGACTAGATAAAAAGATGTAACAATCTGAGTTCTCATTGTTTTGAAATTTGCACAGGTTGATTTGCCAAAATTTTGTACTAAATCCAGAGGAGAAAACCCTCGGATTGATTTTTCACTTTTCTTTCACATTTCCTATTTCTCTTTCCCTGTTTTTGTAATGAGATCTTCTTGGTTATGTTTTTCCATCTGAAGACATAACTGCAAATTTTAGAATTAAAATTTAATGGCGAAAAGAGTAGGAATGTTATATATTGTCTTGTGAATTGTAATAAAAAGGCGTCTTGTTCTTTGTTAAAACAGGCTTTTGATCTTAATTTCATTTATGTGCCCAAATTAATCAATTATTTATTTTGTTTTTCTGTTGATTTTAGATTCAATTTGATTTATTTGACAATTAGTGCAACAATAGCATTTTCCTAGCCCTTTAAAGCTTAAAAGTACTTGAAAATGATTGTAGTAAAATAATCAGTCAGTCACGCATCACCAAACCTTTGACGTAGAGTTTAAGCGCCAGTTTCTTGGAAGCCAAGTATAGGTCTGAAAAAGAGCACAAATTGAAACTCAATGCCAAAATTTCCATTAACAAATCCTCCAATACCCATTAATTTCTGCTGTGACAATGTTGCCCACAAATTGTTCAATTTCTTATGTTTTTCTTAGCTTTGGATTTTTTAACATCTAAAGGAAAAGAATTTCTTACAAATTCCCTATCTGAATTATATATTATTATTATTATTTTCCTAGCAGGGTACTGATTCATTTCCGTTTTCCTTGACTAGTATGGATATAGAATAAATCCTATACTAAGGCACCCAAAAAAGAAGACTCGCCACTGAACGAAGAATACGATGAAGATGATGATTGCTACTGACCTCAAGCTTTTGCAGGAAGGTTTTTATTCGGTTGAAGATGTGCATAGTGTAGTAGTATTTGGTGATAATGTAGGCCTCGAATCTGACGGTCTAAGGGATCATCATCATTATTATGATCATCTGGCTATTTTAGCTGAGTCGTTAAATAAAGTGAATATATACCCCAAAATCAAAGCTTAGTGACATGTTCTCTGGTTTAGTGGAGGCTGTGGATTATGAACATAAGAGACTTGTTGCTCGGAAATCAATCATTGAGGAAAGGAAGCAAGAACAGCACGAACACCAAACTTATTGAAATGGAATGCGAGGAGGAGTCTAGGAGGAGGCTAAAGCAACAGAAGAAGATAACGGAGGAGGCTGAGCAGAAGAGGCTTGCAGCTGAATTGGCGGAAAGGAAGCAAGCACTGCTGGAGGACGCTAAGAAGTGCAGTAGTAAAAAGAAGGGATCCAAAAAGCCAATCTTTGAGGGGGAAAAAGTTACTAAACAAAGTTTGACGGAGATAAAGTTGCAAAAATTAGCTAAAACAGTGGATTATTTGGAGAGAGCAAAAAGAGAGGAGGCCACCCCTTTGATCGAAGCTGCTTTCCAGCGAAGGTTGAAGGAGGAGAAGGTGCTTCATGAACACGAACAACAGCTACAGATTGAGTTGAGCAGGCAATGCCACGATGGAAACCTTAAGGAAAAGATTAGGTTTTCAAGGATGTTGAATGACAAAAACATTTTCCAGGAAAGAGTGCTGATGAACCGTAGGAGCATACTTGAGTCTCAAAGACAAAGAAGGAATAATCCAAACGCAAGGCAAAATTGGATGAGTTTCTGAAAAAACAGAAGCTAAGAGAGCGATCAGCTCGAAGAAAAAGAACACCTCAGATGGGAAGAAGCTCAGTTGAAGAGGTCATCAGACGGGGTTTCTAAACCTTACGCACCTCTTGTTTGTTTATCAGAGCCTGGAAATGCTGCTCCTGCTGCATCAAACCCTGGAAAATACATCCCCAGGCCTCTGCATGCGAAAACTGTAGGTAATCAATTAGATATTAATTATGCTGATAAACAGATGCTAAGAACCATGTACGAATCTATATTTTGTAAAATACAAACATCTGTGATGTCGAATTGGATTCATCATTCATTAACACCTCTTCTAAAGCCTTGAAAGAAGTTTCTTTGAATTACACACTGTCCTTTCATTTTTTATTTGATAAATAATCTAATGCACAGTACAAAAATGAAAAACTAGTTTACAATTTTGTAGGAGCAAATCATAATCACAGAACTCTTCACCGTTGAATTTTGTACAGAAATCACCAAAAAAAAAAAAAAGATCCATAATAGCTTCTAAAGAAGAGCAATCAGCCATAAAGCTACTAGCCCTTACAAACTAGGCATCCATGGCGCAAGAAAAAGTTCCTTTGGCTTTCTGTAGGAGCAAAACCACATGGTGGGATTATTTTCCTTAGCGATGGCCTTGAGAAAACCATCCATGCCACAATATCAACATTCACTTCATCACACCACCTCAAATTGATCTCCCTCAGTGTTTGACAATGTTCCACCAGTTCCTTCACCCCACTTGTTGTAACATTTAAGCAATTCTCCAAATCCAAATGCAATAACCTGCTACAAGTATTTGCAATCATCTTAAGTGCATGATCATTGAGTGCAGATCCTGATGCTCGCAAAACCTCCAGCTTGGGCAGCTCAAAATCAATCCCAAGGTCAAACACTGCTCTACACAGTTTAATCTCCAAACATTTAATCTCACAACAAGTCTTCAAGATTTCACCAACACCTTCTTCTGTAATTCCCGAACAATGGCTCAAATCAATCACTTCTAAATTGGGGCAAAGTACGGCAAGCTTTTTCAGAAATTCATCACTCAAATTACCATTCCTGGCTAAGTGCAAAGACCTGACTTGATGGTTTATAACCAAAGGAGTCGTAAAATCATCCAACCCCAGATTTGTCGTCTCCATTTTGATTTCACTTAATGAAGAGCACTCTCTTAAAATGGTAAAGAATGTTGAATTGGTCAGCTTAGCACAGAAACCAAGGTCTATGAAGTTCAAACTCGTGAGAAACTTAGATAACTCAATCATGGACTCATCATCGAGAAAATTTGCTGCTTCAAGGTTTAAGTATTCAAGTGACTGATACTTGGACAACAAAAAAGAGATTCCACCAAGAGTAAAATTATAGCAACGAGACAGAACAAGCTTCTTCAGTGGAAGACAAGCTTCACCAATTAAACGAAGCAATTCATCGGATATAAACGAATTCGAAAGATCAACTTCACACAAACCTCTAGCATATACAAAAGATTCCTTAAAACATGAATCAATTGTAGGAATTCCAATTCCATTCACTGAAATGGAAACCAAATTGGGACCATTCCGCATAGCAAAACTAATGCCACTTTGAGTAATAAAATCACAATCCCGAATCAAAATTTCTCTTAACAAAACCAGGTTTGAAGATAAAAACATAAGGGACTTATCTGTGATGAAAAAATTACCAGAAATATTGATCCTTTTCAGTCTCTTGAGCTTCATCGACAAAGTTTCAATCCCTGAATCAGTTATATAAATCGAAAAGGATTGAATACTCTGAAACCCTTGTGGCAGAAAGCTAGAATCATTTTCGGGGTAACTAATATCAAGAACTTCGAGAAATTCACAAGTCTCGGCAATTGCAATCAAATCGCTATCTCGAAAACAAAAAATTCTGGAACAGTTCAATTCTTTCAAGTTCTTCATTTTAGTCCCCAACTCTTTCAAACCCCTTACAGGAAAACTCTTCAAATTCGAAATATTAAGCGATTCGAGATCCAACCCAGATCGTGAAATCAGATAAAGGATTGAATTTGGGTCACCCCGGAATTCACAGAGATCGATTTTTTTGAGATTTTGAAAGCGATTAAAGAGCTGGGGGAGGAATGGGGTTGATGGGTCAGTGAGTTTGAGGCTATTACGAAGGTAATTGGTAATTGAAAGGAATCGATGAGAGACTAAAGACAAGGATTCGAAGTGGCTTTGATCGTTTAGTGAATTGAAGATCAATTCCCAGCATTCTGGGGGCAAATCTAGAGGATTTTCTGTCATTTTTTCTTATGGAAAATTTGATAGAATCAGAAAGATAAGAACTGGAGAGATCTCAGGGCTGCCATTTTTTCAGAGAATCGAAGGAAGTTTGTGTAATTGAATTCAACGTTTGAATTTTAGATGGAAGATAGCGATCTGTGGGTGCCACAATCCAACGGCATGTATCATCTCAGCCCATATAAAATATTTTAATTTATATGTTTATTGTGGAATAATTATTCTTTTTTGAAAGCAAGATGTTGATTTAGTACAATCTTGTTTTTTTTGAAAGGCAGTACAAATTGCTACTTGAATAAATAAAAACAAAAATATTCAAAATACAGAACTACAATTAAGGCTCATTGTAAAGTTATATTGATGAGGAAAGGGGTATCCACCCTAATTGTTGTATAAATATTTATAATAAAAAATATATTAAAATTTCTTAGATCAATTTTGTACCGATGTAATTTGAATGTGTGAGTTAAAAAAATGTTGATGTATGACATATACGAAAACAAAAACAATTTTCTACTTGAATGATTAAACAAAAATATTCACTTTTATATATGAAAGCAAATGCTTGAAATTGGTCTAGGGTAAATCAAACTCTTGCACGATCATCACCGTGCAAGAGGTTCCTTCCAGTCTCTTTTAAGGGTTTGATGAATAATTGAATATACCATTGGACTTTCAATCATTACAGTTCAATTACATACATGCCTAATCTAATCACACTAATTTAATTTTTTTCAAGGACTAACATGAAAATGAGAACCTTATTATAGCAACTCTTTACCATACGATAAACTTTCAATTACGTTAAATAATATTTGACATGATTAGGAACAGTAACCAAATTAATCAAATCACACGTAACAAACCAAAGCGTGAAAAGTTGAAAACGTATCAAACAATGTCATCAGCATTACAGACTACTTCAAAATTCAGCATCTCAAAACTTGGAAAGCAGACAACACGGATGAGTGATGCCGCAGTGGCTGCCTGCTAAGGAATCTCCGGAATATCAGGAACCATAGGTGGCGGCAGGAACAAATCCGGTCCACTTGGTGTTGATGCAATGGGCTGTGCCGGTGGTGGCAGTAACGGTAACTCCGGCTGATCAGGCGGTGAAGAAAATATGGGGACCAATGGCGGCGCTTGAGGATTCTCATCAGGTGGCATGTCTTGCACTGGTGGCGGCAAGAACGTTGGCACAAGCGGTGGTGCGAGCGGGAGCTCATCAGGCGGCGAATACTGCTCTGGAGGCGGTAATGCTATTGGGAAAAACGGAGGGGATGTTGATGAATCATCACCTGGTGGCGAGTCTTGCTCTGGCGGTGGAAAAAATGACGGAACCAGCGGCGGTGCCAGAGTAAATTCATCAGGCGGCGGGAAAAAACTTGGAACAAGTGGCGGCGCCGGTGTGAATATATCCGGGACCGGGGGCGTTTCGTCGTTATCTGGGGGTGGAAAGAAGATGTTTGGCGGGGGCGAGACCATTGCATCAGGCGGTGATAACCATGGAAATGTTGGTTCCAGCGTAGGCGGCGGTGAAAGTACCAGTGGGGGTGGTGATATTACTGGTGGCGGAGGAGATGGTACCAATGGCGGAGGTGGGGAAGGTGTTGGTGGTGGTGGAGATGCGGCCAATGGCGGAGGTGGGGAAGGTGCTGGTGGTGGTGGAGATGCGGCCAATGGCGGAGGTGGGGAAGGTGCTAGTGGTGGTGGAGATGCGGCCAGTGGCGGAGGCGGGGAAGGTGCTGGTGGTGGCGGAGAAGAGGCCAATGGCGGAGGCGGGGAAGGTGCTGGCGGCGGCGGTGGCGATTCTGGTGGTGGTGATGACACTACTGGTGGAGGTGATGAAACTAGTGGTGGTGGGGATGGTTGAACAATGGGGGGTTGGATTGGAGGGGGCGAGGGGACAAGGGGCGGTGGCAATGGAGGCGGGTTTTGGCTGGGTGATGGCCGGGGACGGGGTCTGGGAGAGGGCTGAAATGGGTTGTCCGGGGAGGGGGAAGTTGGGAAAGGCCATTGGCCGCAGGCTTCAAATAAGTATCGGAACAAAGGATCACAATTTGATGATCCTCCTCTTCTTCTTCTTCTTCCTGCGCGGCCACCTCTTCTTTTACTAGTACTAATTCTTGGGCCTCTTGTTCTCTTTTGTACATCTGCTTTGCCTTTTCCCTTTGGTTGGTGTTGTTTAGGTTTTGGATGTGTACTAGCTTCTATGGTGTGTTGGTTTATCAGAAGAAGAGCAAGAACAAGCACCATCACAATGTTTGCTTTCATTGTTTCATTTCATTCTTCTTCTCAATCTATGTCTAGCTCACAATTTTCTTGTTTCAAGTCCAAAGTGTGTTCGTGTATATATATATATATATATATGTATTTTTCAAATGAGTTGAAAGTACTGCTGTATAATTATGAGCCAGCATGGGGACTTGTATTGACCTTGCAACGCATTAAAGACTGCATGCTTGATGGTGTAATGTTCAGTTTCCATTTCATTTTTCTAACAAAAGTGAATCAACATATATGGCATACTTACCATAAATGCTGTGTGGCTTCAACTTTTTTTTTGTCAAATAAAGGTATATTCCGAGTTGAACTCTAGTCGGATTGCCATTAAATGATAAAATTCTATAAACTTTAAATTTTAAACATAAGATACTTTGATTATAAAACATAGTATTCATAAGATACCATAATAGGACCCAAGAAAACCCTTGAAGTTTAGTGCGATATATTTTGATAAATAAAACTAAAGTAGCCTGCTGACTCAGAACGACATCATCACCGGAAGTCCAAGTTGTTGGCATGAGGGAACCGCCAACAGCTGCCAGCATCTGGGGTGCATTAAAATGGACATAAATAAGAATTTGACTGAGGCCCGCTAAAGTTACGAGTTTCAATATACACGATAAAGGATACAGGTACTTGCTCCTCTCTTTTTCTCCTCATCAACCCTAAGTGCTTTGCTGGGAACGGAGTGGACATGCCTTGTTCTGCGTGCCAATATTTGTCAAGGAAACCAAGACAATCTTAAATGATGCTGCAAGGCAAAGCAAGGCCATTGATTCTTCTCTGCAAACATTTATTTATCTAGTGGTTTGTTGTGGTATGGGAAAACGACAATTAATTGCTGCTAGCTAGTTATTAATCACTGGGGTTTGGAGTTTGCTTGTTGCAAAATGGTATGAACCGAACTAACCGAATCAGATCGGCTGGAATCGAGCCAATCTCTCTCATTTGTGTTTGTTCGGGGCTTGTACTTTAATTTTTTGTTACGTTGGCCGCGGCTAGTTATGATTTGTTGTAATTTGTGTTTGTATTTTGGAAGAATAATTAGTTCAATACGCACGTAATTTCTATTTGTGTTGGCCTGAAAGTAGAAGAAGATATCTGAAAATAATTACTCAGAATTGCCGTGAAATCAATGTTTACGAAATTCAAACTCTTGTTTGAAGAAATGAAATAATATTTTCTTTTATTAATATTTATGAGGTTGCTGCATGTACGCTTGGTAAAAACATTTAGGTTAGCTCAAGTTTGGGACGGCCTGTCTTAGGTACGCAGTCTTGAAGCCGAGCCCGTACGATAAATTAGGGATATGGATCAGAAAAAGAAAGCTCGCATACATTAGACTTGGATAAAGACTAACACAAAACGAAAGACAAACACAAGAAACGCTGAACAGCCGACACACACGCACGCACGCACACGCACATCCGCGCTGCGCACATGCATACGCACTGCACACGCACACACACATGCACGCACACACACGCACACGCACACGCACACACCTCCGGGCGCGCGCGCGTCCGCACACGCACACGCACACACAACCGCGTGCGCTCATACACACTCTCACTCAACCATCATACGGCCAACGCTGACAATTGCAGCTACCAATTCACCAGCCTATAATCACTGTCGCTGATTCACAGCACGCAGCCAGGCGAGCCCAGCAGCAGCAGCGAACCCAGACCTATGGCTCGTCGTCTCAGTTGTCGCTATCACCTCTTTTCATCACCAGCCGTTGCTGTTGCACCGGTGAGTTGTTGTTGATTGATTATTTTTTATTTTATTGTTCATGAATTTTTTTCCTTAATTTTTTTTTGTGAGTTGGGATTACTAGATTAGGGTTTAATACTTTAATTTTTGCAGCAGCTGTTAAATTTGTTAAATTTTTTGGGAGATGCTTGCTGTTAAATTTGGTGGGTCTGAGTTGTTTATTCATTTCGTGTTAGATTTCATGGGTTTACTTGCTTTGATCGTTTTCGTGACTGGTTATTGTCAATTGAGATTTTCTAAGAAGACCAAATTATGATATTTGTTGTATAAGTATTGTTGATGCAGTTTTTCCCGCGTGCCTTCAAACAGTGCCTCGAACTTCCTGCTCGCGATAAGCTCGAGCAGGATTGTCTCATTCGTCCTGTTCCACTGTCTTTTCCGGAACGGAGATCTCCCGAACCTGTACTCATAGAAAATAAGGTCAGGGGTAGCCGGGCGTGTTCCGGCGAAAATCCTCCGACGCTCAAGTCAGTAATCGGGTTGTTCTTTTTGGTATTTCCCTTAGTGAGAGAGACCGGAAAGATGAAAGGGATATTTTTCGCCCTCCCTTTTGAATCAATATGGTGTTTTCAAAGAATCCAGATAAGAGAAAGTCAGAATAGGAAGAACCTGTATAAGCTTTTGTAACCCTTGTGAATGAATTTTTCCAACCCCCGTAACGTACTCGTTTGTTTCTTTTTATACTCAATTTTTCCCGCTCTTTCTCTCCAAGAGCATCCATTCCCGCGTCAGTGGTGTCTGGGTCCCTCTGACAGCCGGGATTGGCGTAATATTCCCTGGGGATGCGCGGCTGTCTTCTTAACCCGATTCATGTGGCCAGATCACCATGTCGGGCATGTGCGCTAGGAATGATGACACCGTGGGGGCATGTGCCGGCCATCGGCAATAGTACCACTACCATACTATGTGGGGCCCAGATCATACATCAAAATGTGTGCCAGATTCGGAGAAAGCGGGTCGAGCTGCCCTGGGCCGGATATTGTCCAGTTGTGCTCGGGGACTTATTCTCTGCGAGCAGGAAAGAAGTGCTCAGTTCTCGATCTTGACCGGCTTTGACTGGGGCGGACGACCTCGAGCAGGTAAAAGAGCTCGGAGCTCGAGCGGCTCTGACTTCCTCGACCTTGACCAGCTTTGACGTCTAATGAGGTCGTCTTCGTGCCAGTGGTCGGGACCTCTGCTCGAGTTAGGCTGTCCTTGGGGTATTTTATTCGAGCTGAAAGGGCCTCGAGAAGACCTACCCGATATTACCTAAACACCAGTCCCCCAGTTTCTAGTCTTTTGAGTGAAACGAGATAAGACTGGAAACTCATTAATGATGGGCCGAATTCGCGGCCTTTTACTCTTCCCCACGTTTCCCAGTTGTCTCCCACTTCAATCATTTCGCATTTAAGGCAGGACACGTGGGTTGATCCCAGCTGTGCGTTTGAAATTCGAAGGGACGTTACCCGAAAGGTCGTGTCCCTCAAAACGCACGCCGCCAGTCGAAGGGACGCGTCCTCCTCTTTAAAAACCCCAACTTCTTCACTGTTCCCTCTGTTTGCTTACTTTTGGTTCAAACTCAAAATTAATCTGCTCTCCGCCGTTTACTTGTCTTCTTCTTTCTGTCAAGGTGATTTCCGGCCAACAACACTTCCTTTTGCGTTCAGGTACAAGCCACTCTTCCATTTCCTGCCGCCACACTGTTTCTTCCCCTGCTGAACTCTGTTAGTTTATTTCCTTAGGAAAAAAGAAAAATGTCAAATCCTCAACAGGCCCGTAGGATGTTGCCGGAGGATTCGTCATCTTCTAGTGGGGCACAACCCCTTAGTATAATCCCCGTGAGGGATTCTAGTCCAGAGAGAGAATTACCCGCGTTCGAGACCCAGCCGCATCAAGGGGCAAGGACCAGTCAAAGGTCTGAGCGTGGGGAATACCCCATTGACCACCTGAGATGTGAAACCACCCCTTCGGACTTGGATAGGCTTAGGCAGACTTACCATATACCCGAAAATGTGGATTTAACGCGAGCTCGTGCAGGGAACTGCTAACACCCTAAAACTTTTTGGAGTCTAGTCTAGTACCAAGTGAAGACATGAGCAGCAGGATGCGTGAGATGTTACATCGGCTCGTGGGGACAGCCGAAGGCGCGAGCACCTCAAAGAGGCCACGAGCAGAAACGGGTGCTCTGCCTCCATCCACTCGAGCTACCTCTTCTGCTCAACAGACCGAGCGGGCAGAGGAGGGTCCTCCACGCAGACGGCCAAGGACCGCTGCTCCAGCTCACCCTCGAACCGACAGTGTGCAGGAGCAAAGTCAGCCCGGCCGTTCTGAGCCTTACTTGAGGATCTACAATGAGGAGTTGAGCAGCAGATTCTTGGATGAGATAGAATCCTTCCAGCGACTCTCCTCCCAAGCTTTGGCAACTGCGACTAGGCTCAATAAGATGGCTCAAGGTTCCCAGGAAGAACTTCAAGCAAAGGTTCAGAGCTTGGAGCAGATTGTGGGCGAGCTGAAGGGGGAAAACCAAAAGCTTCTGGACGAGAACTTAAATTTTGCAGAGAAGACAGCAGTGGCTGACTCCAAGGCCTCTGAGCTTCAGAGGGAGTTGACTGACACCCGCGATGAATTGGGTAATGCTCGAAAGGATCTGGACACTCAGAAGTCTTACTACGAAGAGCTCATAGGGGGGGCGGGAACTGCTCGTCTTCAAGGGCAAATTGACACTCTAAAGGTCCAGCTTGCCACTGAGTACAACAATGGGGCGGACTCCAGTTACGACGGCCTCATGTATGCTTTTGGTAAGGCATACCCCGAGGCCGACATGTCTAAGGTTGAAGGGTATGTAGCTGAATACATGAGCACTCATGAAGCTACTCCGTCCGAGCCCCAAACTGTTGTCACAGAGCTCGCTCCCTCTCCTGCTAATGCCCCTCCTACTGACGCCCCTGCTGATGTCCCTCCTACTGCTCCTCCTGCTGATGCTGGCCATCATCCTGCTACTGCTGATGACGTCCCTCCTGCTGATGCTGGCCTTCCGCCTGCTGCTGCTGACAATGTCACTCCTGCTGCATGATTGAGTTTTTTTTTACATTTACTGTACTTGCAATCATTCAATAAATAAAAAACATGCGTCTTAGCAACAATCATATGTGCAAGCTTGTGTTTCACACTTATGAGATTATCTTCATGTCCTTGGTTAAGAGGAATTATTTATAAGTGTTGGGGCTTTTCTTCTTTTGTTTTCTGCCCAAGTATGATGTAGTTTAACTCGTGCATGGTAGAGTTTTTCTTTGACTTGGGCTGCAAGCCTTATGTTTATCTCGTGAGATTCTACTTGGCTCAGCATTTTGCTCATTGCCTGTGACCCTTATTTGGTGAGCCTGTTTACCTCGAGCTCAGTCATTGCTCGAGTTTAAACTATGTAACCTCCTCACGCTTTTCTTGCTTGAGCCTACAATTGGCTCCTGCTAGACACCGTCTCGCCTAGGGTTTAGGCTTTGGGACTTTTTGCCTTAGTATACTTTTGCTCAGGCCTGCAATTGATCCACGCGTCTCCGACTCGGGCCTGCAATTGACCCAAGCTTGGCACCGTCCCGCCTAAGACTTAGGCTTTGAGACTTTTGGCCAAGGAGTTCTTCTTGAACTTCTGCTCGGGCCTGCAATTGACCCAAGCTTGGCATCGTCCCGCCTAAGACTTAGGCTTTGGGACTTTCGGCCAAGGAGTTCTTCTTGTGATACTCCTGCTTGGGCCTTCAATTGACCCAAGCTTGGCACCGTCCCGCCTAAGACTTAGGCTTTGGGACTTCTGGCCAAGGAGTTCTTCTTAAACTTCTGCTCGGGCCTGCAATTGACCCAAGCTTCTTCACGTGTTACTCCTGCTCGGGCCTGCAAATGACCCAAGCTTGGCACCGTCCCGCCTAAGACATAGGCTTTGGGACTTTCGACCAAAGAGTTCTTCTTGTGATAATCCTGCTCGGGCCTGCATTTGACCCAAGCTTCTTCTCGTGTTACTCCTGCTCGGGCCTGCAATTGACCCAAGCTTGGCACCGTCCCGCCTAAGACTTAGGCTTTGGGACTTTCGGCCAAGGAGTTCTTCTTGTGATACTCCCGCCGGCCTCGCACTGACCTAAGCTTAGCACCGTCCCGCCCAAGAGTTAGGCTTGGGACTTCCGCCAAGGAGTTCTTCTTGAACTTTGCTCGGGCCTGCAATTGACCCAAGTTTCTTCTCAAACATTTGCTCGGGCCTGCAATTGACCCAAGCTTCTTCTCGTGTTACTCCTGCTCGGGACTGCAATTGACCCAAGCTTTGCACCGTCCCGCCTAAGACATAGGCTTTGGGACTTTCGGCTAAAGAGTTCTTCTTTAACTTCGCCGGCCTCGCATCTGACCTAAGCTTAGCACCGTCCCGCCTAAGACATAGGCTTCGGACTTTCTGCCAAGGAGTTCTTCTTGTAATAATCCTCGCCGGGCCTCAGATTCGACCCAAGCTTCTTCAGGTTACTCCCGCCGGCCTCAGACTGACCTAAGTTAGCAACCGTCCCGCCTAAGACTTAGGCTTGGGACATTCTACCAATGAGTTCTTCTCTGTGATATTCCCCGCCGGCCCGCATTAACCCAAGCTTGGCAAAGTCCCGCCTCAGACTTAGGCTTCAGGACTTCCGCCAAGGAGTTCTTCTTGAACTTCTACTCTGGACCGCAATCGACCCAAGCTTATTTTCGAACTTCCGCCGGGCCCGCACTGACCCAAGGTTGGCACCATCCCGCCCAAGACTTAGGCTTGGGACTTCCGCCAAGGAGTTCTTTCTAAACTTCACCTGGTCCCAATCGACCCAAGCTTCTTCTCGAACTTCGCCGGGCCCGCAATCGACCCAAGCTTCTTCTCCTCTACTCCCGCCGGGCCGCAATCGACCCAAGCTCGGCAACCGCCTAGTCTAAGACTTAGTGTTCTGGGACTTTCTGCCAAGGAGTTCTTCTCAGGATAATCCCGCCTCGGTCCCAGATCTGATCCAAGCTTCTTCCTCGGTTACTCCCACTCGGCCCTACACTGACCTAAGTCTGGCAACCGTCCCGCCTAAGACTTAGGCTTGGGACTTTCTGCCAAGGAGTTCTTCTCATGATACTACCGCCGGGCCCCGCAATCGACCCAAGATTGGCACCGCGTCGCCTAAGACTTAGGCTTGGGACTTCGCCAGGAGTTCTTCGACTCTCGGCCAAGAATCGGCCCAAGTTCTCTCGAACTCGCCGGCCCCAATCGACCCAAGCTTCTTCTCGTGTTACTCGCTAGGCCTGCAATCGACCCAAGCTTGCACCGTCCCTCCCATGACTTAGCTTGGGACTTTCGCCAGGAGTTCTTCTTAACTCGCCGGCCCGCACTGACCTAAGCTTGCACCGTCCCGCCCAAGAGTTAGGCTTGGACTTCGCCAAGGAGTTCTTCTTAAACTCGCCGGCCTCGCAATCGACCCAAGCTTCTTCGTGTTACTCGCTAGGCCTCGCATCGACCCAAGCTTGCACCGTCCTCCCATGACTTAGGCTTGGGACTTTCTGGCCAAGGAGTTCTTCTTTAACTTCGCCGGGCCTCGCAATCGACCCAAGCTTCTTCCTCGTGTTACTCCGCCGGCCTCGCAAATTACCCAAGCTTAAGACCGTCTCCGCCTAAGACTTAGGCTTGGGTCTTTCTACCAAGGAGTTCTTCTCGTGATACTCCCGCCGGCCTCGCGATCGACCCAAGATTGGCAACCGTCCCCGCCTAAGACTTAGGCTTGGGACTTCCGCCAAGGAGTTCTTTCGAACTTCGCCGGCCCGCACTGACCCAACTTGGCAACCGTCCCGCCCAAGACTTAGGCTTGGGACTTCCGCCAAGGAGTTCTTCTAAACTTCGCCGGGCCCCGAATCGACCCAAGCTTCTTCACGTGTTACTCTTGCCGGCCCGCAATGACCTAAGTTAGCAACCGTCCCGCCTAAGACTTAGGCTCGGACGTCTCGCCAAGGAGTTCTTCTCAGGATAATCCCGCCGGCCCCAGATTCGACCCAAGCTTCTTCTCGTGTTACTCCCGCCGGCCTCGCATCGACCCAAGCTTGGCAACCGTCCCGCCTAAGACTTAGGCTTGGGACTTTCTGCCAAGGAGTTCTTCTCGTGATACTCTTGCTCGGCCTCGCAATTAACCCAAACTTGGCAACCGTCCCACCCATGACTTAGAGCTTGGGACTTCGTCCAACGAGTTCTTCTCGAACTTCCGCCGGCCTCGCACTGACCTAAGCTTGGCAACCGTCCCTGCCAAGACTTAGGCTTGGGACTTCCGCCAAGGAGTTCTTCTTAAACTTCGCCGGCCTCGCAATTAACCCTAGCTTCTTCGCGAACATCCGCCTGGGCCCGCAATTTTCCCAAGATTCTTCTCATGTTACTCCCGCCGGCCGCACTGACCCAAGCTTGGCAACCGCCTCGCCTAAGACTTAGGTTTCAGCGACTTTCTGCCAAGGAGTTCTTCTCGTGATAATCCCGCCGGCCCCAGATTCGATCCAAGCTTCTTCTCAGTTACTCCCGCCGGCCCGCAGAATGACCTAAGTTAGCAACCGTCCCGCCTAAGACATAGGCTTTGGGACTTTCGACCAACGAGTTCTTCTTAGGATAATCCCGCCGGCCTCAGACTGACCCAAGCTTCTTCTCGAGTTACTCCCGCCGGCCTCGCAATCGACCTAAGCTTGGCACCGTCCCGCCTAAGAGTTAGGCTTGGGACTTCCGCCAAGGAGTTCTTCTTAAACTTCGCCGGGCCCGCAATCGACCCAAGCTTCTTCTCGTGTTACTTCGCTAGGCCTCGCAATCGACCCAAGCTTGGCAACCGTCCCTCCCATGACTTAGGCTTCGGGACTTCTGGCCAAGGAGTTCTTCTTTAACTTCGCTCGGCCCGCAATCGACCCAAGCTTCTTCTCGTGTTACTTCCGCCGGCCTCGCAAATTACCCAAGCTTAGCACTCGTCCCGCCTAAGACTTAGGCTTTGGGTCTTCTGCCAAGGAGTTCTTCTTAGGATACTCCCGCCGGCCTCGCGATCGACCCAAGATTGGCAACCGCCCCGCCTAAGACTTAGGCTTGGTACTTCCGCCAAGGAGTTCTTTGAACTTCGCCGGCCCGCACTGACCTAAGTCTAGCAACCGTCCCGCCTAAGACTTAGGCTTGGGACTTCCGCCAAGGAATTCTTCTTAAACTTCGCCGGGCCTCGCAATCGACCCAAGCTTCTTCACGTGTTACTCTTACTGGCCCGCGAATGACCCAAGTTAGCACCGTCCCGCCTAAGACTTAGGCTTCGGACGCTCGGCCAAGGAGTTCTTCTCAGGATAATCCCGCCGGCCTCAGATTCGACCCAAGCTTCTTCTCGTGTTACTCCCGCCGGCCTCGCACTGACCCAAGCTCAGCAATCGTCCCGCCTAAGACTTAGGCTTGGGACCTTCTGCCAAGGAGTTCTTCTCAGTGATACTCTTGCTCTGGCCCCGCACTAACCCAAACTTGGCACCGTCCCCACCCATGACTTAGGCTTGGGACTTCGTCCAACGAGTTCTTCTTGAACTTCCGCCGGCCTCGCACTCGACCCAAGCTTGGCAACCGTCCCTGCCAAGACTTAGGCTTGAGACTTCCGCCAAGTGAGTTCTTCTTAAACTTCCGCCGGCCCGCAATTAATCCTAGCTTCTTCACGAACATCCGCCTCGGCCCGCAATTTTCCCAAGATTCTTCCTCACGTTACTCCCGCCGGCCGCACTGACCCAAGCTTGGCACCGCCTCGCCTAAGACTTAGGTTTCATGACATTCTGCCAAGGAGTTCTTCTCGTGATAATCCCGCCGGCCTCAGATTCGATCCAAGCTTCTTCTCGTGTTACTCCCGCCGAGCCTCGCGAATGACCTAAGTTGGCAACCGTCCCGCCTAAGACATAGGCTTGGGACTTTCGACCAACGAGTTCTTCTCAGGATAATCCCGCCGGGCCTCGTGATTCGACCCAAGCTTCTTCTCGTGTTACTCCCGCCGGCCTCGCACTGACCTAAGCTGGCACCGTCCCGCCTATGACTTAGGCTTGGGACTTTCTGGCCAAGGAGTTCTTCTCGTGATACTCTTGCTCTGGCCTCGCACTCGACCCAAACTCGGCACCGTCCCACCCAAGACTTAGGCTTGGGACTTCCGTCCAAGGAGTTCTTCTGAACTTCCGCTCGGCCTCGCATCTGACCTAAGCTTGGCACCGTCCCTGCCAAGACTTAGGCTTGGGACTTCCGCCAAGGAGTTCTTCTTAAACTTCGCCGGCCCGCAATTAACCCTAGCTTTCACGAACATCCGCCTGGCCTCGCACTTTTCCCAAGCTTCTTCTCACGTTACTTCCCGCCGGGCCGCAATCGACCCAAGTTTGGCAACCGCCTCGCCTAAGACTTAGGTTTCGCGACTTTCTGCCAAGGAGTTCTTCTCGTGATAATCCCGCCTGGCCTCGTGATTCGATCCAAGCTTCTTCTCGTGTTACTCCCGCCGGCCTCGCACTCGACCCAAGCTTGGCACCATCCCGCCTAAGACTTAGGCTTGGGACTTTTGCCAAGGAGTTCTTCTCGTGATACTCCCGCCGGCCTACAATCGACCCAAGATTGGCAACCGTCCCGCCTAAGACTTAGGCTTTGACTCCGCCAAGGAGTTCTTCTCGAACTTCCGCCGGCCTCGCAATCGGCTCAAGCTTCTTCTCGAACTTCCGCTCGGCCTCGCAATCGACCTAAGCTTGGCAACCGTCCCACCTCATGACTTAGGCTTGGGACTTTCTGCCAAGGAGTTCTTCTTTAACTTCGCTCAGCCCCGCAATCGACCCAAGCTTCTTCTCGCTACTTTGCTCTGGCCCCGCATCGAACCAAGTCTAGCAATCGCCCGAACCCTAAGACTTAGGCTTGGGACTTTGGCCAAGGAGTTCTTCTTATGATACTCCCGCCGGCCTCAGACTGACCCAAGCTTGGCAACCGTCCCGCCTAAGACTTAGGCTTGGGACTTCCGCCAAGTGTTCTTCTCGAACTTCCGCCGGCCTATAATCGACCCAGCTTCTTCCGCTCGGCCTCGCAATCGACCCAAGCTTCTTCTCGTACTCGGTCTTCATCTTGAACTTACATTATGAATGCTTTTCTTATTCTCATATACATTTACACCTTTACACATCCCATTTCGGGTGAAATCCTACATTAACACTTCACAATACAAGGGACTTCATCGGGAATATTTCATCGTGAGTCAGTGCGCTCCACTGCCTCTGACCTCTCGTCTGTCTCTGGATGAGCTAGCCGATGACGCCTCCCGGTCCCTGCTTCCTACTTGTCTTCTTTACCAAAGACCACATTCGAGATCCATTCTGGTATGATACTTCTCAGATGAATCCCGCTTCAGCAGCCTTTTCCACCTCAGTAGTCGATGGCTTCAGATCTCTCCCGGTCGACACATCTCCTTTCTCGCCTCACCGCCAGAAGATCTCTCCAGATTGCCACCGTGACACGCCACTCGGTCGATCCTGTGCATATCCTCGCAGCGTCCATGCGAACACATCCGCATGTGCTCGCAGACACTCCACCAACTTTTCCTTAAACTGGCCATCGAGTGCCCGAGCCGATCTGCGATTTTCTTCCTGGGTTGCCTCGCCTCACCCCGACCTCCTCCAACTTCCTCACCTCAGCTTGCCTTCCATTCCTCGATTCTCCCCGAGTCCAAATGAGGTTATCTCAGATGGTTTCTTTGGCGCCTACAACAGAAGTAGCCTCGCCACCCTTCGTCAGCCTCTTCACGACTCCTACTACCCATTTACTCGACACTTTAGGGCTAAGTAATGGGTGGATAGCACGACCGGCCGATCCTTATAAATGGCCTCCCTAGACTTGCCTCGGTTCAACTGGTTTCATCTACTACCACGAAATCCAAAGATCATGTTCTTCTCGAAAGGCCTCGAGCCCATGGTTACCGCCAACTTGATGATTCCTGCAGGTATTAGCTTTCCTCCCGAATCCTTTCAACGAAGTGCTCGCTCGCCGAGGCTCACAGATGTTATTCCCAAATCCTCGAGTGTGGATTCGAAAAGAATATCCACCGAGCTCCTTCGAGTCAACCAGTATTCGATCAACTTCCTTGTTTCCTACATTGGCTTTTACCACCAAGGCGTCCTCGTGAGGGTACAACACCCCCTCCTCGTCTTCATCCGTCCACATAATTAGCACCTGTCGAACCTTGGCCTTATTGGCAGTAGGGGCAGTGAACAAGACTTCTCAGCCGGCAGCGGCATATCTATAGTAGTTTTTTCGAGCCCTATTGAAACTTCCTGCCATCGTGGGCCCTCCTGAGATTACCCTCGCGGATGGTGGTTCTATGTCTATTTCAGAAGTCCTACCTCTTCTTCGGATCGCCGCTCAACCACCGGATGCCCTCCTTCAACAAACTCATCCAGGTACCGATTCCTAACCAAATTCTCCACCTGGTTTTTCAAATCACGGCACTGTGATGTGGAGTGGCCGTGGTCACCATGGAAACAAGCAGAACCACCTGCTCGCTTACTACCGACTTGGCCATCTGCGCTGGAGGGCTCAGCAGCCCTCGCCTCGCCCACTCAAGTATCTCTTCAAGAGATACCTTCAACCTCAGATATCGCTCGTAGTAGTGGCTCTGCTCCACCACTTATATCGCCCCTATCCCTCGGGAAGCTTCTGCTGGGTGGCAACGAACGATCGGCCCTATCAGTGGTCCACCTCAGTCCGCTGGTGGTCGGTCATGGATGTGTGGTCGCTGCGACGCCTATACTCCCGCGATCCCGACTTGGAGATCTTCGAGGTGGCAGAGGAACCATCCGCGGTGGGGAGCTCTCTGTAAGTGGTTATACAGGCAACCCGGTCCCTCGCCGCTTGAGCTCAGTGCCCCTGCAGACCCCTTTCTCCTTCCTCCTCGCTCCATTGACCGCTCATTCCTCGCCTTGCGCTTTTTCTTCTTCAATTACCATATCTAGTTTTACCCGCTCATACGCCGTCCGAATATGAACCGGATCGAAGGACTCCCGAGATTATACCATGGTCTCCCATCCGGATCCCATCCTTCAAACCTCTTGGAGCTTGGGATGCTCCTCCTTCCGCCTTACTTCGACATACCCATCATGTCATCCTCGTGGGTCACCGCGCCCTGAATTGCTCTCGCGAACTCCCTACACATCTGCTCAAAGCTCAAGACGCTTCCCGTGGAGTCTCATGGTACTATTCTCTCGCCTTCCCTCTAGGGTGAGTGGAAGGCTCTGCACCTCCGAGCCGCTGATAATCCTCGCACCTCGCCATGTCGCTGAACCGCTCTACGTGCACCAACGGATCACTTTTCCTCGAGAACTTTAGATCCGGAAAGCTGAAATCACGTGGGATCGTGACACCCATGATCTCCGCCGAGAGTGGAGATTCGTTGTCCAAAGATTATTCACTAGCTTGGGCTCTTTTCGCTCTCCTGAGGTCTTCCACAACTCAGGCTAACCTCGCAGCACCTCTCCCTCCAACTCTTCCGCGTGAGAGGTCGTGGTCGTGTCCTGTAAGTGCTCGACGGACCCCTTTCCTCCATGTTTGTTTCCTCCTCACCGTAGCATTTGGTGCCCTAGGTCTTGGGCTTCATCTCCCACATTTTCCCGAACAGGAGCATTCCTACTACCGACTCGGGATATCATTACATGCTTTTCTCCGTCCCTCCTCGAGTTCTTGCAATAGGAAGTCGAGTCTCCATCTGCTTTCTCCATCCGATCCATTCTCTCCCGGATCTCCCTATTACGGGCCCCATTGGCCATTTCTCTCAAAGTTATTGATTCTTCGACTTACTCCTCTTCGGCTATTTCCCTCATCGCTATGCGCTGTGTGTCTTGAATGTATTAGGAAATCAGGCTTTTTGTGCCGATCCCCACAGATGGCGCCAAAAGATGTTGATGCAGTTTTTCCCGCGTGCCTTCAAACAGTGCCTCGAACCTCCTGCTCGCGATAAGCTCGAGCTCGAGCAGGATTGTCTCCTTCGTCCTGTTCCACTGTCTTTTCCGAATCGGAGATCTCCGAACTCAGCACTCACGTAAAATAAGGTCGTGGTAGCCAGCGTGTTCCGCCAAAACCCTCCGACGCTCAAGTCAGTAATTGAGTTGTTCTTTTTGGTATCTCCATTAGTGAGAGAGACCGGAAAGATGAAAGGGATATTTTTCGCCCTCCCTTTTGAATCAATATGGTGTTTTCAGAGAATTCAGATAAGAGAAAGTCAGAATAGGAAGAACATGTATAAGCTTTTGTAACCCTTGTGAATGAATTTTTCCAACCCCCGTAACGTACCCGTTTGTTTCCTTTTATACTCCATTTTTCCCGCTCTTTCTCTCCAAGAGCATCCATTCCCGCTCGCTGGTGTCTGGGTCCCTCTGACAGCCGGGATTGGCGTAATATTCCCTGTGGATGCGCTACTGCCTTCTTAACCCTGGCTCATGTGGCCAGATCACTATGTCGGCATGTGCGCTAGGAATGATGACACCGCTGGGGCATGTGCCGACCATCGACAATAGTACCACCACCATACTATGTGGGGCCCGGATCGGACATCAAAAGGTGTGCCAGATTCGAGAAAGCTGGCCTGGCCGCCTGGGCCTGGATCTTGTCCAGCTGTGTTCGGGACTTATTCTCCATGCGAGAAAGAAGTGCTCGGCCTCGACCTGACCGGCTTTGATCGGGCTGACGACCTCGAGCGGTAAAGAGCTCTGAGCTCGAGCGGCTCGAATTCCTCGACCTTGACCAACTTTGACGCCCAGTGAGGTCGCCTTCGTGCTGCTGGCTCGGGACCTCTCGCTCGAGCTAGGTCGTCCTCTGGGTATTTTATTCGAACCGGAAGGGCCTCGAGAAGACCTATCCGATATTATCCAAACAAGTATATTCGTTTTTCGGTTTGGCAATTGGAATTTTCGATTCATTTTGCTTTTTTTGCATAAGGATGATATCCGTGAGTGTTGAATGACAAAAGGAATATAAGGAAAATAGGATATTGAAAAGTTTTTTGCAATGGGCATTTATATTCCAATATAAGGTGCTTGACTTTGGTACTTTTCAATGTAGCAATTGTTGTTTGTTGAGGATTGAGTTTTTGTTTCATTAGGAATTTTTAGATTTTGGTGGATTGTTGTTTGATGAGATTGAGTGCAGCAGCTGCTAAATTTGTATTTTTTTGTAAATTGAGAATTTTGTTGGTATTCAAATGAATCAAGATTTCTCTCAAAAAAAAATCAAGATTACTTTATTTTTTATTCAATTCCTTATAATTCCTTTCAGTGATAACTGATAATAATAATAATAATAATAATAATAATAATAATAATAATAATAATAATAATAATAATAATAATAATAATAATAATAATAATAATAATAATAATAATAATAATAATAATAATAATAATAATAATATATTATTATTATTATTATTATTATTATTCTGTATTGTATATGTGCAGTAATCAAATATGGTACTTGGTAGTATAATTACATTAATCTAATATCTTACATGCTTTAATTTTGTGTAAGATTATACTAGCGAGGAATTGAAGGATGAGGAAGAAGATGGCCCGCAAATATTAGAATAACTTGTTTTTTATATTAGTGTTTTTGATTTATTGCATTTTATTATTAATATTTTGTGTATTAGACTATTATTCTATTAGTATTAGATATTCATCTTTAATTTAAATATATTTTTTACTATATTAAAAATTTATTTTAAATTATTGGATGGACTTTTAAAAGGCTTGAGTTTTTTTAACAATGATATGGATTTAGGCTTGGGCTTTAAAAAGTTCGGCCCCACCCATAAATTACCAATACTAACTACGTGTCATTAATAATATATCTAAAAACTAATTAAGAAATATATATTTTTAAAGAAAGCTATTTATATAGTGATACCAAACAACGATGGTGGCTTGTCTCATATTATATTATTGAAAAAGTTGCTTTACAAATTACAACTTGAAATAAAAGGACTAGGGTTCCATTTACATGGGTGATCTAATTTTTAAATAAAGGATACGAGTAATTGAATATTCATAGGTGATGTAATTTGGAAATAATGGATACAAGAGTAATTGAATCCCAACCATACATTATCGGACACTAGATATAAGATTTTTAAAAGCCTACAAAATTATAATTATAAGGGACCTAATTCGCCGTAGACTTTGGCCTTTATGCTAGTTTCTTGTAAAGAGAATTGATTTCACAGCATTTCACTTGTAGGTGTATTTCCTAGAATATTTGTTGGTTTGTATGCTGATTCCATAAAACGTATGCTTATCCTTAGACGCGTTCTATAGAATGTCTGTTGGCCCGTAAGCTCATTCTATAAAGTGTATTTTTGACCTATAGTTTGATTCCGTAGAATGTTGATTGGCTCGTAGATTTATTCCGTAAAACATTTGTTTGTCCATATGTACATTCTGTAAAATGTTAGTTCGCGTGTAGGCTTATTCCATAAAATATATTTTTATCCTGTAGGCTCATTTTATAGAATGTTTGTTGACTGGTAGGCTTATTTTGTAAAATATATGTTTGTCCACTGACCTATTCTGTAAGAGTATTTTCTATACACCTATGTCATTCTTGTACAGAATAAATGTTTTTCATTTTTGTATAATCATGGCCTTTGACATTTTTTTTTTATTCTCGTCTTTAGACAATTTACTTATAATACTTTCTAAATACTTAGGTAATTCTTATAAACAAAATACTTTTTAAGTACCTAGTTAATTCTTGTAGAGAATAGAATTAGGTAATTTTTGTATAATCATGCCCTTGGGTGTTTTGTAAAAAACTCGCCACTTAAGTATTTTACTTAGAATAAGTACTTAGATTATTCTTTGTAAATAATAGACTTAGGTTTTTATTTGTAGAAATTATGCATTTGGCGCTTTATTGAAAATTATCCTTTGGGCTTGTTAGTTAAAAGTATTTTTCAAATACTTCATTCTCTATACAATCATGTATTTGACATTTTGTCGAAAACTCGTATTTTGGATATTTTACTTAGAAGAATTTTCTATGTACTTAGATTATTTTTTATAAAAAAGATAAACTTAAATAATTCTTTGTAAAAGTTGTAAAGTCATTTTTGTTAAATCAAACTCAGGCTGTTTGTCATGCCTTGCCCTTGGGTACTAGTTTTAAGAATTCTTAAATAAGTTGGTCTTGTAAAGAATAAGCGTAGATAAATTCATTTTAAAAGTTTTTGTTTGACTTATTTTTTCGTGGACCTTTCAGACTTTTCATAATTTAGAGTGACTTTTATGACCGATCTTTTTAAAGTTTTACTGTCGTGAATCTTAACGTTGTCATGTTTAGAGCGGCCATAAATGAATCAAGTACAATGAAATTGGCAAAGATATGGTGGTAGGTAGTTAGATCACGTGCCTTGCATGTGCAACCATATAAAATTATTGGGTTTGAAAGTAACAAGCTGAACGGGGCATTAAGCAGAGTTGAAATACAGCGTTATATTATTCTACGGTAGGTGATATATTTATTGAGGCTGAAATAAGTTTTTTTTCATTAATGATATTGATGATTCCCCACTAATTAATTAAGCTGATGGTTTCTACAGTTTGTTAAAAAAAAATTAAATAAGAGAGAGAGAGAATAATGTGGCCCAAATGTCCTATTCATTTAAGAAAATGGATGCACATAAAAAGAATGAATCAATTTCAGCAATTTAGGGACCTTTTCTATTAAAGGCAAAACTTGATTTTGGCTCGGAATAGTATTCTTTTTTTTTTTTTTTTTAAAGTAGAAGGATGGAAGAAGACCCAATCAATTTTTATCTTCATATTTTTTTAGAATAAATAAAATTATTTAAAAATTATTTGATCAAAATTAAAATTTTAAATTGGTTATAATGATTTTGATTAAAAATTTTAATATAAATATATAATTTTTTATATTTTATTTACATAATTTATATTTATTTATGATATTAAATATTGTAATTTGTTAAGTCACTTTTGAAGTTTTCTTAAAAAGTATCATTACAAATCATAGACAGATAAAATTCTTCTGTCGTAATTTTGTCTTTGTCAACAAAAATAGTTGTCCTTTTCCAAGATTATTTATGGCTGAGATTAGATGAGCGTGGCAAGCTTTGGCTCGTTTGAACAGCACCTATTGGGATTGGAAATTTTGATTTTCAACACGCAACAGCAGGGCAGACCGAAAGATATAATGTCTTTGACTGAACGGTGGACCAACATTAATTTGGGGGTCCCGCTGTCGTGCAACTGTTAGACGCTACTGTTATTTTCTCTTTTAGTTTTGTCACAGATCTAATATAGATTAATTTCAGCGGTAGGAAGTTATGGTTTGGTAAATAACGCTAGACTCCTTGTTGTATTCTGAAATTTTAAAAAATTAAATGTTTTAAATTTTTAACACATAAATTCAGATTGTTTTAAATTTATAAACAATTTTAAATAAATAAAAAAAAATGAGTTGTCTTAACTTAAAAATTCGACTTACAACTGAATATTAATATCTAACCCTGTAATTTTTCTTTTTAATTTAAGAAATGAAATAATTATAAAAATTACACATGTTATCTTCTTTTGTTATACTTTGGTTGTCATTTTAAAATATGAGTATTTCAGACTTTAAATAAAAGATAATTGCAATACAATTTAATTTAAAAGTTGTTAGTTTCTCGAAAATAATAAAACTTAAACTTTGTTCATAAATCTAAATCAATATGATTTAATTACTTCGCAGATTGTTGCTAAGAAAGCTTTTAAGCTTCTCAATAGGTAAGCCGAGAGATTTTTCGAAAATACTAAAGAGAAAAGAGCTAGAAGACAATTGAGTCAAATGCGGAAATTGTATTGCTTGAGAGAAATAATACAAAAGAATTTACAAGAATGCTTAAGATGCTTGCTTAATATTTGGATGTTCAAATGTCTAATGTTCACCCATATTTATAGGGAGGTTTGTTTAGTTTTAGAGAATTCTATGTTTAGATAATTATATACACATGTGCTAAATTTTAGAGAAATTTAGTATATGTACAAGTGTGTTAGAGTTGTTAGATTTTTGTGGGAGTTTCTGAAATTAGACAAAGTTAGCATATCTTGACTCATGTCCTTGGGCTATTTTTGGAATTATCAATAGATTTGATTTGTTATTTTAATTTATTCAATTATTACGCCCTCATAATTGTCATTTAAATATTCAATTCATGTTATTATATTTTATCTTGACTGTAATGTGAAAATAATTGAAGTAATTATTGATTAATGATATTTTCATTTGAAAGAAGTTGTTGATTAATAGTTGAATAATTATTTAAATGGAGAAAAAAAGTGGTAGAATATCTAAATATAGAGGTGAGGAAAGGAGAATGAGAAACTAAGATTATTTATAATACTTATAAATAAATTGTAAATAAGAAAAAAGTAGAGGATCGAAAAAATAAAAGATAAAACTGTGTATCATGCAGAAGAGGACCACAGTTTTGTCCATAATTTTGATGTGACTTATGAGACGTACTGCAGAATTGATAGATGATATGTGGATGATAATAACAGTGTTGAAAAGTCTCTCATTTTAAGTTCATCAACAAATTAGTCAATCTCCCGTTTCAAAAGTTCATCAACAAATTGTTCTACTACCATCAATTTCTTATAGCTTTGCAAGCTTGGATTCGACACTTTTCTTGTTCTCGTTCCGGCCGGTATGTTCTTTACTTCTTTATTTTCCGATTTTTGATCTGTTAAAACCATGTTCATGTCTTTGTTAAGGTTTGCTCAATTGATATGGATAGAAAATGAAAATAATTAATCAATGAAGTTCGTTGGGTTGAATATGAATAACCAGGGTTCAATACTCGTTACAATTAGATATCGAATTACAAGAAAGAATTGATGTATTATTGCAGTTGCCGCTTTCGCATCTTCTTTCAGAAATAGATAAAATAATGTGTCAAGAGGTGAAGCTATTTAAAGTCATAAAAGTATTTTATACGCCACTTTGAATAAAAGGTTTTATTGCTAAAACGTTGATAAGCAAAATAACCAAGAAAAAAAAAAAGGAGTTAATTGAATAAACTAAGGACTGCTTAGTCCCTTCTCATGTAAAACTTAATTAGCTTCAATTTGTTTGTCAAAGAACATTGTTGGCTATGTTCCTAGAGGACCATTTTAAGAATTTTATCCTATTTGTGTGCGTACAGGTAGGTGTTGGTAGTTATATTCTGGCACAATGGAAATTCACGTTAAGGAGTCAACCATTATATGCCCTGCTCAAGAAACGCCCAAACATTGCCTACAAGTATCTGACCTAGACTTGATCGTGCCATCCAATTATGTTCCTACTGTGTATTTCTATCGGCGGCCCAGTGATTGCACCAATTTTTTTGAAGTTGGTTTGCTGAAGGAGGCTTTGAGCAAAGTTCTCGTGCCGTTTTACCCCGTTGCTGGAAGGTTGCAAAAGGATGAAAATGGGAAAATTGAGATTATATGTAACGGAGAGGGGGTTTCGTTTTTGGAGGCCGAAACAAGTTGTGCTATTGATGATTTGGGTGACTTCTCACAAGGCTCGAAACTTGTGCCGCTTGTTCCAGCTGTTGGCGATACCAAGGATGTACCCTCTCATCCGCTCTTCCTGACACAGGTATGAGAAGCCATTGTTATCCCTCTTATAATAATTGTTTTCAAGTAACTTTACAATGGTGTTTGTATATTGATTAGGTAACTTATTTCAAATGCGGAGGCGTTTCTCTTGGAACTAGACTGCAGCACACACTGGCAGATGGAGCTTCAGCATATCATATCATCAACTCATGGGCTGAGATGGCACGTGGCATTCCTATTAGCATTCAACCATTCTTTGATCGAACCATACTGGGTGTTGGGGTTCCGACTTCTCCTACGTTCCATCACGTTGAGTATGACCCGCATCCTTCCTTGAATGCTCCTCCTACCCAAAACCCCGAAATCATTTCTACCTCAATCCTTGGGCTATCACTTGATCAAATCGACACCCTCAAAGAAAAATCTAAGCCCGATCACGAACCCACTCTCAAGTACAGTAGGATGGCGATCCTAGCAGCGCATATCTGGCGTAGCGTGTGTAGAGCACGTGGATTATCTGATGATCAAGCTACCAAGTTACACTTTCCTACAGATGGACGACATAGATTGAATCCACCACTCCCATCTGGGTTTCTTGGAAATGTAGTTTTCACCACTGCATTGACAGCTTTATCAGGTGATATCCTAACTGAACCGTTGAATCACACTGTTAACAGAATTCAAAAGGCGTTAAAGCGGATGGACGATGGGTATTTAAAATCGGCACTTGCTTATGTAAAGCAACAACCGGATTTAACTGTTCTAAAGAAAGGAGGCCACATTTATAAGTGCCCTAACCTCAACATTGTCGGTCTGGCAAATATGCCAATGTATGATGCGAATTTTGGATGGGGCCAGCCGATATTTATGAGGGTTGTTAACACATATTATGAGGGGGTAGCACATATTTATCGAAGTCCAAGCAATGATGGGACCTTGTTGGTGATTATAAACTTGGCAGCCCATCACATGGAGCTGTTCAAGAAGTTTTTTTACGAGATCTTTAATTAAGGAATGAAAGACCTACGTATTTTATAGTTTCTAGTGATGTGACGTTCTTTTTTCTTTTTTATTTCTGGGGCAAATGACGTCTTAATTGGAATCTTATATACTTTAATTCATGTTTTTCGGGAAGGCTGTGGTGGCTATTAATTCATGGGTTGAACTAGTATGGATACAGGAGAGGCTTCGATCTCTTCTGGGCTTTAAAATTTATTTGAATATATTATATCTGATGCATTTAAAAATCTAAAGTAACCTTTAGACTTCTAAAATTTTCTTTTAAATATATTGTATGTTTGGTCCATTTCTTAATTTGTTTTGTGTTCTGGATTCATGATTTAATTGATTTACATGATTGTCTATCTTATAGCTTTAAATTTTCAAAAACATGAAGCCAAAAGTCACCGATTTTTAATTTCTTAATTAGCCAAACGATTTCAGCATCCTTGAAAAATAAATCTGCGTGGTCTCTTTTCACATATAGATAAAAAAACAGAGAAACTGTTAACGTTTTCTTATATGAATTAAATAGATTCTGTTGAAAATCAGTCAATGATAGTCATAAATGTGTTGAAAATCATTAATTCAATGAAGATAAAAAACTTTTGTACTTATTATTTTTGGTTGAAAATTTTTTCAATTGTATTGTACTGAGCCCCTGCTGGATAAAATTTCTGGGACTGCCTTGTAAACACACGAAAACCAAACATGGTTGTTCTCTTTATTTATCTCCTTTCTGTTTTCATAATAATCCCATAACATAAAAAATTTAAAAAAATGGAGAGTAAATAAGTCATTTTTATATTTTCTTTTAGGAATATTGAATTTATATTTATTATAATGAAAGATATTTAAAAATAATGACAAATATAAAAATTCTTTTTATTAATTTTTTATTTACACTAAGACTTATATTTCTTTTTTTTTTTAGAACTTAAATTTTTATTTTAATTTCATTTATATAATTTATTTAACTAATAATAAATATAAACGAAAATATATTTAAAAGTAAGTATAATACTATAAAATAATGGTGTCAATAAGATTATTCAGTAAGTGAGTAGGTGGTATAGATTGATTTCAATAGGAGATAAGCTAGCAATCTTCCAATAAATAATTTTCAAGGTATTAAAAGGAACACAAATTTTTACTTTATGATCTTAAAGATGATTAATTACGACCAGCAATTTGAGGTTAGATTTAGGAGATTTTTTTTTTTGAAAAGAAAATGTATCTTTCATTGATTCAAACCATACTATTAAATACATCCATAATTTTTGCTGGTATTGTTTCTGACAAGGCAATAGAAGTAATTTTCCCTAAAGCAAGTTTAGCTAAGGAATGGGCACTAGCATTACAGTTTTTAGGTACAAATTAGAATTTGAGATTATGGAAGTACCTTTTCTAGTTTTGGATCTCTGAAATTATCCAAAAAATTCATGTTCTACTGCCCTTTGTGTTGTTTACTAATTCAGCTACTTCTTAGCAATCTCTCTCAATGATCAAAGAAGATAAAGCTACTTCTTTTGCTACCTGTAAGCCCCACTCAATGGTTTCTTCTTCTGCAAAGCTGACATTTTCCATCAGTTGAGTCTGTTTAATACCAGCAGCTATTACTTTGCACATTCGAGTATTTTGTAATTGCTTCCAAGCCTGTTGTTTGATCATTGCTGCAAATGGCTGGATCTACATTAATCTTGAAGAAATTTCTAGAAGGAGGTGTCCATTACTGCTGCTTATCCTTCCTCGCATTGTCAATTTGTGCTATTCCTGATCTCCTTTATTCAAGATGTCCAATGGTTTTGTTTATAATGTTCGACAAAGAGTATAAGAAATTCCAAGAACTTTATTCAACAAAAGCAAAATAAATACAAACTCAAAGATTTCATCCCTATGTATGCACCTTTGGTTTCTCCACCCCTATCTTGACTAAATTCATTGTTAATCATCTTTCCTAAAACTTTAAGAGTTGCACCAAATATCTTAATAAACCTACTAACAGAAGTAAAATGTGAGCTCCAACGAGTATTTTATAAAGTTCTAACTTGAATAGCCCCTGTACCTGTCTTAAGCTCTTCTGAAGCTATCAAATCTATAATTTGTTTTTCTCTAGCAGATTTTAACACAGAAAAACATTTGGAAGAGGCACTAGTAAAGTTAACAATAGCACTCAACTTAGAAAAAAATAGTTATACCTCATGCACTTCTTTAGATACTGCAACTAATACAAGTTATAGTCGATGAGCAAAACAATGTACATAATGGGCATACAAACAATCATTGAGAAACAAAGATTGTAATCCATTCTATTCACTCACCATACTACTAGTACTATTATACCTTTGACCTCTTAAATTTTCAACTAAAAGATTGTACCGAGCAAGCACATTACATATCTCTTTTTTAAAGTCAAGGCCTTTGTTTCATAAACATTCATAATTTCAAAGAAACGTTCTTGAATAAACCTATTACAATCAATATAACCCAAAATAATAGCCATTTGTTCATTATGAGATTCATCTAGTGCCTCATCAACTGGGATACAAAATTTAACATCACCAACTTCCTCTTTAATCTTGTCTTGTACAGTACTTTACTAGTTATAATATTCAATAGCTCCTTCTGAATCTTAGTTGCTATCTATTAAGCATTTTTAGGAGCATTTTCTAACACAACTTTGTTTATCTCCCCATTCAATCTCCCCATTCATTGTTGATAACACCTTAATTAATTCAATAAAGCCTACACAATTAAGAGAATTAATCAACTCATCATGACCTCTAAAAGCACAAGCCTGCTTTGCTAACCACTTGGTAGCTACTATTGAGGGTTTAATTCGCAATCTATCTTCTAAAACTTGTTGTGAAGATTATGCATTCGTTTTCTTATCACTATGTTTGGATGAATCCTCTAAATTGCTCCATTTTGACATGGCATTATTGTGAAAAGAGCCATGACCTCATTCATGTTGAGCAAAAGGACATGTTTTTTCACAACCAATATGCTTCCAATTTTGAACCCTATCAACAATAAATACGTCATTCTTAGATGGCTTATCATGGAAAGTATAGCATGGAAAACAAAGTGCTTTGTCTTTTGATAAGGACTACTCAAGCTAAGGAAATTTTGAGAATCAATAAAATTAAAATCGACAAATTTACACATCATATTTAGTTGGTGGATACTTTTGTAGTTCGGGATAAAATGGTCCCATATTTATATATGCCATCCCCAAATCTTCACGTTTGTCAATGAAAAAAGTACTTATTAAAAAAACGTAACCTAAAATACGCTCTAAATAGGGAGTGTCAATAGTAGATGAATTATCAACTTCCTCAAATTCAACTCTTTGAGACTTAGGTGGAGAACTTGAGGCATCAATGTTGCACATGGAGCTTGTCTCATTTGATAATTGACCATCATCTACTTTAGTAAGGAATGAAAGAAGAGCTTTCCTCTACTTGGATTTATAATTATTTATTTAACATTATAATCTATAATAACCTGTAATTGTGTAAAAATCAAGAAATCAATTAAGTGTTGTAAGGTATATATTCTACTAATTTTAAATATATTTAAGTCACAAAATCATAAACTCAATGATAAAAACTCATACAAGACAATATATGATTAATTAATACCCATGCCTATCAAATGTCAACAAAAATCTTAATCAAATTTGTAAAGTATTATAATAATAACTAATAAGTAAAATAATTAATAGGTAAAAAATAAAATTTGGGTTAATTTGACAATAAGTTCAATAAATAATTTTTTTTCCTAATAGACAAATCCATTATCTATTTATTCTAATATAGAGATGCGATCTATTAGAATTATATAGTAAATAATAAATTAACAATCCCCAAAAAATTATTACCCAATTCTCAATTATTGATATTTGTTTAATTATTTATACCTAATTATTACAAGGGAGAGAATCATAGAAATTAGAAAGGGATGCTTTGATTTCATCGTCATCCATGCCTGCAAATGAGAGAGAGCTTCAACAAACTAAAATACAAGTTTGATTCTTACCTAATAAACTGATAAGCATTAAAAATTGTAGGGAAAGTGGCTGGGTAGACAAGCAGTGAAGCAGGGGAGCTGGTGATAGACATGGGAATTGGAACACACTGGTTGATATGTATTAAGTGGGAAAGATAAAGGTAAATTAGTAAAGGTAAATGAATATAATTTTTTTTTATATATTTTAATGGTAATTTTGTAACTTTTAGTTATTTTATATCTTAATATATATTTATTTCTTTTAGCCTAGGCATAATTCCGCCACTGGCCACCAATACTTCATTGATGCTCGTCAAATCTCAAAACCCCAACCCTCTTCCGCTTTTTGCATGACTTAACTTGTCCCACCTTGCCCGGTAGATTCTGTGCTTGTCTTCTTTTGATCCCTACCAAAAGTTTGCAATGGCTCTTTGAACATTATTACATAATGCTCTTGGAAGCTTGAATACTCTGATGGCATATGCTAGAACAGCTTGGGCTACTGCATTAATGAGAATTTCTTTGCCTCCACTAGAATTAGAAACATCTTGTGTTGCCAACTAATATCTTGCTTAACACCTTGAGCTTGACATCATTAAAGAATTGGGAGAATTGAAATCAAATTTGTAAATTAAACCGAATTGTGTTTTGGCTTGGCTTGCAGTTATAATTCCAAATATATTTTCATTTTGTATATGACCAATCTGATATTTTTATTACTATAAATTCTACACTAAAAAATTAAAATGACAATATATCATATTATTGCCACTTATCCTATTTGAAACGACAAGTTACATTTCATGTTTCTCATGTACCTACATTTAAACTCCATTAATGAGGAGGAAAAAAAAGATGTAGTTAGAAAAGTCTTATTTTATTTTATTTTTTTGATAAATTATTTTATGTCATTCATTCTTCATCAAAACTTACATTTTCCATTCATAATACATTTTTTATAGAGTTGTGATATTTGACAATCTTATTGTATCTCACTAGCCCCTGTTAATCATTTTTATGTTATGTCTATTTTATTCTTATATGAAATGATTTAAAATGATAAATAACTTTAAGTACACTCACATGATAATTTCTATTAATATTTAATTTAGTTAATCTAATTTCTTAAACCCTAATTTTTTTCACTTTTTAAGTTATCATATCTTCTCAAATATTGTATACTTTGTTTTTGTAATCATAGAAGAAATTAATTTACAGTACTCAATAGAGAATAATCAAGACGTATCAAATCTTTTTTTATAGTTATGGGAACAATTGATAAAATCATTAAAAAAAAAGAGAGAAATTATAGTGATGATGAGAATGTTTTTCCTTTTTAAAATACATTTTATAAGTTTTATGTAGTGGGTGCTTGGGAAAAAGATAAAAATTATAATAAAGATAAATTTAGGATTAGATGGACTATGTTAAAAAATAAAAGTTAGTTTAAAATTTTTAATGAGATTAATTAACAAATAAGAGGTAATAAAATATAATAAATGAGTTAAATATCACCACTCTCTCCTGCCCATATCTTAATTTCGTCATTAAAAGCATAGGCCCATCTTGCCTAATGCTAATATTTGCCAGCATAACACCTCTTAAAATCTATTTTGTTATTGTATACGTCAAATGTTCCTCTTACTTCATTCCATTGAAATTTACACCAAAAGAGTGTATGAGCAAAGATGTTAAGACGAAATTTCCACTGCATGAACTGCCAATCTTTCAGAAATTGCTCACCCAAATTATCATCTTTAAATCGACGATTAGCCATCAAGAACATTCAATTACCCAAATCATTCTGAATATCAACTTTTCTATTCATAAACCAATGCGGTGCCAGAAATTTCCATTTTCATGATCAAGATAAGAATTTAGTATAGCCAGATGCTTACCCATGTTTTTTATTTTTTCTATTTTGAATAGTTGAGATTTTGTTGTTGTGGGTGGATTTGTTGGTGATGATTGTACGGGGGATGATGATAATATATAGAACCATCAAGTGTATGTTTTTTTTTTTCAGTCAATGGTTTGCTTCATAATTCATTTCATTTATTACCTTTGTGTGTGAAAATGAGTGTATAATAAATAAAATAAAATATAAAGGAGATATTAATGACCATTCCCCTTTGGAGGCAGAGAAAATTCATCAATTAATAAATGTTAATTTATTGAAGAATTAGTAAATTATTCGGTAGTCAATAAATAAATTACCCCATTGAATTAATACACACACACACACACATTTTTTCATCTCAATAATGTTGTGTTATAGGAGCTTTACTGTGGGATGAACAAATTTACTAAAATACATCATTAAACAAAAGCGAAAATAATGTAGAGATCAAAGATAGATTAATCCCAACAAATTCTTATTTTATTATAACAGAGTTTTAATTTCTCAAGCAAAGCCTCATTTAATTAATTATTTCCATTGATGAAACATTTCCCATGTATCTTTTTCCAAGTTATGCAAATAGACCCCATCTTGCCTAACACTATAATAACAATACAAGCATCAAAATTTGTCATCATCATAGCTTTGCTTGTACGACATCATTCCATTTCATCGAGCACCAATAGAGTGTCTTCCCAATCCATGTGACACGAAATTTCAATTCGGTAAATTGTCCATTAGAGAGATCACGGAGTCCGAGATCGTTGTCGGGCGATTGACAGTGAGTTGTCAGATGAATTCCGCCACCCAAATCGTTCTTAATGTTCACTATTCTTGTGAAGATGTCCGGCGGCTCCGCTGATGAGGTTTCTAGTTTTATGATCAGTATGAGCATTGTTATAGCTAAATGCTTCATCATGGTTGATTTTTCTGTGCTTTGTTTGGTGGTCAATATATATTTTGTCGTTGTGGTGAATGTATATAATTCATTTATATGTCTTTTAGAACACACACATATATAGAGGGAGGGTGTGTGTGTGTATGAATGAAGTTTAATAGAATAGCAATTAAGTATGTTGCTTTATCTTGATGATTTGCATTAAAATTTTAACCATATTTAGAAAGGGGAATTGGGGGGAAAGAAGAACAATAATGGAGAATACAAGAAAGCAGTTAATTTAAAATGCACTGCACTGATGACCATATGCCTTGTTAAATACTTGTGCTAATTGCTGTCATTTTCTTTTTAAGTTTCAGTTACCTACGTAAATTAACCTTTCTTGAAATATAATGACTTAACAATAGGGAGTGATAACTATTTTCTTTTTGCAATACCGCATATTTTTTAAAACTATACATGGAGTTTAGTTATGGTGCCTTTTGGCTTTGATAAAGATAGGATTATGTTTCATGAATGATTAGGTTTCCTCTTCCACTCTATAGAAGAACAATGAAGACAAATATATAATGGCAAATGTAGAGAATCTGACCATATAACATTATACCTTATATTTCCGGCTATCCAGTGTCAAATCCGCATGTCATAAAATGGAAGGAGATTGTCAGTTTTATTGAAATTAATATATGTCACTTAATTTTTTTAAATTTTTTAAAATATCCAATAGCTATTACAATATACTAAAAAAAGAAAAGAATCGAAGGAAAAGATACGCAAATCAATCATTTGTTTGATATTTGATATTAGGAGTATAAAATATATATTTATTAAAAAAATTTAAAAATAACAAAAAAAAACAAAAATTATCGTATTATTAATATAAAATAAATATTTTCTTATTCTTAGTATTTAAGTTTATTTTATTTTAACTTTAATCTAATATGAATAAACATGTATTTCAAAATAAAAGTAATACACTAAGATTATAGTGTCAGGAAGATTATTAAATATAAGAAGACAGTAAAAAAGTAAGTGGTACTTCTAGTAAGGAGAAGCTAACAATCCCCTAAAAATGAATCACTAAGAAATTCAAAAATTGTCTCTCGTTAAAATGATGAGAAGCTAATATTGTGTATCACACACTGCCGAAATCATGAAGCCATTGCAGGACAAAACACTCTGGAGAGCTAGCAAAAATACAAAATCTTTCATTTTTCTTCTTAAATAACTAAAAAGAAAATGCAAGGTTGTAAATACAAGGCCAGGCATCTGTATCATTACTCTCTAGGTGAATGAACAATCTTTGAAAAAGTGGGGGAAAATTAAGAAAATAAAATCGAAGTACTTTTGTTTCTACAGGGTGTTGATGATGAATTATTATGTTGCCAAAAACAACAACAAAAATGTTAGAAATTTGCTGCAAAAAGTAGTTAAAACTTTGAATTATATCTTACATGAGCAACTTCCCTTCGAACAATATTGGAGGAGCAACTGAGGCAAATATGCAAAAGCCAATGTGGAGCAGTGGGCAGAATAAATCAAATGAAAGAATAAGAAATCTGCCAGTTGCGGATTTAGAAGCAAATTGATTGTTTATAAATAGAACAAGATTACCAAGTGAAAAAAGAAAAACCATCCAACTTCACTGCACTTAGTCCCGCTAGAAGGTTCATAATGAGACTAGAAATCCAAGACAGAATCCAGATTAAGAGCAAGCTGATCAGAAATGACTATTACTGGAGTCTCTCTCTTTGATAATTGGAATGGAAAATTACAACTATCTTTATTTAATATAAAGAAGCCAGGCACAGCAATAAGAAAAGGCTTTATAAATTAATATTATTATTATTATTATTATTATACACAAACATAGAGGGCAATACCAACTTATCCTAGAGCACAGTGGTTATGTAGCCAGCCAGCCAGCCATCCATCTCCTTGCTTCCCATATCCCCTACAATATTACAAAGGCACAAAGCATCCTAAACATCCATTACATACAGAACACAAAAATATTAAAAGTCGGGGGTGGACCTTCACCACTGCTTTCCAGGTTTTCCATTCCACATGTTTGTTTCTGGATTCTATTTTAAAAACCATTCATTCCCATCAAAAGGTCATAGCATTCATTAAAACAATGGTGAAGAGAAAAGCATATCAGTTATTTAACTATTCATACCAGTCTTCTTTGATTTGTTTCCTGTTTTCATTGTCTGCAAATTTATACAATTACAGGATTGAAAACAATGGTGAGAAGAAAAACATGATCTCATCAAATCGCTAAAATAATCAACAAGAAGGACTTTATATAGAGACCTTAAAAATCAAGCCCTTCAAAAGAACGTTATAGATAATTCTGACAAAAAGCAGATGGTTGCATCAAATCCACAAAAGTTGAGATAACCTATTTGGCTCATTACAAAAAGACAAAGGGTATATAATTGCACCACGATATTGTGTTAAAGTGAAAATTTTGTTAAGAAAAAAGAAGAGCATTTTAAACTTTAAAGAATGTTCACTAAATGGGTTCTAAAGAAAAAGTTATCCCAGCTTCCAATAATATCATTCAACTCTGTTTCTCAGTTGCTGTATGAATTAGCAATTTAAGGGAAATGTAAACAGAAAATTAAAAAAAAAAAATAAGGGCATATTTGAAAACAAAATGTGCAAAGAAAGAGCATCAGCACATATGCTTGTCAACAAGTGAACTTACCTGAAGTTCAGAGATCAAGTGTAAGCCATCATGTGCACAAACTTTGCACCACAGAATAAAAAAAGCCAAACACATAAGCATCATAGATAATTTACGACACCTATATAAATTCGGAATTTGAGTTTCATCTTTCCATAATTGATAATTTTCATGATTATAATTACATAAATTGAAAGACAGAGCTTCATGTATGCAATAGTATCTGCTATAAATTCAACAATCAGTGCGTGAAACCACTGCTGAAAAAAGATAACCACTAATATAGCAGAGAAAAATATAAGCTTGGAACCTTGATGGCGGACAAAAGCTAGGTTCTTGAGAACTGGTTGAATTTTGTTTGCTTGGCTGGTGTTTTCTTTGGCGCAACAGCAGTGAGGGTTCAAAACGAAGAGACAATGGTTAATTAGGGTTTTAATTACAGAAATTTGAAAAGAAGTGAAAGAGGCAGAGGGCATTGGGGAACAAAATGAAACTGAAGAGGTTGATGGCTTAACAGGAAGAAGAGTGATAGATGAACAAGAAGAACAAAAACCAGCATGACAGCAGCGGCAGCGTGTGAATGGTAAAAGAACAGCAAGAATTAGGGTTTCAGAGAGAGAGTAAGTCAACGAGAAGCTAGAGAGGCAACGTTCTTTGATTTCTAGGCATGTGAATGTTAAGTGCAACACTTAGAAAAAGAGGAAAAAAAAAGTTCAATAAGTACCAAAAATTGTAGCATATTTTGCTAGTGTTTTAAGGAAACTCAGTCAACCATGATGAAACAGTAGCATTTTCTCTTTTTTCACTGTTTTGTTTTTTAAATAAAATAATACATCAAATTTGGTCAAACACGGTCAAAATCATTTTTCAATCATAATTTCTTGATAGAGCAAACTTCTATCCCAATTCTAGCATAAATTCGTGATAAAAGATAATTCTATCACAGAACCATCATAAATTTATGATAGAAAATAATTCTATCACAAAATCATCATTAATCTATGATAAATTGAAAATTCTATCACAAGTTCGTTGTACTGTTATGATATCAGCCATTTTATCCATAATCTGTCATAAACTGTCTATCATCTATTGTCAATTTTCTAGTAGTGTTGCCTCAAACAATATTTCGAAAAAGCTAAGAGCTAGCAGTTAGCTGATATCGGCAATCAGTAAAAGCAATATACAAACTGTTTGGGTAATTTCGAGCAGGTCTCCTCGAGGCCAATCCAACTCGAATAAAAGACCTCGATGTCAACCCATCTCGAGCAGAAGACTTGACCGCTAGCATAAAGACAATCTTACTAAGCGTCAAAGCCGGTCAAGGTCGAGACCCTCAAAATTGGTCGAGCCCCGAGCTCCTTCTTCTGCTCGAGGTCTTCAAACCCCCGGGCATGACCCGACCACACCAGTGACGGCATGGAGAAAATGCAAGATCCAGGTATAGCCGGTTCAAGACGGTTTGACCCTTCTCCCAAGCAACTCAATGCGACGATCGATGCCTGACCCATGCCCCACGCGGTATAGTGTCGCGACTTTACCGATAGCCGGCACACGCCCCCACAGTGTCATCATTTCGTGCGCATACGCCCGACACTATGATCAGGCCATGTGAACCCATGCCCACCAGACAGTCACGCATTCCCAGGGAATGTCACAGTAATCCCAACTGTCAGAGGGACCCAGACTCCATAGACGCGGGAACGGCTGTCCCCAAAGAAAAAAGAGCGGGAAAATGAAGTATAAAGAAAAAATTGAAGTAAAGGTTCGGGGTTCCGAAAATTTCGACAGGTTCTTCTTCTTCATCTTCGTTTATTTTTCTTTTGAATTTCTCACAGGTTATTCTGACCACAAAAAAGGCAAAAGTATCATTTTCATTCTTCCGGTCTATCTAACAAAGAGGGATACAAAAAGAATAGCCCGATCACTGACTTGAGTGTCGGAGGATTTTCGCCGAAAAACACCCGGCGGCCTCTGACCTTGTTTTTTGTGAGTACAAGCCATAGGAGATCGCCGTTCCGGTGAACAGAGGAGAATTGAGGTTGGCAAGTGTTCCTGCTCGAGCATCCTACGAGCAGGAGTTTTGATACCATTCGAGAGCACGCAGAAAACCGCATCAACATCTTGGCGCCGTCTGTGGGAATCAGTCCAAAAACTTCCCGACACATTCAAGAAACACAAACACAACAATGAGGGGAAATAGCAGGAGGAGAGTGAGTCCAGAAGAGTCAGTGACTTTGAGGGAGGTAGCCAATGAGACCCAAAATAGAGAGATCCATGAGAGAATGGATCGGATGGAGAAACCAATGGAAACACTAACATCCATTCTGTAGGAACTCAGGGAAGGACAGAGGAAAACAAGCCATGACATCCCTTTGTCCAGCCGCAGAAACGTCCCCGCTCGAGAACAAGTGGGGGATGAAGCCCAAAGACCGAAGACACTGAATACTGCCGAGAGAAAAGATGAACCTAGAAGAAAAGGGGTCCCGTCAGCACTTGCAAGACACGGCACCCACCTCCCGCCCGGAAGAATTGGAACGAGAAGTACGGAGATTGGCACAGGTTGTAGAAGACCTCCGGGGAAACGGAAAGGTCCGAGTTGGAGGATAATGCTGGACAACGAGTCCCCGCTCTCAGCGAAGATCATGGGCATAACAATCCCCCAAGATTTTCGTTTCCTGGATTTAAGGTTCTCAGGGAAGAGTGACTCGCTGGTGCATATAGAATGGTTCAACGACATGACCGGAGTGCAGGGCCTGACGGTAACCTAGCGGTGCAGGGCCTTCCCACTTACTCTCGAGGGAAGAGCGAGAGAATTGTACCGCAGGCTACCACGGGGAAGCATTTTAAGCTTCGAACAAATGCGCAGAGAATTTGCGGAGCAATTTCGGGGCGTAGTGACCCCCGAAGATGACATGATGGAGTCAGCTTGAGATAAGACGGAGGAGGGAGAACTCCTCCGGAGTTTATCAAAAGTATCACCACTGGTTCGGATCTCGGGGCATTCAATCATTCCCGTGCAATCGAGGGGTCGAAAGACTGAATTACGACTGGGAGACCATGGTACAATTTACTTGAGTCCCTCGATTCGCTTGTATTCACGACGCATGCGAGCGTATGAAGATGGACATGGTTATCGAGGAGGAAAAGATCGCAAGCTAAGCAGTGAGTAGGGCAATGGAGCAAAGAGGAAAGAAAAAGGAGGTGCTGCTCGGGGAGCACCAATTTCTAGGGTAATGAGGGAACGAGTTGCCCCCTATAACCCCTATCAGAGAGCCCCCACCGCGAATGGTTCCTACTCCACCTCGCAGGTCTCCAGACCGCGACCGTACCGACAACGAGATAGCCACATATCCCGTAATCAACCACCCAACCGATCTCTGCCGAACAACAACAAAATTGACCGCCCCACCTCCCCCGGGAAGCTTCCCTCAGGATCAGGCGATACAGGTGGTTGAGCAGAGCCTCGCCTATGGGCAATACACAACATTGAAGGTGTCACTCGAAGAGATACTCCAAGTGGTGGAGGAACGAGGACTGTTGAGCCCTCCAACACCAATGGCTAAACCAACTGGCAAACGAGATAAGGGACGGTTTTGCCGCTTCTACGGTTACCACGGCCACTCAACCTCACAGTGCCGGGATTTGAAGAATCAAGTGGAGGACTTAGTTCGAAACCGATATTTAGATGAGTTTGTTGAAGGGGGCCATCCGGTGGTCGAGCAGCAGCCAGATGAGGATGATCGAACCTATGATATGGACCTGGAACCATCGGCTACAAGAGTGATCTCAGGAGGACCCACGATGGCGTGGAATTCAAACAGGTTCGAAAAACTATTGCAGATACGCCACTGCCTACCGGAAGGTCCTCGTCACGGCCACCGCAAAAAGGTTAAGGCATCGCAGTGCTCATCATGTGGATGGAGGAGGATGAAGAAGAGTATCGCACTCCCATGAACATGCCTTGATCGCGAAGGCAAAAGTCGCCAACAAGGAGGTCGATCGAATGTCAGTGGACTCGTGGAGCTCATGGACATTCTCTTCAAGTCCACACTCGACGACTGGGAATGACTGGATGTGAACCTCGAACAGACAAACACTTCCGAAAGGGTTCGGGAGGAAAGTCGACCCTCCGAGAATCATCAAGTTAGTCGTGGCTATGGGCTCAAGCCTTCGAAAAGAATATGATGCTAGACTTTGTGGTGGTGGATGAAGTCACCTCACCAAGCAACACCGGGAGGTCGCTCACGAGGATCACCAATCAAGATTGTTCACCCACTACTTAACCCTCGAAATACCGAGTACATGGAACCGTAGGAGTTGTCGACGGCGACCGTAGGGTCGCAAGGAGTCATTACTGCGTGGCGCAAAGAAACTATGCAAATAACGTTATCGGACTCAAGCGGGAGTCAAGAATCGAAGGCAGAACCTACCGAGAAACCGGAAGAAATTATAATAAAGCCAAACGACTACGAGAAGAAGGTCCGAATCGACTCTGACATTAGCGGGCAAATAAGGAAGATCTGGTCGAATGTTTGCGAGCACATTCTGATGTATTTGCTTGGACGCACGAAGATATACCTAGGATCGACTCGGAGGTGGCGTGTCATAGACTGGCGATACGGAAGGACGCTAAGCCAGTAAGACAGAAGAGGAGGTGCGTCAACCAAGAAAGGTACGAGGCCATGAACTGTGAGGTGGAGAAGCTGCTGAAGGCAGGATTCGTAAGGGAAGTCTCTTATCCTGAGTGGATCTCAAATGTGGTGTTGGTAAAGAAAGTAAGTGGAAAATGGAGAATGTACGTGGACTTCACGGATGTGAATAAAGCTTGTCCAAAAGATAGCTTCCCATTGCCGAAGATAGACCAGCTGGTGGATTCCACTGCAGGACACGAACTTTTTAGCTTCATGGACGCCTTCTCGGGCTACAACCAGATTCTCATGCACTGGCCAGACGAGGAATGCACATCTTTCATCACCAACCAATGCCTGTTTTGTTACAAGGTCATGCCCTTCGGCTTGAAGAATGCGAGGGCAACTTACCAGAGGCTGGTGAACAAGATTTTCAAACCACTGATCGGCCGAACAATAGAGGTTTATGTGGACGATATGATCACCAGGTCAAAGGACGTGAGGAACATGTAAAGCATTTAGAGGAAACCTTCGCACTCCTAAGAAAATACCGGATGAAGCTTAATCTAGATAAATGTGTCTTTGGAGTTAGTTCGGAAAAATTCTTGAGCTTCATGGTCAGTCATAGAGGAATCGAAGCCAACCCGGAAAAGATAAAGGCAGTAATGGAGATGAAGTCCCCGCGTACTCTCAAGGAGATACAAAGCCTAACAGGGAAACTGGCATCCTTCAACAGGTTTATCTCCCGAGCTATAGATAAGTGATGCATCTTCTTCCAGGAAATGAAAAATGGAGAAAGACAAAATGAACACCGGAATGCGAGGCGTGCTCCAAAGAATCAAGGAATAATCGCTAAAAGCCTCGTCATTGCCAACACCTCGAGCAGTGGAGGTTCCAGATTTGTATTTAGTCAGTGTCCCAAGAGGTAACGAGCTCGATTCCGTAAGAGAAGAGCCGGGGTGCAAGACTCGCCCATTACACGAGCAGAGCCTTGTTGGGGTCTGAAACTCGATATCCATCAATGGAGAAATGGGCATTGGCCCTGGTGACGGTAGCCCAAAAACTAAGGCCTTACTTCCAAGCACATTCGGTGAAGGTTTGGACGAACCAACCACTCAGGCAGACTCTGCACAAGCCAAAGACCTCCGAAAGGTCGGTAAAATGGTCCATGGAGCTCAATGAATTCGACATCGACTACCAACCCCAGCTAGTAATAAAAGCTCGATCCTCAGTCGACTTCATGGTCGAATGCATGCAGAAGAACGAAGAGATGGATAGCGAAGCACCTACCGCACCCTCCTGTCTCAACCAATACACGGACGGTCACAAGAGATGGATCGCGTGGAGACTGCGAAGTCGGAGCAGGAGTTGTACTTCTCATCCCGAGCGGATAGAGATGCAGATGCCAGTAAAGCTAGAATTCTAAGTCACCAACAACCAGCAGTAATACGAGGTCAGTAATTATGAGGTCAAGCTCGCCTGGTAGTGAAGGCGTAAGAGGTAAACTCGAACAGACTCACAACTGATAAGCAAATCACCTCAACGAAAGCTTCCAAGCAAAAGTGAGAAGATGGAGGCTTACCTTCTAAGGTGAAGCAGCTTAATAGAGAATTTCCGAACAATGAAGTGGAGCAGATCATGAGAGGGAAGAATTTTCGAGTCGACATGATAGCTGAATGGCCGCTGCGCTCGACCTCAAAATACCAAGTCCATCCCGTTAGAAATCAAGACCTACTAGAGTATCGAACATGAAGACGAGGTGATGAGTTTATCATCGAGCAGCACCTGGATGGATCCAATTGTTTTTTACCTCAAGGAATGAGTGTTGCCTGCCGATAAGAAGCGTGCAAGGAAGTCAAGTGTAAGCGCGCCGGTACACGTTAATCGATGGGGTATCATGACAGTGAGGATACACTCTCCCACTGTTGCAGTGTTTAGACCAAGAGGAAGTTGATTATGTCCTGCGGGAAATACATGAAGGAATTTGAGGGAACTATTCGGGCGCAAGATCTTTGGCTTTCAAGGCCTTAAGGTAGGGGTACTTCTGGCCTCACATGCATCATGATGCACAAGAGAAGACCAAGAGCTGCAAGAGTTGCCAAAGTTTTGCCAACTACATGACCCAACCGCCCGAGAACCTCACAGTGATGAACTCACCTTGGCCATTTGCTCAGTGGGGAATCAACTTGATAGGGCCATTACCAAATGGGAGAGCATCCGCAACTCACGCCGTGGTGGCAATTGATTATTTCACCAAATGGGTTGAAGTAGGAGCCTTGAGCAGTATTACAGAGAGCAAAACCACTGACTTCATTTGAAAAAATGTGATTTGCAGGTACGAGAATCCCCACGCTTTGGTTACAGACAACGGAAGGCAGTTTGACAACCACAAGTTTATGGACTTCTGCAAAAACATGGGAATAGAGCTAAAGTTTTGCTCTCCATCACACCCACAGGCCAACGGACAAGTATAAGTCGCAAACAAGACTATAAACGCCTCATCGAAAACCGTGATCGGCAAGCGAAGGGAGCTTGGGTTGACGAGTCGCTCGGCTTCGTGGACTTACTGTAACCACACACAAACGGCCACTGGGAAACCCCATTCTCCCCGGCATTTGGGCATGAAGCAGCTTGTTCCGCCAAAATAGGGATGGAACACACCGAACGAAGCACTTCAACGAAGGGCAAAATGACGAGCAGATGCGTAGGCTGGACTACTGAAGAAAAAGTGAAAGGGTCATAAAGATAGCAGAGTACCAGCAGAGAGTGACCCGCTATTACAATCGGAATGCGCACATTCGCCGATTTCAAGTGGGGGACTAGGTACTTAGGAGAGTCAATCAGAACACGAAGGACCCCAGGCAAGGTGTGTTGGGATCGAACTGGAAAGTCCCTATAGGGTCTCTCAAATAGCCGGTCCAGGAGCGTACAGATTAACCCACCTCGATGGACGAGAGGTCAAAAGGCCGTGGAACGCACAACATTTGATAAAGTATTTCCAGTAAGTTTCCTTGTATTGTAAGCATTAATATCCAATTCCTTCCGAAATAAAGATGTGTAAATCTTGAACATGTGTAAAAGCAAGAAAAATACTTCCAATATTAATTCAATATAGACAAATTGAAGCCAACAAGCTCATAAAAAACGCAAAGGCCAAAAGTCTCTAAGCCTAGCTTAAAGCGAGACGGTACCAAGTGCGAGCCAATTGTAGGCTCGAACAGTGATAAGCTCGCAAGATAACGCAGAGGCCAAAGTCTCTGAGCCTAGCTTAGGCGAGATCGTGCCAAGCGTGAGCCAATTGCAGGGCTCGAGCAAGATAAGCTCGCGAAGATAACGCAAAGGCCAGAAGTCTCAAAGCCTAGCTTAAGGCGATACGATGCCAAGCGTGAGCCAATTTCAGACTCGAGCAAGATAAGCTCGCGAAAATAACGCAAAGGCTAGAAGTCTCAAAGCCTAGCTTAAGGCAGACGGTGCAAGCCGTAAGCCAATTACAGGTCTCGAGTAAGATAAGCTCGTGAAGATAACGAAAAGGCCAGAAGTCTCAAAGCCTAATTTAAGGGAGACTGTGCCAAGCGCGAGCCAATTGCAGGCTCGAGTAAGATAAGCTCGTGAAGATAACGCAAAGGTCAGAAGTCTCAAAGCCTAGCTTAAGGCGAGACGGTGCCAAGCGCGAGCCAATTGCAGGCTCGAGTAAGATAAGCTCGCGAAGATAACGCAAAGGCCAAAAATCTCTAAGCCTAGCTTAAGGCGAGACGGTACCAAGCGTGAGCCAATTCCAAGCTCGAGCAAGATAAGCCCACAAACGAAACGCGAAGGCTAAGTATGAGCCAAGTATCGATTCGAACATAAAAGAAACAAAATCTATAAGCCTAACTTAAGGCAAGACTCTGTCATGCATAAGCCAGGAGAGGACGAGCAGAAGCGTCTCGGAGAAGGAAAGCAAAGGCCTGACAGTTGTAAATCTCATACAAAAAATGCACGAGAAGTATATACTCTAACACAGAGGCAAATTGTCTAATACATGTTCTTTATTCATCCGTCAAAATATACAAGTACAAGATATATATATATATATAAAAAATCAGTTGGCTGGAGCATTAGGGCTAACAAGTGAAGCAGGAGTCAAGCAGGAGAAGCAGCCTCTTCAGTCTTGACAGAGGCGTCGTGCTCGAGCATGTATGCCGCAACACCTGCCTCGAGCTTTGATATGTCCACTTCAGGATGCTCCTTGCTCCAAACAGACACGAGGCAGTCATAGCTGAAAGACACCCCATCATTATACTCTGTCATGAGCCTGTCTTCTAGAGAGTCCACCTTCCTCTGAAAGCGAGAAGTCTCTACCTCCATGGTCTTCTCGAAGGAGAACCTCTGTGTGTCCAAGTCCTTCCGAGCATTCAGTAGCTCATCTTGGACAAGAGACAGCTCCTTCTCGAGCTGGAGGACCTTGGAATCTGACATTGCCGCTTTCTCCTTGAGGGTGGAGTTCTCTTCGCGAAGCTTCGTTGCCTCCTCATCCTTCTGCTCAAGACTCCGTTTCAAGCTCTGATTTTCTGCTCGGATCTTCCTCTGAGAATCCTGAGTCTTGGCCTTTAAGGCGGTAGCTACAACCGCAGCACGAGAAGAGAGGCGGTGGAACGCGCCGACTAAGTCATCAACACTAGAAGCCTCTATCCCCTCCAAGAACTTATCCTCCATCTGTTTGGCAAAGTCCTTAAGATAGGGATCGGCGAGGTTGGGCCGCTCCTGCTCCTGCACGCGCTCTGATCGAGGCCAAGCTAAAGTTGCAGTCCTCGGATGCCTGTGGGCCACACCCTCTGCTGCTCGCTCCAACTCCCAAATAGGGGGTACAGCTCGAATCGATGAAGTGGGAGTGTCGGTTCTAGGCCTCTTCGTTGGAGCAGAGGAGCTGCTCGGGCGGTCCGAGGTCCTTGCAGGCCTCTTCAGCAAAGAAAGCATGTCAATCATCTCCTCCTGAGGGACCAGACCAAACTCCACAAAATTATGGATTGTAAGTAGCTCCCTGCACGAGCTCGCGTTGTCAAGAACAATGTTGACACGCGCTTGAAGCTCTTTCCCAATCCTGTAAGAGGCATCCCAAGATACTGCAACAACAATCAGAACAGAATGGTGAGAAAAAATACGAGCAGAAAAACCAAAGTAAAAATTTGTTGAACAAGTAAACAACCTGGAGTGCAAAAATGACGAGGAATCGGAGGGACCCTCTCGGAGGCAGATGCAAGATGCCCTAATCTCCCAGAAGAAAAATTTGCCCTTTCAGTTGCCACCAGAAGTGGGAGATCAGTTATGGGTTTCTTGCCCTTCAGACTGGAAGTGAGGTAGTACCAACCAGTGTCCTTCAGGCTGCTTTTCAATTGGTAGAGATGCTTTATCTCCTCTACCGAGGGCTCAACCAGATTGCACCATCTCCACGACACATAGAGACCGGAAGCTCAATCATACGACTAGGTCCCATGATCAATCAGCATACAGAGCTATAAAAACGTGGAAATGCTATTACATCAGCCACCATTGCTACTTTTACAACAAAACTCCACCCACCTACTACCCAATATAAATGCTGATGTTTATAATCTAGATAATGCATTAAGAACTCAAGTTCCCCAGTCATGCTGTGCACTAGTGCAATATGTCATGTATATATCCAAAACATATTCCACAATGAAGAGTAACAAAGACACTTCATCTCAAAGTTTCTATTTCCTATAGAAGCCTACCCACTAGGTCAATCACTACTCCATATCAAGATCCAGTCATGGAAGAAACCAAATAATTAAGAATCTCAATTGAGAATTTTGCACATCCACCTAATATTTCTCGTCCAAGTATAAAATCCTGAGTTTATCAGTACTACCTAAGTACAAAAAATGCTACTCTCATGCAAAATCTACACATAAGGAAATTAGGATGGGATTTGCAAATCATCAATATTTACCCACAAGTTTGTTCATTTTTTGTTTCTCTCTCATGCAGCCAGCCCAAACCCAAATTAAAATAATCCTCTTCCAATGTTAATTGAGAGGGATTTGGAAACCAATTAGGGTTTCCCCTCGAGGACATTTACCTACAAAATTAATAACCTAAAATTGTAAAATAACTTCAAATAGAATATTGCAACTACTCATCATACCAGTATCAAGGCCCAAGAAACAAATTGTGTGCTCACAACACCCATCTAGCTATGAAAAAGATGAGAACTCATGCTTCGTACAACAAAAGTAAGTCAGCTACTAATGAATTCTAACTAGCAAAGACAAGAGCTCTTTGGAGTTTAAATATAACTCTTATACTTTCAGGTAAGGTTAGCTTTTGGGAATAGTGGTTCCTTGGTAATAAATCATATTTGACTTAAAGGTTTTTTTGTTGAAAATCATAAATTAATCAAATTAAAACCTATAATAACATGGACTTATGTCAGGATCCAGTGGTGTTTGTGTGTTTTTGGATCCATGTGTTATGCTAGAAGTTTAAACTTCAAGAAATAGTGGTTTATCAATAAGATACAATGAAGTGAAACCTACACATTTGATTAAACTAGTTTCTCGAATTGCCAAAATCCTAAATTGATACCTGCACATTTGATCTATCACATTGTGCAATCAGATGCCCTAAATTATTGACTAAAAATCAAAATACAGTAAAGCAATCTCAGGTTACATTCAAAGCAAGATAGAGCAAATTACATAAGGTAATACTACAGACCTCTTCTCCCAGCGATTCACACTAAAGAGCAGATGAATTGCGTGATCATCCAAGTGTCACTGATTCGAAGGTATGCAGATATCATTTGCCCTACGCTAGTAGTTCTGTCAGGAAATCGCCATAATTCAACTTGAATCATTATTACCAACTCTTAGTTTACTGTTACTTTCCGTCCAAACTGGTGTAAAGCTAAAGGAATACTTTGGCAAACAATTCAAATGAAAATTTGACTGCTGCCGACATAAGACTCCAAAATTTCTAGAATTCAACAACTATAAATTAGAAAACAAGACCTCAATATGACATACTTCAACAATAATTGACATCAATTTTATTCGTGACCAGTTTTATAGTTGAAACATTGGCAGAAAACCACAAAGAATCTTTTTTATGTATATTAAAAAATCAAATTATATTTACACATTCTTGGACACCTACAATTAATTTAACTTTCAATCCGCTGATTTTTTTATAGAACTACATTGTTTAGAAAGGTTGAACAAGCTTTGTGTAAATTACTATTACACCATTTTTAATGCACCAAAAAGCTATTACAGACAATATCTTGTTTCTAGAAATCAAAAATATTGTTTCTTCAATCCTTTATTATTATTATTATTATTATTATTATTATTATTATTATTATTATTATTATTATTATTTAACATCTTAAAACATAGTCCTCTTCATCCACAAAGAGTGGGAAGTACCATCTAGTTACAGAGCTGACGGTAGCTCAATTCATGATTAATAACACTGATAAGAATTCAAGTTGAACGGCTTATCATAGTGATATCATCACAACTGAGTACGAGGTTTGTGCAGTTCCTACCATCTTTAGTATCAACTAATTATGTCATTAATTCAGGTCATTTCAAAGCTGGACAATGTAAAGGGAACATCAAAAACAATTTTTATTGCTTGTGAAGAAGACACTGAAGAAGTGTTATCAGCTGTGAAGAAAGGAATATGTAAGTTCTGCAGTGAGTGGCTGATGAATTGTGTCATGAAGCAAGAGCTTGATTTGAAGCACTCCCAGTTTGCAGAGTCATTGTGATCTGTTTATGAATTTATGGAACGAATATTTGGTTCAAATCTATGGTTTGACTGAGTTCGGTTCGGTTTGAGCAATTTTATATGAACACTAATCCAAGTGAAAAAACTTCAACCATTAGGATCCCACATCGTATGAGACTAGTTGGTAGTTTATTAACCCCAATGCACCCTCCTCTTGCAAGCCAGTTTTTAGAATCAGTTCTATCTTGTAGACTTGTAACAATTGGTATCAGAGCAATTCAGTCCTCTGAAGTTGGCCCTCGCCACAGCAGCCCTGGCTTTGTGACCCTGGAGGGTGTTATTCTAAAGGAGGGTGGAATGTTAGGATCCTACATCAAGTAGGTACGAGATTAGTTGGTAGTTTATTAAGCAAAAGGCACCCCCGGTTACAAGCTGGTCTTTAAGAGTGAGATCTAACTCGTGGGTTCGTAACATCAAAACTCATAAAAAATTAAAATAATAATAATTTAAAGAAAAATAAATAAACACAAGAAAAAATTAAACTCTAAATCTACTACTGCAAGTCCCACCGAAAAGCAATCTAGCTAACCAAGGAAACATAATTTAAGGGGAGGGAAAAAGAAAGAAAAAGGGAGACAACACAACTCACCGTCACCGGATCGACGGTAACGGCTGGCTAAGGCAACGATGACGGCAGTGAGAACAAGTATCAAGCAAGACGAACGGGATGCGAGCTTGCAATGGGCTGAGGCGACGACGGCGGCGGCGCGAGTAGCGACGAACGGCGGAAGTGAAAGAGCAGAAGACGGTCGGGCTTGCGGCTATGCTGGGTGAGTGTGACATATGTGAGTGTGACATATGAGGCATATATATGTATATATATGCCTCATATTTATTTATTTTTAATTTTAAATCACGATCGGTTTTGTTATCTACGACACGTTCGGTTCTTAAAAATAGAACCAATCGAACCGACAAATTACGGTTCGAACCGAATCGCCTGCACTAAGGTAAAACCTTTTGCCACACATCAATATAGTGTAATTATGTGATTGTTGATTGCAATTTATAGTTATTATTGCTTTGAAAAACTATAATGATGATGATGATGATAATAGAGATAAATGTAGGCAAGCCAACTAAAATTAATATGTCTGTTTTTTAGTACAATTTTATGTATAAAAAAAGATATTAATAAGATAAAGACTGTACTATTCACTATAAAATAAATTAACTCAAAAATTATAATTCTTATTCTATAAGAATTCAACTCAATTTTTTTTATTAAAAAATATTGCATATTATTAAAAAAAATATACAACAAATGTGAATATAGATGCTTGTAAATGTGGTTAGAGTGAATTATGTAGTTTTTTTTTGTCTAAAATTTAAATGAGTCTAAATTTTTCTTAAATTTAAATATAAATATCCGAATAACATATTCCAAAATAAGTAGTATATTGTTTGTTTTTATAAATTAAAAAATTTTAAATATATTTATTTGATATTTATATACTTGTCAATCAAAACAAATAAAGGGATTGAATTTTATAATTTAGGAAATAAATACTTTTAAAAGAAATATTTTAAACTATAATATTTATTTTTTATTTAGATATTTTTTATTCAGATAAAAGTCATAAATTTCATATTTTCTATTCAAATACAAATTTTTAAAAATCAGACATAAATTAAAGAAAATAAATAAATAAATTTAAAAAAAATTCTTAAATTAATAAAATTTAATTTAGAGTAACTAACGTATACGGTAATAACTCAAATTTAACCATAAGACTAAGAATATGGTATTTTATTGCCACCTGTTTCATATTGTTATTTTTTATTATTTATTTGCTGATGAAGAATACGTAACAATGATATCACATTATTATATCATTTTTGTTTATACAAAAATTTGTAAATGTGACAACATCATTCTTATTCAAAAGTCATTATAATCGGTAAACATTGAAAAGGATACAATTTTTGTCGTATTTTGCTTCAACAATTTTCAGGAATTTTACAAGCAACATCATATGGGAAGTTTTCCACACAAATAAAGACAGAGAAACAGTTGAGCACATGGCTCAATATTCCTTTCAATTATTATTGGTTTTGTTTTTTTTTTTGATACAAACAAATTTGACTATGAAACATTGACTTGGTTCACAATCTGACTAAGATAAAATTTTGTTTGTTTTCTATTGAAAACTTTCCTTCATTTTTTAAAACTTTTACCACTTGCTCATTTACAATTAATATTATATCATGAAATTCTTTTTTTTTCCCTCTACATTTTACCTTTCTTTAATGGTTAGATGAGTTCTCCAAAAAAGAAAGAAAAAATAAAAACTCAACACAGATAATAATGATGTATATAATTATAATTTTTTTTACAATTCTTTTATACAAATAAATGAGTCAGTACACTATTAGTTGGATAAATATATGAAATTCAACTAAACTATGTGAAAATTTTTCAATCAATAATATATTGACATATCAGTTTATGTTGGAAAAAAATTATATAAAAAATATATCCCTATAATTAAGGGTAGCATCCTTCAAAACATTTTGAAGGGATTGTTAAATTTAACTGCACACTAAAAATTCTAATTCGAGCATTTATTCTTTAACATCAAGTATATATAAAGTAAAGGCAATTTTTAACAATTATGCAGCTCAAAAGTCGGTAGTAATTTGCTCCAATGTGCATGCACGACCCGGAAATGAATTATTCAACCTCTCCCATGTGCAATAAAAATGAAGTGCATGGTCTTTTTAAGAGAGCCATCATTCGTATTAATTGAATGACAAGACTTTATATCCCATAAAAATATAAAAATAGCATAGAGTGTTGGTTCATTGTGTAATTTGATCGATTCCTTAATTGTAGTGATGGTGACTCTTCTCTTGCCGTGCTCAATCAACTTGCATAATTTACATTTTTGTACTTCATTTGTATTTGGGAAAAAAGTTCACATGAGAGTTGTGATAATGTAACAAATTGCGTAATATAAGTTTTTATTTTATTTTATTTTATTTAAACTTTGTTTCTTCAAAATTAGGGTTATGGGACTATGGTGTTAATGGAAGTCACAGGTAATCTGTTCCAAGTAAAATATCTAAATAAGGAAGAGATACTTGTGCTTCTATTTATTATTGGTTATTGAACACCACAAAAATGTTAATTTATAGATAAAAAAGGGAAAAACAAAAACAAAAAGGATGGTAAAGGATATTTCAGAGTCAGTATTGTTAAGCATGATCTTTGTACAACTAACAAAATTAGTAATTCCTTAACATGACATCAAATTCCTAAAAGATAATACTGATATTTCAACACTCTTTTTAATTTTGTTTTGCAATTGTCTTTTTACAAAATACATGCTTTAACATTGTTGCATGTTACAATAGTCATATCATTGCACATCCTAAATTATTCATTTTCATAATTCCGCGTTTGAATGTAACTATTGTATTACAGGTTGATTAATGAAATGGGCATATGTCAAAATCATATGAGTGAAAAAGACACATCATTTTGTTAATTTCTAAAAGAATTTTTATCTCTATTATTATTATACTCAAAACGGGTAGAAGAGGAGGAAAATTGTCATGCAATCAATTATTTAAAAAAAAAAAAATTGGCACGCAATTAATTATGTCAAAATCTTCTTTAAGTAGTTAGGACTAGTGTGAGCCAATTTTTTATTTTTAGTTAGGGGTCCTTGCAAGCTTTTGGACTTTCATAATATGACAACTGCCACCTGATTTCGTGTCGATTTGCTTGACAGTGAGGGTGAACCCCCCACCAGCACGGATAAAAGTAAGCACAAGGAAACACAAAAAGTGGTTTCTTGATTTTCCTGCAACAGTTGTCTTGTCCTTGTTCTTCTACTACATAGAGTAAGTTAGATTCTGTATAGGTTAGATTAGCAAAAGTTAAAGAACTAAAGCCAAAGCTTAAGAGTTAAAGACAGAAAAAAAAGGCAAAAGAGGAACAAAGCGTATCAACATGAAGAAGCTTCTTGGTCTGTTACTGCCCATGTGGGCTATTTTTTCCTCTTTGTGCTTATCTACACTTGTTGCCAGACCAGGCACAGATATTTCTCAGTTTTCTGCAGAAATGGAAGCTAAATCTCCAGGTGTGTATTGTTTGTAATGGTCTGATTTTGTGTTTGAATGTTCTTTATGTGTTCATTTTCTTGCATGGGCTAGTGGGTTTGTTTTGCTTCAAATTTTGAACTCGAAATCAAAACTTCTTTCATTGTTGCTTAACTCCATTTTGGTATGTGCTCATTATTTGTGAAAGAGAAACTATGTTACTGATTTTGATCTCTCCATCTGTTACTGGTTTAAAGGTTCTACTCTGTTTCAAAATTTGTAATCATAATTTCAAACTGTGAAAGCAACTAGATGCTGTCCACATTTGTGCAATTATTACTAGAATTACCATCATTTATGAATCGTTGCTCAATCTGACTGTTGAGGAAATGTTATTGGACGAGAACATAAAGCTAGAATTTTGAATCTTGCACAATCTTTTTTCTACTGTACTAGAGAAAAAAAAAAGAAAAAAAGAAAAACCTCTGTGATGTAATTGATGAAACAAGATAGCATAGTTTAAGTGAGTATTCTCCTGTACAGATTAGCAACTTGAGACACTGTTAAATTGACTTTTTTCCCCTAAACTCTCTTTGGCCAAATTCATATTTTTAAGCAATTAAATGATGACTTACTGAGCAGATGATGTAAAAATAAAGAGCTGAGACTGTATTTTCCTTGGCTGATCAGTGATCACGTCTGTGCCTGTTTAATTTTTGTTTGAGTTCATTGCTTTTAAGTTTATTTCCGTAATCCAGAATAGTTTGGTAAAAGCTTTCTTTCTGTTCCCTCTCCTTTTTTGTATCTTCCAGGAATTGCTGATGTAAGAGTAGTGAATCACCAAGATCTGAACAAGAAAATTCTCATAGCACTTGTTGTCGCATCCACTCTCCTTGGTGTGCTGTTGCTGTTTCTTTTATGCTTTTGGATCTATAGATGGAAAAGATTGAAGAACTCCAATGGCAATAGCAAACAGAGCATTGGTATCTTCTTTTTCATGAAATCGCATGTGCTTTTGTGAAGACAAGTTCCAGTAGTTAATTCACTTGTTATGTTCTTTTGTTTCTGCCTCACCATCTTTTTGAATTGTTTGAATTTTCACTGTGAAGATGGTGGGAAAGGGCTTTCATTGAGTCCAATTTTGGAACGATTCAATTCATTGAGGCTAGCCAGAAAGAAGGATTCAGTTTCTGTCATTGAGTATCAGTTATTAGAAGCTGCAACAAACAATTTCCAGGAAACTAATGTTATAGGTGAAGGAGGTCGGGGGCGTGTCTATAAAGCTCGTTTCAGCGAAAAGTTACTAGCAGCAGTGAAGAGAATAGATGATGCCGGACAGGATGCTGAAAGAGAGTTTAATGTAATCTTTCTTTTCTCCTGAATTTGATTCGGATACCTATTTCGTGGGAATTGCTAGTAGTAATAACTAATAATGGATTTTCTTTGTCAAACATTTGATTGCAAGTGCAGAATGAGGTAAATTGGTTAACTAAAATGCGGCATCAGAATTTAATCTCTCTTTTGGGTTACTGCATCCATGCCGAAACAAGGTTTCTTGTGTATGAAATGATGCAAAATGGCTCTTTGGAGAACCAGTTGCATGGTATGAACCTTATCTCCATCTTAAATTACGAAGTGGAATGAGAACATTGAAATTCGGAAGATACTAAATTGATATTATTTTCTTGATAAAAATTACAGGACCAACTCATGGTTCTGATCTAACTTGGAATCTGAGAATGAAAATTGCTGTTGATGTTGCAAGGTAAGGTCGTTTAGTCTACTTCGTAATATCTTTCCATTATCTTTTTCTTTCTTAATTAACACGGTTGCTTCTACTGTCCTGATTGCTAGAGGACTAGAATATCTTCACGAGCACTGCAGCCATCCCGTAGTCCACAGAGATCTCAAATCATCTAACATTCTTCTGGATTCCAGTTTTAATGCAAAGGTAATTGTTATATGATAATGGTGGCATCTTAGAAGCATGTGTGTACATATTATTTACAATGTTAACAATTGTTATATCTTTCTAAGTTTTTACTTCATTCAGCTTTCAGATTTTGGCCTTGCTGTGACTGCTGGAACACAGAGTAGGAATGTTAAGATTTCTGGAACTCTGGGTTATGTCGCCCCGGAGTACCTATTAGAAGGTATGCCAAGATTTTATCACCTAATATATGATTATTGTTTTTTTTATCTGCTGGGATTGCTTTTTCTTTAAATTATTCTTTCCACTGAAAAGCTCTTCTTGTGTCTTGTAATCCCGCTAAGGTTCTTTTTGTCAGTGCTATTAAGAGAATAGAAATTTTGCTTAATTTAGCAGAAATCAGCTGCCGGTCAAATAATGGTAGTACCCAAACATCGTGCAAATGTATATTTTGACCAGGAAGACTGTTGCGACGAATACATCTTTGATCTATAATAACTTTATGCTGTTATTGCCATATGGATAAGTCATTTGAAGATGTATGCATTTGCGTCTATGATCTGCTGAGTTATAGGATTATAAGTGCTGGATTCACATTGTCTTCAAGGGGTCTCCCAGTAATGAGAGTAACAGAATGTTGAACTGAATGGTACGAAAGCCATTGAATGTTGAACTAAATGGTATGAAAGCCATTTGCTAAGGCAGGTGTCATACTTCGATCTGTGTGTATGTTGTTGATAAACCAGAATATACAATTTGTGATTTCTAAAGATGTGAGCAAGCAGTTCCAAGAACATGTCTCAACAATCACTGAGAGGAATAAAAGATGTTGCCACCCTTATTATTATTATTATTTCATTCGTTTTACGAAAAGTTGGGAAATCATAGAATCACGATGAACATATGATCATCTTCTTTTTCCTTGTTTTGTTTTGAAATTGTGATGGCCATGAGTTCTCCCTTAAAAGATCTCAGTTGTCTTGTTTAGTTCATTTCAAATTTGCCTCGATGTAATTCTCCAAAAATGCTTATAATGATCTTTTACTTTTTCAGGAAAACTAACTGATAAGAGCGATGTATATGCTTTCGGAGTTGTGCTGCTTGAACTTTTGATGGGAAGAAGGCCTGTAGAAAAGATGTCACCAACTCAATGTCAATCAATGGTCACATGGGTAAAATTTTCTTTCAGCTCGTGATATTAGTAACAGCTCTTAAGGATATTTTGATGCATTTTATTTTCGTAATTTTGACAGGCAATGCCTCAGCTCACTGACAGATCCAAGCTTCCAAACATTGTGGATCCAGTAATTAGAGACACGATGGACTTAAAGCACTTGTACCAGGTACATAGCACAGAACCATAATTATTACTACACTTACATAAACTATTCTTCTGTTTCTGTTGCAAATTTTGAATTTCGTACTTGCAATGAATAGGTAGCTGCCGTGGCAGTGCTATGTATACAACCTGAACCAAGTTATAGGCCATTGATAACAGACGTTCTGCATTCCCTCATTCCTCTTGTACCTACCGACCTTGGAGGGTCACTCCGAGTGACCTAAACAGAAATGTTTGATTTGTGAATTTGCACATGTCAGCCAGCATCAAATGTCTGGTTTATCACTGTTTTCCTCAAGTGCCCGATCATTCTTTTAGGGCATCAGTTTCCTTCAGGGAATTAGATACAGGAAGTTCATATTAGTTAGATTTTCAATTTCTCATTGTTACATCTATAAATTAAAAGGGATGGCATAGAACTTTCAATCTAGCTTCTATTCAGGATTACTGAGACCGTGCTTTTGACATAGTTGATCTCATTTGGTATACTTACGGACACAAATGAAGTTTTATTTTGAAACATGCGAAAGGTTTGATAAACCTCTTAGAATTGTACAAGAAGTCGCCTGAGATTTGAATCCTGCTTGCATTAACCTGGGTTGCTCGCTGAGTTTTATTTCTATTTGTGTCAGGATTTTTGTAACAAAGAATTTATAGAACTCAAAAGGTGTTTTAACAAAATTGAGGATCTCGTATCTGCACAACCACTAAAGTTAACACCGGCCTCTTGCTGAAAACAAGAAAAATAGATTAGGGCATTAGGCGAAATTAAATATAACAAGTCAACAATGTCTTCCCAAGTTAAGTTTTTCTTATGCAGGAAGCTTGATTTGCAAAACCGAAATGAGTGCAGAATGTTTCATCGTCCTGTGCTTGAATTTGTCTTGATTTCCAAAACGTTTCATCCTCCTGTACCTTTTCTAGAAGGATACAAAATTTGTTGAAGTTACCGATTATGGATGCTGACTGGTGACTAATTGACTAATATATAGATTATAGTTAGTAATGTACTTGGCCATTATTAATTCTCATAAATGCAAATTGTGCAAGCACAAAAAAATGTATGAAGAATCTGTTTAAAGATCTGTCTGAGGATATTCCTTCTCTTATCAGCGGTTTCAAAGCAAGAAACTCCGGGCAAGTATCAAGCTTCAGATGGCTAAGTTGAAAAAAAAAAAGAAAAAAAGAGCAAATAAAAACAAAAGAGTGCCTCTATATACATGATTATTTTATAGTGCAGTCCATTGGAAATACCTCAAAAATCATGCATTTCAATTACCACAGACAAATGCTTGCCACCAGGCCCAGACGTATAAAACAATCATCAGCAATTGCAGTCATTTGGTTTGTTTAGAATGTCTTTAGTGTCAATACAATTTTTCTTGAATTAAAAATGCTTTAAGGTACAATTATACCTTGTAAAAAGAAAAAGCAGATGACAAAACATCAAAGCAAAACTAAAATTTTAAAATTGCATAAACTTAACATCAATGCCACGATAATAACGATGATCAAGTACAACAAAAAGGTCATGAAGACGAATATAATAAGCATGCTTTTCCCATGAGCAACCTCACCAGCCTGTAATTTCTTTGAAATTTTCAGCTACATCAAACAATATTTTACTTAAATCGCCTCTGCTACAATTAGGCCATTTCTTTCTCATATGCTTGGAAAATTAAAACATGGTCTTTTCAAGTTGGCTCTGCACCAATAATACAAAGAACCTGCTTGTCAAGATTGTTCATCCTGGAGGCCATGTAGAACTTCATGATAGGCCTATTATGGCAGCCGAAATCATGCATCGCAACCCAAAATGCATCGTTGCTCATCCGAATGTTTTCAAGCAGCCATGGGCAGTTGTTGCACCTGACACTACGTTAAGTCTAGGCCAAAAGTTCTATGTTGTGCCCGTAAGCACAATACGCAAGCTTCGGCGACTTAATTCTGCGAAAAATCCTCATAAGGTACAAAGCAGTATGGACAAAGATGAGGAAGAAAATGAAAGTAGAAATTCAAGGAGTTGGAAGAAAGCTAACAGTCCTGAAAAAAATAGGTGCTTTTCGGATGATAATTGCCTAGTGTCAATGATTACAGGAAGCAAAGTTGAAGGCAATAATGGTGATGATTCGAGTGAGAGGGCAAGTTCATCGAGCAGTTTCAGTTCTTCTGAGACTAAGGGACTCAACTGCAGGAAGAGGAGTAAAGATTTTTCCAAAGGGTCACCAAAGAAATATGTAAATATGGATAATTGGCAACCGAGTCTGGAGAGCATTGTTGAAGAATTTTGAAGCAATTAATCAGATAGATCTTGTTAGTTAATATTCTTGCGAGCTTGTAAAACCATCCGGCAACTATAAGGAGTATGTATTTAGGAAATTGCACTAGAAAAAACGTTCTAAGCAAAAATATTGAGTAGAAAGTAACTGAGCCTACAGCTGCATCTTCAATATGCATAATAACCCGTAGATTTTTGGTGTAATGTGACTTGAATATTTCCTCTCATGACACCAACTTTGCTCTGCTTTCTAGGTTTCTCTGCTCTCCACTTCAACTTTGTTATCTAAAATTATAATAATGTCTTTTCTATTAAGTATTCAATTAAAAAAATATACAATTTTAAAAATCATGGATAAATTCAGCATCCACTACTATTTTTTTTTTTAAAAAAATTCAAATGAAGAAGATGTTTCCAAGAATTAATCATTTAAATTCATTTTATCATTTTGTTGACCAAGTTTTTTTTAAGATGCGACTCTTTGAACTCGCCAAGTTCTTCTCTACGCCTCATTTTTTAAAAATAAATTTATTATTAAAATTTTAAAATTACTCTACACTAATAACTTTTACATCATTTTACAATTATATATTCTCTCTCTATTTTACATCACTTTGATCACTTTCTCTCTAACTTTAAAAATTGAAAATCTCAAAAATAATAAAACGAATTTAAAGTATAATTTTGAAAATCGTGAATAAATTCAGCATTCAAAATTATGTTAATTCAAATGAAGAAGAAGTTTCAAGAATTAATCATTTAAATTTATTTTATTATCTTTTTTGACTAAGATTTTCTTTGTTATACTTGACCAGTAAAGTTGCTTTAATATAAGCTTAATCTTACTATTTCATTTAAATTATAAATAGACGAGACTTGTTTAATTTAAATAATTTGAATTGAATTTGATATATTTCATGAATCTACGGGATTAAATTTGTGATTTCAATTTTCAAGTACCATAACAAAGCATATCATTTGAATTTTTTCAAAAAAGTCGGGGTAGCTACCCCACTTGTCCCTTAGTGGCTCTCTCACGCGGAATTTACGGTGTTTACATTTCTGAAACGAGAGAATCGGAATAAAAAGATTGTTTTGCTTGCTAAAATGAATTTGGGACCCACACCAAATCCGGATTCATGACCGGCTTTGGCATTCCAGCGGGAGGTTTGGGAATCTGAAACCCATTCCTCCCACGATAAAAATATCCCCGTTATTTTTTCTGTACGCCAAAAAAATCCCCATTTTGTTTTTATTTAATCTTCCATTACTTGTTATTTAATTTATAGATATTTGATTAACTTAGAATGGGATTACGACGAGTTTGTGTGTATTACTGTGTATGATTTATTTTTTTGAGATCTTCAATTTTTTTAATTATTTGAGTCAAAATTTACTTTTAAAAAATGCTAAAATTACACATATAAGGTGATGTTTGGTTGGGAATATATGTCAAATTGTTTATTATTATTATTATTATTATTACTACTATTATTATTATTACTACTACTACTACTACTATTTTAATATTATTATTATTATTATATTACTACTATTTATTATTATTATTATTGTTGTTGTTGTTATTAGTGTTTGTGTTGTTGTTGTTATTATTATTATTATTATTGATATTGTTGTTATTGTTATTATTAAATAATACAAGGACAATACTTAATATAGGACATTTTAATAAATAATTATATTTTATTATGATTTCAAGATAAAATAAATACATAAATGAAAATAAATTTCATTCATATTCTAATTTATATATCTTAAATAAATAAGTTATTCAAATTCTCATTCCTGATTTTGATTCCAATCAATTCTAATTCTAATACATTAAAGACTATTTTCTTCCTGCAAAAGAGAGCTTCTTTTATTTGTGTTCCCTTAAAATTTCTTGGTCTTGTAGGTTTCTTTTAACGCATATAATATCCTCCTTTCATTTGCTTCATCTATTATTGATTACATTCTCTACTTCGATTGTTGCGTATTGCAGTCAGCATTCATTATGATTCTTTATTTTTTTTGGACATATCACAAAGATTATTATCAATCATTTAGCAAAAAGTTATGCTGTTTTGCCATCAGATTTGTTCCTTTCTCTCCCTGATAAGCATTTGAAGAAGCTACAGCAATTAGTTTATTCAAGTAAGTCATCTTTTGACTTAGATTGTATTGCACTATTGGTTTATTTTATCATAATGCAATCGAATATCCAATTATTGAAATTTTTAGTCAAAAAAATTATTTATTGTTATCAACCAAATCTATCTGATTACTGGATTGCATGAGGATATTGGCTTTTAACTTATATAGTCATTTAAATAAAAAAACTTAAGTTTATATTTTCTCAGATTCCTCATTGTTTCTTATATACGTTTGGACAAGAGAAATGAAAGTATTATTAAGTTATCTAGTTTTATGCTCCAAGAGTGTGGTCGGATTAGTCATCATGCTCACTGTAGAGTCGTAGAAGTTCGGGTTCGATTCTTGAGAGTGAGAAAAGAGTTAAAAAATTGTATTTAGTCTTGCCCGCTCCCTTTTCTTTTAAAATAATAATAATAAAAAAAGCTATCTAATTTTATATGTGATCTTTAGTGTTTATTTAAGTCAACTAAAATAAAATAGATATAGACTCTATGCTCCTTGAAATAAACATGCAAGACAAAACATACAAAAGAAAAAAAAGAACTGATAAGCGTCATGAAAACTAATGTAAGTTAATTGGATTTAGGCTAGTGAAATTTATAATACTCCATGTTTTTTTTCTTTTTCTTTTTAAGTGTCTTAAAAAGTAAGTAGAACAAAGACTTGTTTCTTTCAGACCTCTTCTAACGTCATTTAATGTCATTTTTATATTGAAGTAATGTAATTTTTAATATATAACAAATTATAAAATAAAAATTAATAATATATAATAGATATAAATTTTAAATAATAATTTAGACAAAATTATTAAAGTTATAATAAAATTTTCATCACATATATAAAAAAATCATATTAATATAATTACTAAATTATAACAGTTAATATTTATTAAATAATTTAGAACTCTATTTTTTAACCTACAACTACGTAACCTCAAACTCACTTGGATCCTAAGTTAGGGTTGGCAAAATTTGCACATGTGGCACCCCTCTAAAATTCTTATAACCCCGCCTCTATTTATAATTTTACCCTTGATTAATTAAGCTCTAAAGAGGGAGTAAAAAAAAAATCTCTAATTAAATCCTGTATGACCGTATCATCTTCTGTCAATTAAAATTGGATTATTAATACTGTAGGAGCATAGAATTTATAAAACTCTCAATAAAGCAAGAGTTAATATTTTTCAATTATTTTTTAGAGCTTCAATTTGATTTTAATAAATATGACTGCTATCCGATTACCTTTTATTTTTTCTAGTTAATAATTATTTTGAGAATTTTATAAACTAAGATCCATATATGAAAATACTTCTGAATGCGAAGATTTTCGATCTTTTCAATTAAGCTGGCGAAAATTATGCAAACAACGAGGGATTGTGGGATTTTTGTTGGCAAATTAGAATGTAAGGCTTTTTGTTAAAATTAAAATGGGTGTTGTCAAAAAGTAGGTAATTTTCAACAAAATTTAATGAGAAACATGCTCTGTAATCATTCTTGTGTGAGGTGGCAGGATCCCATTTGTTCCTAGTCCAAATCCAAACCACGCGCAGTCTGTATGGGCCTTGTAATTGGTGCGTGTTTTGGATCATATCGTAGGATCCGCCTACGTTGCCACAGAGGTAAATTTATTTTTTTACGATCTAATCGTTGGCTTCAAGGAAAGAATGTGAAATGTAAATGCAACGGTTAGGATGTATTTATTCAGATTATTGTCATTGTAATTCCTCTTATTTTCTAAAAAATCAGGAAAATGTATAATAATTAGTATTTTACTTTCTCACCCTCAGTACTAATCATCCTCCACTCTCCCCCTCACGGAACCCATCAATTTTTTTTTTTTTTTTTTTTTTTTGTCTTGGTTGTTTATCTTATTTTTTAAATAAATATTTTTATTTATTAGCTAAGTTGTTAAATGATATGAATAAGGAAGAAGTATAAAATTTTGAAGGTATTTTTATTATTAAAATTGACAATTACAATTTATAATTTAGTACTCATTATGAGAGACACAATCCATTAAATACGAAATAAAGTCTATGATTATTTCTAACTTTAAAAAGATAAATCATTTGATTTATTCCACAAGTTCATAAATATTTCATAATTATTCAATTATTGCTATCATTTCCAGGTTTGCTCTCATTATTTAAATTTATTATCAATCATATTAAAATATTATTTTCATATGAATTATTAAAATATAAATATATTATGATATAATAAAATATTATTATAATATAACATATTTTTATATTTTAATTAGTATAATAAAAATAAAAATATAATTAAAATATATTCAATGTTTCAATTAAGACAAAAGTTGGGGCATTGTAGTGAATTATATAATGCACCAAAATCTAGCTTTTAAAACTTCTAAACATAGGTAAGTAATAAATTAATGTGAACATTATTATAATACTATATAATACCATGTTCTAAACACACTATAATAGTGCGCTTATTAAATGAGAATGAGAATGGGCTAAAATCTGGAATAAGAAATTTGAATCATAATAAGTTATTTACTTGATGCGTAGGAATCAAAATCAAAATAAACAACATTCTCTGATATGTTTGCTTTATATTGGAATCAAAATAGACAGTTGTAAGTTATTAAAATATCCTTTGTTAATTGTGTTTCTAATATAATATTATTTGTATATATTATAATTAAAAAATTGTAAGAATAATAATAATAATAATAATGACAATAATATTAATTAAGACAAAAAATTAATAAAATCTAATAATAAAATTAATAATAATAATTAAAATAATGAAGTTAATATATTTTAATAATAGTAATATTAAAATAAAAAATTAATAAAATTTTAATAATACCAATAATTTTAATATTCAAAATATTAATATTAACAATAATGACTTAATTATAGTAATAATAATAATTAAAATAATAAAATTAATAAATTTTGATGATGATAACAACGACGACGATAATAATAAAAAATAATAATTATAATAGTAAAATTAATAAATTTTAATAATATTATTATTATTGACAGTAATAATAATAAATAATAATAATTAAAATAATAAATTTTATAATAATAATAATGAAATTAATGACATTAATAGTAATAATAAGAATAGCAGTTAAAATTCCTTTCAAATATCATTTTATCCTCAAAAAAAAGACTTATATGTAAACATTTGTAATTTTTAGTGCCTACTTAATTTTATAGAAAATATAAGGCAATACTAAGTAATCAAACTATAGAAAAATAAAAGTAGTGGCATGTTGCCACGTTGCAACATAGGTTCATCCCATCTTATAATGGTTCATTTCAAAATTCATGCCTATGTCGTATTCGGATGAACCGACATGATTTGATTTACAATTTAAAGTGATGGATGTTGGCACGAGCACTAATATTATATATTTTAATTTTAAATAATAAAATATTTATTTATTAATTAATGAGATAATATAATTAATTTATTTAAATTTTATAAAAATTTATCAATTAAATAACGAATGTCATATCATTCAAAATAATAAGATAAAACAAAAAATTAATTATTTCAAATAATGTATATTATCTTACTAATTAATTGATAAATGTTATATAATTTAAAATAGTTATTTAAGATAAAAAATTTAGGATGTATATAATTATTCTGCATCTATATATTTGTGTATATACATATTTTTATAAACCTCAACATATTAAGGGATTTTATAAAATAAAAAGAGTAATTAATACATTTATTTGAGGAAACATAATATACATTATCCTAAGATAAGCCATAATATTAAAAAAAAAAAAACCAGGTGAAACGATATTATCCTTCTTACTAACAGTTTTAACATTATTCATCGGAAGAAATCATAATAATATCATACTAATACACTAGGACCTGCCAATGGAGTTTATAGGAACAATCCTTGAAATATATAAGTGTCGAGGAATGTGCTGGTTCACCACTGGCAATTGTCACTGTATCTGGTTGCGTGAGAGGCGTAGATGAAATTCATGAATGGAGAAATGCGCTCAATGAATTACGTGGACGTATAAGAAGCTTGAATGGCATAGATACTGAAGTGTTCAGGCGATTAGAATTCAGTTACCATCGCTTAAAGGATAAAAATGTCCAACAATGCTTCTTGTATTGTGCATTGTATCCTGAAGACTATCCAATCCCAGATAAAGGATGAGCTGATAGGTTACTGGATTGCAGAAGGATTTGTCGAGGAGGTGAATGATGTCCAGACAAAATATGACAGAGGCTATACCATATTGAACAAATTTGTAAATTGTTGCCTGTTGGAGAACGCTATGGATGGAGGTTTTGTGAAGATGCATGATCGTATAAGAGACATGGCATTACGCGTTACAATTGAGAGTCCTTTGTTCATGGTGAAAGCTGGCGTACGTTTACGGGATTTTCCAGCTGAACAAGAATGGAAAGAAAAATCCCTTCAAATATGTCGCCACATTGTCAATTTCTTTCAACATTATTTCTACAAAAAAAATCTTTTGTACAGAGGATTCCTGAATGTTTCTTTGTACACATGCATGGGCTAAAGATTCTCAATCTTTCTAACACCAGAATCAAATTCCTACCAAACTCTGTCTCGGACTTAAGGAATCTCAGATCGTTGTTGCTTTATGATTGCCGACACCTAGAGCGAGTTCCTTCTTTAGCAAAATTGTTGGCTCTCCAGTACTTGGACCTTAAAAGAACATTTATAGATGAAGTCCCTTAAGGTATGGAAATGCTTGAAAACCTTTGTTATCTTAATCTTTATTCAGTCCAGCTGAAGAAGGTTCCAGCCGGTATATTACCTAGACTGTGTAATCTCTACAAAATGGAATTGTATTTTGGGTCGGAAACTTTACGAGAAACAGTGGAAGAGGTAGCTAAACTGAGTAATAGAATGGATACTTTTCATCCCACTTTTTCTGAACTCAAAGATTTCAACATATATGTTAATTCTTCAGATCGTCGAGGGTCGGGAAATTTTCATTTTGCAGTGGCGAAAGTTGGGAGTGGGGTCAGGGGCGTGTTGTTATTTCAATTTCATACTGGCCTTTCTGCTAGATTTACTATGCAAGCTAAAGTGAATAAATCAGTGAGCATAATCGGTTGTAAAATCTACGATGGTGCCATGGTGCTCCCAAAAGGTGTTGAATGTCCAGTCATGCTGTCTATCTCCGGTGTTACAAACTTAAATGATGTTTTGTCAAGGGAACAAAGCAAGCTTTCACATCACTGCAGTTATTGCCTGCCCTCCAAAACTTGGAAGTTCTCCAAGTCGACAACTGCTATAGAATCGAGGGGACAGCAGCGGTCGATAAGGAAGAAACTGAGAAAGAATTAGGAACAAATATGACCATCACTGTTACACTTCCTAGATTGAAGAAGTTGGTGTTTTCTGCCTTGCCAGAATTTAAGAGTGTTCGCGGTGATAATGCAATATTGGTTTGTAATTCTCTCCAAGAAATTAAGGTATCAGCTTGTCCTAAATTGAAGCGGCTCTCTCTTTTGCTTCCTCTACTTGATAATGGGCAACTATCTCCACTCCCTGCAGTTCAAGGAATTTCCATATATAAACAATTATGGGAGTCACTGGAGTCGGATCAATCCAATGCTAAAGATGTCCTAAATCCTTACTGGGCCTGACTAATTAATCTAAAAAGCAACTCATCTAAGGTAATTTACACGCCATATCTCTTTCTCTATTAAATTCATTCCATGTCAATCGTGATCAGATTTGCTGCATGGTTTTGGTCCAGTAATGTTTTGCAGCTTGTTCTATATATTTGTGCTGGCAAGGAACCACAGGATTTACTGAGATGCTTGTATTGATGCTAATTTGTCAAAAAATCCATGCTCGTTCTTGAGTTTGCTTACAATTTTTATTTTTTTTTTTGGTGTTTTGAGGAGGTTCAATCATGCTGTCACTATTTAGTTGGTTCTTCAAAGCAATAGTCACTAGTCATTTCAGTAAGGGTAAATTTCATTGTGCCCTTTACTAGAGTGACTATCTTCAAAAAATCTCTTTATGGATACGAAAACATCACTCTGCCCCTCAAATGCTGTTACTTTTAACGTCCTGACCGACTGATCCTAACAGAATATGCTACCTAACAGTTGTTTAAGGTTAAAAAGTTTAATTTTTATTTCTCTCAGAGGTTTGACATATTTACAGTTTTATGACAACAATGGTTTTATTAATAAGAACACCCTATCAAATTTTGATATTGGTCATATATATAATAAATAGATGTTAATTGTTAAAGGTGAAAAAGGGCGCAAAGCCTTTTAAAAAAATCAAATTATTTTTTACATCCATTTCAATTAATAAAGAATATAATCAACAAAAAATTTCATTCACAATATTAACAAAATCAAAATCAAACATTTAAACCCTCCATATTTTACTATTTATTTTTTTAATACAAACTATTGATCGATTAGTTATTTTGCCCTTAATATCATTTGAATGTTCAGAAATTATATTAAATAAATTTTGTAACATCAATTTTTTAAAAAAAAACTTTTCTACTTAGTGAAATTAAAATAATCATAAAGGTACGAAAAATAGAAAAATAATATTCTAATGTAAATTAAAACAAAAATTTCAAAACAAAATCAACTCAAAAAAGCCAAACCCCATGACAAAATAGTAATTGCACAAACTTCAAAAAATTAGATTGAATTTTAACTCTGTTTTAATTAATAAAACAAATATAATAAACAAAAAATTTCATTTACAATATCAACATAATCAAAACTAAACATTCAAACCCTCCATATTTTACGATTTATTTATTTTTTTATTAATCAATTAGTCATTTTGTCCTAAAAGTCATTTGAATGCCCAGAATTTAGCATCAACAACTTTTTTAACATCAATTTAAAAATAAAAAAACAAAAAATTTGTGTACACCATAAAAAAAATAAAATAATTATAACAGAAAAAAAAGAAAAATAATATTATAATGAAAATTAAAACAAAAATTTCAAAAAAAACCAAACCTCATAACACGTCCACCGTTCATCGCACTTCAGTTCGGTAGCCATAACAATAGCACCAAATGTTGCTTTGAAAGCACAACAGACTTAACTTCAATTTGTGTGCACGGCACCATCAAAATAGTTTATACCAATTAAATTAACCAATTCTAAAAACAAGCAAACAAACAATAATATGCAAATCCTAAACTAAATTACCCAATTCTAAAAACAAATAAACACAACTCGTCCCTCCACCAGAGAGAGAAGAAGAGGAAGATCGACGCCACTAAGAATAATTAAAAAGGAAGATAAAGAAAAAACGAAGAAGGGTAGAGGCGGATGGTAATGATGATGATGATGGGCTCTTCTCCTAAAGTCAATGAATAGACGAGCATTACCCAAATCGATGGATAGACCAAATTTGGGGCTTTGGCTGCTATTACAGTAAGAGTAGCGAAACCTCCAGGGTTTTCAGTTCGAGGTTTGGGGTGCTGCGTGCGACGGCAAGAGATTTGGGGCTCCTGTGCTTGATGGGGCAGCGCGATGAAGAGGCTGCTGCGTGTGGTGAAGGGTTGTTTGGGTTGTTCTTGTGAACTAATTTGTACAACAGAATAGAATTTTGTTAGATTTTTGAGAGGAGTGTTTGGTTCTTTGAAATGAGATTTTGATTTGTGATTGGATTTACAAGAAAAATTGTGGGCTTTGAACCGATGGATAGAACAAAGAGGTTGATAACTTCATGAAACCTACAATAAAAAATTAACCAATTAAAAAAAATTGGTAATTTGGGGCGAGGTGAGGTTTATTGAGGCATTTTTGTGCGTGATTGAAATTTTTGAGACACAAAAAATAGAAAAGATAAAATTTTGACTTTTTTCATTGTTACAAAATGTTTAAATATAACTTTTTTCTTTTCACCATTAAAATTAAGATTTTGAATGTTTGTGTCTTTAAGAGTTATTTTGGAGATAACCAATCTAGTAGGGTGCAGTAAATCATCAATTTTTGACATTCAACTAAAGATCATTAATGGGCCGAACGGTGCATGATACGGCATGTGTGTGTATAGTACAATATGGTACAAACACATTTTAGTAATGTAGCGGTATGGCATGGTACGGTAAGAATATAAATTAGGTTGAGTTTAAAATTTTAAGTGCGTAAGAACTTAAAAATATAGTATGTGAAAAAGTATGTAATAAATAAATTTAATTGATGGGTCAACATGTGGTTTATGGGTCAAAATATATTTTAATTTTTTAATAAAAAATAAATATAAAATATTATGATTTTATAAATAATTTAAAATTAGTTTTTAATATATTTTATTAGCATAGATTTTAAAAAAATTAATTTACTCTTAGTTTTAAAAAATTTATAATTATTTTATATTTATAATTTATTAAATAAATAAATAATTTTATGATTTTAAAAATAAAATTATAAATATCATGATTTTATAAATCATTAATCTAAATTTTTACAATTTTAATATTTCATTTTATGAAATCATAAATTAGGTAAAGGAAATATGGTTAATTTGTGAATGAAATAATTTTTACATTTTGCATAAAAAATAATATTAAAATTAGATAATATAATTATGTAATTGTATTAATGTCTTAATTAAATATTAATTATTTTCTTTATAAAATAATAATTATGATTATTAATTATAAATATTTAGTTGTATAATTATGTTAATGTAATGTTAATTATTTCTTAAATAAAAATATTATTATTATTATTATTTATAAATTTATAATTACATATATTGATGTGCTCGAAGAAATTATATGTAAACTGAAAAACAAAAAGGCAGCAGAACTTTTTTTGGTACGACCTAACGCACAGCACAAGCACTGCATACATGGACTCGGATCATGTTTAAGGAAAAAAATTAGGTATGGCATGACCCACTCACTTGGTGGTGGGTTGTGCCATGCCTGGGTTGTGCCATGCCGACCCATGGGCTGTTATGGGCATGCATTTCAGCTTTCAATGTTTACATTCTATAGCAAAAGTTATACTATCATTTGAATATTGACTTCACTTATGTACTCAATTACTGAGATATCATAGTAGCCATCTATTTTCTTTTTTTTTTTTAAATAATCCTTATAAGGGCTGGAATCCTTATAAGGGCTTAAACATTTGATCTCAACATTATGAATGCAATAACTCTCTCACTAAGCTATAAACCCATTGGTGCCATCTATTTTCATTTGATTAGTTTTAATTTTTTTTTAATAGTAAAAAAAAAAACCACTCACACCTCAATTTTTATTTAAATAATCATATAGATCTTCTTAATTTTATAAACGACCACACAAACCCCTTAGTTTCATAAATAATTATTATATTATTTGATTATAATAACATAAATAAATATAAATATAGTAATAAAATAAAAATAATAAATAAATATCATATGATGTAAATAAAAAATTAGAATAAGTATAATTAATAAAATAATATATATATAATAAAAATTATTTTTAATATTATACTATTATTAGTCTATCCGAATGGATTTTATTAATACTAAATCTATTAATCCAAAAATTGAATTTAAGATTAATATAAAAATAATTAAAAAAGATATTATAAATAAAATAATATAAATTTTATAAATTATTGTGAATGTTACATATAATTATTTAATAATATTAATACGTCAAATAGATTTTATTATTATTATTAAAAGAATATGACAGATTAATAATATTAAAATCATTTTATTAATATTTAAATTTTTTTATAAATTTATTTTATTTTATATATTACATAGTTTTATTTTAATTTATATTTATTATAAAAATTTGTTTAAAGTTAATTATTAGATTATTTTAATCAGTGGTGTGGTAATAAAAAAAAATTCTATGTGATTATTTAAATAAATTTTAGAGATACGGATGACTTTTTTCCTAGTTAAAAAAAAAAAGAAAAATTATATTTTAAGTATTTTAGTAGTCTTTTTAAATTGGGCCTTAAGATTTTAATTAAAATTAAGTGAATTTAGAATTATGTCATGTCAACTTGGTCTTTTCAAGGAATGTGGCTGCATATTTCTCTACATCTTCTGCGAAACATTTAGCTGCGGCGATGATCTGATTAGTTTCCTTTAGTGGCCCCAATATATACAGAACATTTCCTCAATATTTTCGGATATTAAAGGGTTTTCAGTTTACTGCTACCATCAATAAATTGACTCAATGATACAACAACGTCACACACTTGATAATAAACTTAAAGTTGGTAAAATAACAATTTATTACAAGTTGACATGCCAATTAGTAATTAGTGTTAGAAGTGTTAAAATGTTGAACTTAGGGTTATTTATTTTTTATCTAAAGGTTGAATTTTACTTATTTTTAGATATTTATAGTTTTTAATTTATTTATTTTTTATTATTTATGTTTGATTATAAGATGTTTAGGTCTGAATTAAAAAAATTAAATAGTCTGACTTTTATCTAAATGGTACAAATCTGAATAAAATTTTAATATTTTATCTCATTAATATCCTTATTAAATAAATTTATTTCGTATTATAAAAAATACTCTTTTATTATTTTTTATTTATCTCATTTTTTATAATATGTGTGTATTCAATTATTATTATTTTTTTAATGATAATTTTAAATATAATAGAATTGTATTTTATAATATGTCTATCTCTTTGTATTTATTTTTATTATTTTTATTATAGATTTTGAATTTTATTTAATATATTAATTTTAATTGAAATGATTAAACAATTCTTGATTGACTTGTGTAATTAACAAGAAAAACTATCAATATAATATGCTAAAAATAGTATTATAAATATCATATATTAATGTAAAAATTATACGTGTTAAATATAATATTTTATTTTCCATGTTTGCTAAGGTAAATATGATCAATTTTTTCTTTATCAATAAAATAATTTATTTATAACTTGTCATGTGTTTAATCAATAAATTTAAATATTGTTAATATTTATAAGGTTATATATGTAAAATTATTATATTTCAGTTTTTTTTCATAAAAAACAAACAAATTAATGCTTATATTTAGTTTTTTTTTTTAAAACAAACATGTCATTCATATATATGTATTCAAACCCATTCAAATTTCAGTTAAATTCAGATTCATTCAGATTTCAGATAAAAAAATAAATGCTATCTAAATTGCAATCATTTAATGTTATATCAATGCTATATAATTTTTAGAATAGACGACAATCGATCCATTATTTATTCATTAATGATTAATCTTCTAATAATCCAAATAAGAATTTTACGCAATCATCATTTGGTTTGCAGTTTGTTTCATATTTATTATGCATCCATACTAAGTCTTGTTTCTTTTGGTCTACTTTTATATTCCAAGGGTTATTTTTAAGAAGCCGTCCTAAGATTTGGGGTAATTACACTTAAATGGGCAAATGGGAAAGTCCACGATTCCAATAAGATGGTTAAGCACATGACGAGGGACTATGGTTATGCGAAATATTGATGTTTATGAGATGATGTAAGTATGAGCATCAAGATGATGGGGGTAAGCGATGTATACTTACCTCTCTTGCCATATGTATTTCCATCTATTAATTGTTAGTAGACTATCAAAATGACCAAAATAACCCTAACACCAATAAAATGATGACTACAAATCTAAATTATTGTAGGGTAATATAAATTGATGTCAAATATAAAATAGTTATAAAAGACTTGAGTAATTTGAGAAGCAAAATATTGACAAAGCACAATCAAGCCAAATTTTTTTTTTAAAAAATATGGTGACCAAAGGTTATATTGGCATATCAGTTTCTATAAGTATGTTACATTTCCAAACCACCTCTCACACTCCACAAATATTTCATTTGCCTCCTAAGCTACATACTAATTATATTGGCACTAATTGAGACTAAACTTATCTTTCTTAGCCACATAGGTATCACCTGGTTTATAATTTTACATGCCATATCTCTTGAAAAACTTTTCGATATAGCCATTTTGTGATAATCCAATAATACTTCGGGAATGACCCTGGTGTATATGTATGCTTAATACAAAAGCGGCATCACAAAGATCTTTCATCTCAAAATTCTTAGCTAAAAATCTATTGGTGTCGTGATATAAGCCAATATCGTTGCTTGCAAGCAGAATACTATCGACATATAAAACCAGAAAAATATACTTACTCTCATAGAACTTATGGTATATGCAATCATCGATCAAATTCATCTCAAAATTGAACGAAATGATCACTCGACGAAACCTAAAATACCATTATCGAGATGCTCACTTGAGTCCATAAATGAAGTTCTTAAGTTTGCAAACTATATTCTTTGGGTCTCCTGTCACAAAGTTTTTTGGCTACACTATATATATTATCTCATCAATATAACCATTGAGAAACATTGTCTTCAGATCCATCTGATGTAACTAAAGATTAAAATGCGCCACCAATGCTATTATAATCCTGAAAGAGTCTTTTGAAGAAATTGGATAAAAAATCTCTTTATAGTTGATGTATTCTTTTTATGTAAAGCCCTTAGTGACAAGACGCGCTTTGTACCTCTCCACATCAACTTTTGAATTCTTTTTAATTTATATTTACAACTAATAGGTTTCACAACTACTGACAATGAGACAAGATCTTATATGTCATTATCTTTTATGAACTTTATTTCCTCATTCATGGCATCAATCTATTTCTGACAGTTAGAAATTTTCATGGCTTGATGAAAATTGATTGGATCATCTTCCATCACTCCAATATATACCTCATATTCTTGAAGAAATACAATGTAGTCATGTGACACTATACTTCTCATTTTTCTAGTGGATCTATTTAATGGCATAAGTTATTGAGATAGTAGAGTTTGTTCTTCTGGAATAGTTTCTGGTATAAGGGGTAATCTAACATTATTTTGATCTGTTGTGTTTTGAACAAAGCTAGGAATAAGACACTAATCAATGCCAATGACATTTATGGGAATATTAACATATTCCTCTTCAAAGACAGAGTCTTTAACTATATATCCCCGTAAACTCGACATCTTTAAAAAATTGTGCATTTCCTAACTTGAAAATTGATTTAGTCGTGGGATCATAAAACTTGTACCCCTTGGATCGTTTAGAGTATCCAATAAAATAGCAACTCTTCGTTCTATAGTCCAGTTTCTTCTCATTAGGCTGAAAAGGCCTTACCTTAGCTAGACATCTCAAAACATATAAATAAAATAACTATTTTATGTTTATTTTCTATTATAAAATATTGTTGACCATTCCAAGCAACCATAGGGAATAGCCCACAAATGTCTGCATGTATGAGTTCTAAGACGTCTAAAGTTCTGTTGGCTTCAAATCTCATTTTATGGAATTGTTTCCCTTTGATGCAGTTAACATAAATATCAAAATCTCTAAAATCTAAGGGGTTGAGAATTTGGTTTGACAAAAGTCTCTCTATTCTCCGTCTGAAGATATAACCTAATTTCTTATGTCAAAATAGAGCTAAATTCTCATTGGTTAATTTTCTCTTTATACCTCGCATACTGAATTGTAGGGATTTATTAAATGAAGCAATCGTATCAATTAAATAAAAATTATCATTGCCTGATAAAGAATCAGAGCCAGTTAATTTTGAATTATGAAACAAACTGAATTTTTCATTTCCAAATGAATAAAAATAACCATATTTGTCCAAATAAAAAATGAAATCAAATTCCTTTTAAAAGGTAGAACAATAAACATTTTAGCAAGATTCAAATAAAATGGTCTTCAATAATAATATAAATTTTCTAATTGCATCAGTTTCTACTGTTTTGTCATCATACACATAGATGTATCTCTCATCATCACTAGATTTTCTGTAATTTAGGCAACCCTGCATAGACACATTGATGCGAGTGGTTGCAATATAATCTATCCACAGTGTGTATTTAGGCGTCGAAGCTAAATTAACCTCAGTACAAACTAAACCATACTCTTCAGCTCTATAAAAAAAAACAATTAGTGGTTTCTGGATCACCAATTTTCTTTTGTTGTTTTCTTTGAGGTGCTGTATTTGCAGCTTCCTTATTATTCTTCTTTCTTTTTCCTTTGTCCTTGCCCTTATACCTTATTGAAATTAGATTTTTTAAAAGCGTATATATTTCTTCCGTTTTGTTCTTGACAAAGCTCTTTTCAATTTGTACAAGGAATTCTTTAGCCTTAGTTATTTTTCCAGAAATAAAGTCTCTAAATGTTACTGGAATGTCCTTCTTTAAGATCATTATACACATGCGATTTGATTTCTCCCATATTTATATATCCCTCTTTTTATAGAGGGTACTTTCATCCGTAAGAGTTGGGGAATAATCAATCCTTAACGCAGGGTCGAGATCCATGATTGTGAGAATTATTAAGATATTCTCTTTTCAAAAATTGAAATTAGAGCCATGTAGTATAAGAATTGAATTGATGTTGATAGTAATATTAGCAATAGACATAACTGAATCTAGAGAACAATAAATAAACAAAACAAACTCTCATTAGTCTTAAAACAAAAATAAATTCAAATAAAGGTAAACCCCATTTCAAGATAGGGGGCACTCCATTAATATTTCATCTTTGGATAAAATATTAACTTATAAGTAATATCTTGGTGCAATAATCAAATAGTGATAATAAAGAACATGTCAAACAATAAACTTTTCTTTGGGTTGATTTATTGTTTACATGTAAAACCAAGTAATCATCACATATTTATTACCGTAGATGCACGTGCAACTCTTTCAAATATGAACCTTTATTTGGGCTGATCGATATTTATAGAAATTACATATAAACAAGCCGTTTATATTCAAAAATAAATTAATTTTCACAAAAGAGGTAACTTTGGTGACATGTTACTTTAATTAATTTATTTTAAAATATATCTTACGATTTCAATATTTGAATTTAAAATTGTATAAAAAATTATCCAAAAAATTTTTAAAAAATGAGTCAAAGTGTCAACGGCCAACAATCAATTGTTGACTGTTGACAAGTCAATAGTTGATTGTTGATGAGTTAACCATTGATTGGTTTGGGATGGGCCGGTTCAGGTTGGCCCAAACCAGATATGACCGGCCTCAAATCCATTTCCAATCAGGTTACAGTCGGATTAGTTTGGGTTGTCTTAAACTAGGTCCTAATCCAACCCTAACCCTAACCCGAACCCATTTTCGTTTTTTTTTTTTGCTCTTCTTCTTCCTTGACCAGCAGTAATGACCGTTGCTCTTAAGTCGTGTGGTCGTGGCTTGGTTGCTGGTGTGGCCTAACAGCCGCACCTAACCCTTTTTTTTCTTTTTCTTCATGCCCCTGCTCTACTTAAGAGGTCGTGGCTTGCTTTCTAACATGTGGCCTATGGCCAGGTCTTTGCTTGTTTGAAATGAGCGGCCTAAGGCCGAGTCTTTGCTAAAAAACAACCGCCTTTCAATTTTTTAATTTCCTTACAAATTGGCCATGGCTGCTGATTTTACATGATCTGCCGCGGCTGTTGCCTTTTGTCGCAGTTATGCAACCTGGCCAGCGACTCTGTCGCCTGTGGTGGTTGTTGTGGCCGTCGACTTTAAATCCTTAAACTGAATTTTTCAAAACTTTAAACCTCTGAAAAATGAAATTATGAAATCGAAATATTTATTTTTCTTAATTTCTATTATTCTAAATATCAACATAAATTGTTCTCAAATTTAATAATTCTAGATTTAAGAACACCAAATTTTGATCATTAATAAAATATAAATTTGATTCTCAAGCTTTGATATCACTTGTTAAAATAATTAAATTATTTATGGTAATTCATTACCTAGAACCCAAAGACATTCATGTTGTATCAACAAAAATCAATAATAAAATATGCGGAAACGTACTTGAATTCATAACGCTGAATTATCCTCTATGGTCATGTGGTTGGTCTTTTAGATCAACACGTATATCTTAACGAGCCCTTTAATTTCTCTGTGCACTCTTTCTGATGATGGGATACCTGAAAGAATAGAAATGTTACGTGTGATTTGAGGACCATAACCACTTATATAGACAACATTTCTTATTGTCATTAAGTATTCCTAATTTTACCTAACACATAATTAAAATACTATTAGGTCTCCACATATTAAAAGCTCATACCCTATTAGATACATAAAAGCCCAAATTACTGAAAATCTAATTAGATTACTTTTAATTGGGCTTAACCTCATATGACAGTCCGTAATATATAATTATTTATACATAAGCCCAAGGTTAGATTAAGAATCTAATATGAGAGTGAAAAACCATTCTTTAAGCAGTACGAAATAACAATCCCAACTCGAAAACACCCACAAGTAGAGCACAAAAGCTTTAGCATAGAAAAGCAAAGAGGCTCCACATTATCAAGTTGAAAGGTAATTTAAGATTTAAAGTAAGTCTTCTTACACAGTATGGTAATAAAATAAAAGATCATGAGGCAAATTGCAAATAAATATGTGGGGTTTTAAAGGAAATCAATACAATTCTATAGAGAAACCAAGTTAAAAAAATTTCAATCGCGATGAGTTACCTCACTAGTAAGAGTTTAATGCACACATAGAAACATAATAGTACAAAATACTAAGATATAGCTTATAAAAAAAATTAGTCTCCAAACTTAAATGACCAATGTAATAACAGATATATTATTAAAACGTAAGAATCAAATTCTCATACTCTAATTTTCTAGTTTTAAGAATCAAACTTGAATTTGATATTAATTTTTCTAGCAAGAAACTAATGAAGTTAACCTCTGCCAAAATAATTTTTATTCTCAGCAAACACAAATAAAAAACAACCCCTCTTGAAAAATTAATGTTCCTCATCTAAAACATTCAATCTCAAATTATTGAGAATATAATTTTCTTATAACGTAGAAGTTTGATCAGTCCTACCTACTATTATCATGATGAAGCTTTACAAAACATGAAATTATTGCATCCTATTATTCCCTAAAAGGGAATTCCTTTATAAAGAAAAATGTAATTACAAATCACATTTGTCCAACATTGAAATATGTAACAAGCATACAATTCCTTTAGAAAATTTACAAAAAAATCCTAAAACTTTTGAGTTTTTTAAAATTGATCCCAAAACCTTTTTTTAATCAAAATTAGACAAAATCTATTTTTTTTTTACCAAATTGCTCCTCTCATCTCTCTTCCCCAATTCGATTCTTCTCAAGCACATCTTTCTTCGATCATGGCTCCATCGAAATCTGTCACTCAATTTGATGTAAGCCACCTATCAGCGATGGAGAAAATCACCTAAGATCCACTTCAGCAAAACCTAGGTTAGCTATTTTGTTCATATTTAATTAATTAAGAATGAAATTTGAGAATAATGGTGGTAGTAGTTTGAGAATAATGGCGGTGGTGGAAGTTGTTTTAGAGTGATTATGGAGCTTGGTTATGGTGTTGTTTTAGAAAGATGATTTAATATTGCCTAATCAGCCCATCGAGTGATCTTTGTGCAACGAGTTGCACCAATTGCAAAAAAAAAAAACAGATTGTGCACATGTGTATTCTGTTACACAATCTGCGTTTATGAGTATTTTTTCATAATTTTTATTTAATATTTTTATTATAATATTTTGATAAATTTTAATAACGAAAATAATTTAGATTTTATTATATATACATGGGGAAATTAAAATTGGCAAAGCGTAATTCACCACACCTAGGAAGAATTCGGGCATGATGAAGTTCTTTGAAGATTATTTCTCAGGCTATATTACAGAGACATTAAAATTTAAAATAGTCATCAAAGTTATTCTGTGTAAGTTAACACAAAAACAATTACTGTTATTTAAGAATGATATTTTTGGATACTTCATGGATTTGGAGAGTTATGCATTCAGTGGTGTTATAGTTCACAATCTATTGCTTAGGCAAGTGACACACGGAGAAACCAATGGACATTAGTTTTGATTTTAAATAGGAGAGCATTTGATATGTTTACCGATTAGAGAGTGGTACTCAGTTACGGGACTTTCCGGTGGTCAAGATATCATACAAAAAATTCCATCAATTCACTATAGGTTACTCCATAAGTATTTCGACGGTAGGTTTAAAAACTTGAATCTAAAATAATTGGATGTTGCCTTTACCAATTTGAACTTCGTGGATAGGGTACTGAATGAGAAAAAGGATAACAGGCAAGCTGATTTCCAATTGATAAATTATATTGATGATATAGCTCACTTTCAAAGTCGTCCATAGGGTCATATATCATAACAACGGTATACAATAGTATAGACAATGCATTGAACTAGAAAGTTGAGAAATTTAAGAATGATCGCTTGGAAAACCTTCTTATAATATTGAGAAGTACAATCTATATGGTTTCAATCACGGGGCTGAGGTAGGTTGGGAAAAAAATTGAAGCTCGTAAGTTTTTTACTAATGAATTCACGAAGTTAATTTTTATAATTTTGTAGATTTGCTTGTTGCAGTCTTGGCTTTTTCGAAGTGATTGGTTGCCATCACAGTGGGCTGTGAAAAAAAATAGAAAAGATTCCCTATATCTTAAAGTGGAAATCAATTGCTCCTCTAAAAATAAGTTATGATGTGGTACATTCGTTTTTTAGTAATAACACTCGTATTATAAGTATTATAGCATAAAATAACTGTAAATGTTATTAAGTAGTATGTGATTATTCCAACGCAAAATTTTGACTACTTTATCGCAAGGATATGTTAAAAAAATCATCCAACCAAATGCAAACGAGAAGGTAAAAAATTATTGGTAGACTATGGAGAATCACGTGCAATACATCCCAATATGAGTTCGTAATGTATGTATCATTGAGTAAATTATACGCACAATTTAAAACATTATCGATGCTTATTAATTTACAAATTATTTACTCATTTTTTATGTATTTTGTGTAGAATCAACTACAATCAATGTACCGCCCATTCGAGAGGAAGTAAAGAAGTTTCAGGACACCATGAGCACAACATATGAGCAATAGAGCCCCGTTAAGGATAAGCACGCTCCAGCTGACCGTCGCGACCACTCGGATGATTCTAATAATACACAGGATTTGGAGGTTATATTCTCAATAATGATAATTTTCATTGTTTGTATATGATTTTAACATTGTCTCATTACATTTTTATTTTCTGATAACAGTCAAGAACAAAGTTCTTGACTGATTATGTCATTCAATAGATGAATAAGATTAATCGTTCTATTTCTGAACTGAAGTCACACAAACACTAAGCGATTGGCAGCAACCTCATCCTCATTTTCACAAACAATGGTAGACCCAAATAACCACCACCAATAACAACACAACCGCAACAGCAACAACAACAATACACTACCATAACACAACACAATAATGGAATATAGCAAATTGCTAACTTAGGTTTTGTTAACTTCAAAATTAGATTTCACATAACTTGCCGACTGTTCAATGTGATTCGGTAATCTTGGCCGCCGAAGATGGACTCAATGCTAAACTAACAATAAAAGTACAAGTAAATAAGTATATATCACGCAATCAACTTTCAAATTAGCTTAAGAAAGCAAAATCAATAAACCCGTTTTCTTGTTACATAAAAATCAACTTAATAACACATGATTTAATATGCGTCAGGTTCTTAATATATTATCAACAAACCCATTTATATTTTCTTAAAATACAATAACACCAGCAGATTTTTGAATAAGATAAGATTTTTCATTCTTAAAAATTTAAATAATTAAAATCATAGATTCTAATATGCAAGGAGTCTTTTTCAAAGACTAACCTTCTCCTTGTGTCAATACCAGCTGCTTCTGACGCCGGCCGCCGGTGATACTTGCTCGACGGCACCCTTCTGCCACCGCCTTAGCTTTTCTCGAGTGAAAATGGTGATAATTCGTTATGGTCACTGTGGTTTTTTCTTTAAAACTTACATGTATTTGCAAACGGCTTCGGTCTTTAGTGAATAAAAGTGAAAATAAAGTGCTGAAGTTTGGTTTGAAATGAGATGAAGCTTTTCTTACACGATGTGTAAAGGTGTGGAGCTGGGTAATGGGTAATAAGAGTATACAAACTTCAGGTATCAATGCAAGTTTTGTTTCGGTTTTTATTTTTTATTTTTAATTTCAACAATACTTTTACAAATTTACCTTTATATACTAACTATATTGATATTTATACCAACGCTAGAGGAGATAAGTGAGAATATAAGAAAATTTGTTATTTAAGTGTAATTACCTCAAACCTCATGAAGGATCTATAAAATAACCCTATATTCTAATCATTTAAGTCGCGCTAATTTTTCTCCGATGAACGATTTCGCTCATCTTCTTATTGTGCAAAAGAATAATATGAGTTCGTGATTTAGGCAATAATTCTTATTGCATATATTACCACCTTAATTAGTTTGCTTGCTTAATTTGTTATCACCCATTCTTTCAAATGTAAAGACTTCAAATCCTCAGTTACGTAACTTGTTAGTGTGACAAGATATGAATTACGGTTAATTAATTAGTCAGGATATATGTGATTAAAACAAATGTCAAATTTTAAATTAGGTTGAAATTGAGACATTGGAGAACAACAACATTTCTTTTATTGCCCACATTGTTTGATTATGATTTGATTCCTCGTGACATAAGATAATTTGGAAAGATAATCTTCTTTGACACTAACATCTTAAGCAAACCAGCAGTGCTGTGTGCCTCCTTTCATTGATGATACACTCTACCAACTGAAAAATCAGCTTGAAATAAAGTTCAGAATTAAAGAACTAACTATTGCGCTTTCAGCTTAATCTGAAAAACACAATAACTAAAATGTTCGTAATTAAACACCTACTTTTTATCCTCACAATTTATCCATTAAATATTAGTGACGGGGAAGCCAAGAAGACAAGAATCTTGAAATTTTTTAGAATCTGGGCGGCAGTTATTCTTGTTAATGTGTGCACTATAAACCGTTATAGCAAAATATTATATTAATTTTTATGCAATACACACTACATGCTCATTTCCCCTCACTTCTTCTCTCCAAGTTCAGTAAAATTTCAGTTCTCTTGCTCAGTTCTGCAATCTTTTAGTAATTTCTATGCATTTTGTATAGAATCTTTGAGAAGTCCTTCAAATGTTATGTATATCCTTATTCTTGTTTTATAAGACTGCTATTTGATTCTTTATTATCTTTAATATGTTATTACTTTCTCGTTGATTGGCAATTAAATCTAAAATTCTGATTAAACACTGCAATTTCTTTATGTTCAAAGGTTGTCAATGGTCATCTCAGATAGGATTGATCTTGCAATATTTGATTCTTTAATATCAGGTTAATAATATATTGTGAAATAATTGATTATTAGAAGTGAAGAATCAAGAAGTCGTTAATAATAAGACTTTTTCAGGTTAATATATTGTGAAATAATTGATTATCAGAAGTTAAGAGTCAAGAAGTCGTTAATAATCTGAAAAAGTCATTATAACATTATGGTTTTATAATGTTAGGACACTATTTTTTCTCTGTTTATCTATCTATGATTAGGAATAGGAATTTTTTTTCCTAATTACATTAGGAAGTGCTGACTCTTTATTTAAGTGTTTTTTTTTTAATTGTAAGGGATAACAAACAATTTTCTTTCAATTCTTTCTTCCTCTCATCAAATTTCCTTTGTATATTCTTGTTTTTGTTGCTCTTCTTCTATTAGTTTGCTTCTAATTTTCTATAAAGTTTTTGTAACACAGCTTATGATTTTTGTTTCTTCAAAATCAATACTTTTCTTCTTATTGAAACCCTTCACAACCAATTTATCCTTGTATCGCTGTTGTGAGTCATTTTCAGTCTTTAACTTGTAAACTCATTTATTCTTCAGTGCCCTCTTTCCCTTAGAAAAATTTACTAAGTCATAAATATATGATTTTTATTTAAGGATTTCATATCCTCTTGGATGGCTTTAACCCACTCATTTTTATGTTGGTGAGACGTAGCTTCTTCAAAATATTCTGGCTCCCCTCTATCTGTAAGCATCACTTACTCATGTGGAGGATATCTAGTGGAATGTTGTTCTCTGGTGCATCTCCTCAATTCTGGTTCAACTACTGGTGCAGGTGGTTCTTGAGGTGCTTGCTCAACTGGTTTTATTGGATCATCATGAACTATAGGCGGAGAAAATAAAGTTGGAATAATAGGAATGTCTGAGGATGACTGAGTCTCATCACTCTTCTCTTGATCACTAATTATCTGATCTTCAAGAAATACAAGATCTCTATTTCTGATCAGTTTCCTTGCCACTGGATCCCATAATATGCACCTAAATTCTTAACATGAGCAAGGCAAAATCTATTTGTTCTCCACTTGCAGGCCATTTCACGCTTAGTTTCGAGCATTGTCCTACAAGTGAGAATGAGAAGTAAGAGATGAGAGGAGCTCTTTATGCTTCGGCAATTGGCAGTTTGATGTACACCACGGTTTGTACAAACTGCTCATGTAGTTGGTATAATTAGTCGGTTTCTCTTCAATCTAGGCAAAGGACATTGGATAGTAGTGAAATAGATTCTCAGATATCTCAAAGGCACTTCCAAGGTATGCTTATGTTTTGGTGGTGACAAAACTGTGTTACAAGTGCACACAGATGCAGATATGGCAAGAGATGTTGATTCTAGAAAATCCATATCATGATATTTGTTTACCTTTGCAGGGGGAACAGTTTCATGATAATCCAGACTTTAGTAGTGTGTTGCTCTGTCTACCATAGAAGCAGAGAATATTGTAATCATTAAAGGTTGTAAAGAAACCTTGAGGATAAAGAATTTCCTACAAGAGTTGAGTGTAAAACAAGACAGCTTTGTTATGTACTACGACAGTCAAAGTGCCATTCACATGGCAAATAATTCAGCTTATCATTCAAAATCCAAGTATATTGATGTGAGGTATCATTGGATACGGGATGTGCTTGAGAAGAAAGAGTTACAACTTGAGAAGATTCACACAATGAAGAATGGGTCAGATATGATGATAAAGTCATTGTCCAAGGAAAAGCTAAAAGGTTGTAAGTAGAGATTAGGTGTGATAGTGCCTCCCATATGATCTGGAGGGGTAGATTTGTTGGGTCCATCTCATTTGAGGGCCCAAAAGTCTAAAGTCTAAAAAGGCTTGCTTGATGTATAATTAATATTAAAGTTTGGACTTCGCAAAAATGTGCCATGAAATTTAGGTTTTGAAAACGTGGCAAGAAAAGCCAAGCGGCAGTAATAATAAACAATCGCAAAAATGAGAGAGAAGGAGAGTTAGTGGCGTGAAGATTAATTTAGAGTCAAGGATTTTAATCTTTGATTGAATAATCGAAAGATGATTGTAATTCCATTTTCTTCTAAATTTGAAGGGTAAGTTTCTGTCATCGCCCTCTATAATTTTACTAGTCTTGATTTTTATTTTATTCTCTCGTTGACTGTTGTTTGAGACACCCATTTATAAGAGAGACATATATTAAGTTATTACCGTAAACCAAGATCATTGAGATTCTTGATGTTGGTAGCCTCTAGTATTATTTAAAGAAAAATCTATACTATAATCTTATTATTAATATAGTGTTAGATTATATCATACTACAGTTCCGTAGTTTTTCTGGACTTGAGTTTTCTATGTAAAATATTTATATCTCTTGTGGTTGATTATTACTTTAGATTGTGTTGTTTTATTTCTTGCTTATTAATTTGTGGTACACATCTTTTTTATCACACAAAAAAAGAAAGAGTTTGTTTCCGCTTATTTTGCAGCTTCTTGTGTGGGGTTCTTTTCCAACAAAATGGAACTAGTAGTACTACTGTTCCAATCCATTTTGGGTTGCATCCGTGGATGCCATTGTTAGAACGTCACTGTAAACTGAAGTTTTTACATTAGATAGTACTTGTTAAGTTAGGGTATGTTTGTGATTGAAGTGTTATAGCTTTTAAGCTACAGCTGCTGTGGAAAAAAAAGCTGTAATTATAAAATAAAAGTTAATAATACGTAATAAATATAATTTTTAAATAATAATTTTAACAAAATTATTAAAAACATAATAAATTTTACATCTTACAAGTAAAAAATCATATTAACATAGCTAATATAATTTAAAAGTTACAGCAGCTAGTGTTTACCAAACACTTTAGTGCTGTAACTTAAAAGCTACAGCTGTCCAATCTTAATCCCAAACATACCCTTAATGAACATTCTCAATGCTTGGTACGAAGGTGATAATTATGTGTCTCCATACAAACAATTGGTGCCTTGAAGACTGATTGATTCGTCAAGTTGGAAGCGACTTGCGAGTCATATAATGAAGCTCCAGCTAAATCGGGCGAGACAGAAGTATGCCTCTTAAGAATCTTAAAGATGCAATACTGTGTTGCCAAATTGGTCTTGCGTATTAAAGAATCTAAAGGATAGATTCACCTTCTGTTGTAACATATTTGAAATAGATGAGAGGGCAGATTAAGATGTTCTTAAAATTTTCACACTACTTATTACCATACATCGTTATTATACTGCAACGCCAGGTTTGATATTCTGTGTGACATGTTCTAAAAACAAAAGAAGGTATCTGTAATCTAAATTTCATAAAGAGATTTTTGTGACTATTTTAAAAAATAAAAGAATTTATGTGCCTATTTAAAGTTTGATAATTGCTTTGCAGTTAGTAGAAATGGAATGGGAGGCGGGTTGACATTATTATGGACCTAAGAGATAAACTTAGATATACAATCTTACAGTAAGCATCATGTTGATGCTGTAGTTCATAATGAGAATTGAAGTTTTTAGAGATGCAAAGGCATTTATGGGCACCCAGAATCAGAACAAAAATAGCACACTTGGACTCTTTTACGGAGGCCTGCAGGTCTATCCTTCTTACCATGGCTTTGCTTTGGGGACTTCAATGAAATCCTAAACTTGAATGAAAAGGTTGTGGGAAATGAGAGAAGTTTGAATAGGGTGCATGAATTTAGACAAGCTGTCGGAGATTGTAGATTGTGTTTGGGAATACCGAGCAGGTCCCTTCGAGGTCATCCCAGCCCGAGCAGAAGACTGGACCGTCGGCACGAAGACGGCTTTACTAGGCGTCAAAGCCGGTCAAGGTCGATTGCCCCAGGGCTGGTCGAACCCCGAGCTCCCTCTTCTGCTCGAGGTCTTCAAGCCCCCGGGCATGACCCAGACATACCGGCTACAGCACGGAGAGAATGCAAGATTCGAGCATGGCCGGTTCGAAACGGTTTGACCCCTCATTCCGATAACTTAACACGACGATCGATGCCTGACAGACACCCCGCGCGGTAGGGTGTTGTCACTGTTACCGATGGCCGGCACACGCCCCCACAGTGTCATCATTTCATACGCGCATGCCCGGTACCATCATTAGGCCTCGGGAACCCATACCCACCTGACATCCCGTATTCCCAAGGTGTGCCGCGGTAATTCCGGCTGTCAGGGGGACGCAGACACCATTAATGCGTGGACGGTTGCCCCCGACAAAAAATGGCGGGAAAACAGAAGGATAAATATCAATCGAGGTGTAAGTAGTGAGGGTTTTACGATTTTCAAATCCTTTTTCTTTTTCCTCCTCTTGTCTCCTGAAACCTTTTTTGATTCTTTCTACTTTTATCCAGAAACCACCTTATTTCTCCGGGCTCTCAAACAAAGAGGGATACAAAAAAGAAACACCCGATTACTGACTTGAGCGTCGGAGGGTTTTCACCGAAAAAACACCTGGTGACCCCTGACATTATTTTTGTGAGCGTAGGCCCAAGGAAACCGCTGTTTCGGTGAACAGAGGAGAACGGAGATTGGCAAGGACTTCAGCTCGAGCATCCTGCGAGCAGAATTTTATAATCCTACTCGGGAGCAAGCAGAAAACAGCATCAACAGATTGTGTGATTTGGGATTCAATGATTATCTTTTTACTTGGTCGAATAGAAGATTCGGTACCAATTGATTGAGGAACCACTGGATAGATTTTTTTTGTAATCAGAATTGGTGTAGCTTATATCAAGAGATAGCAGCTTAGAATCTAATCACATGAAGCTCAGATCAAAACCCTATTTTGATAGAGATAGTTAGAAAAGATATGAGACAAAGATACAAAAGGAGAATCTTTCATAGAGTACATTATGAAGATGTGTAGAGTGCATATGACAGATGCAGGGAGATATTTAAGCAAGAATAGCAAGAAAGAAAGCAAGAATGGCAAGAAAGAAGTAGATGGGATAGAGAGAATCCGGTTGATTTGTTTAAGAAGACAGCCAAGAAGTCAATGAGAGAACTTCAGTTGTGGAGTAAAGAGGAGTTTGGAGGTCGATAGAAGTAATTAGAGCAGCTTAAGAATAAGCTGAAAACAATCAGACAAGAGTATAGTCATTATGAATGTGGAGATGAAATCAAGAAAACAGAAAGGCCGATTGACAATGTTCTTCTGGACGATGAGGTTTTTTGGAAACAGAGATCAAGAGCAGATTGGCTGAAAGAGGGGGACAGAAACGAAAAATATTTTCACTCAAAAGCTTCAGCGAGAAGAAAGAAGAACATAATTTCAAGAATATTAGATGAAAATGAGAAGTGGACCGAGGACAGTAATGAGGTGGAGAGGTTGTTTTGTGAAAACTTCACAAACCTATTCACAACAACTAACTCTATTGCAAGTCAAATGAACATAGCTCTTAGAGATATGCCAACAAAGGTGAACAGGAAGATGAATAATCAGCTGGATACACCCTTCACAGATGAAGAAGTTACAGAAGCACTGATGCAGATGTGCCTCATAAAAGCCCCTGGACCAGATGGGTTACCTGCTGCTTTCTTTCAAAAGCACTGGAATTTAGTGAAAGGAGTGATAACCACTGTCTGCACATCCTCAATGAGAAAGGTAACATAGCACCTCTCAATTTATAGTTTTAATTCCAAAAACTAAGAAGCCAAGACCAGTGAATTTCGACCAATAAACATTTGTAATGTTATCTATAGAATTATTGCAAAAACAATGGCTAATAGGTTAAAGCATATCATTGGCAAAATTATATCCCCAAATCAAAGTGCCTTTATTCCAAATATACTTATTATGGACAACATAATCATTGGTTATGAATGTCTTAATAAGATAAGGCAGAGTAAGGAGAAGAAAAAAGGCTTGGTAGCTTTAAAGTTGGACATTAGTAAAGCATACGATCAGGTGGAATGGAAATTTTGGAGGTACACCATGCAGAAGTTAGGTTTTTCCCCTAATTGGATTGACTTAACAATGAAATGCATCACCAGAAGCTCCTTTTCAGTGTTGATCAATAGGATGCCAAAGGGTCAAATTCAACCTCAAAGGGAATTGAGACAAAGATGCCTTTTATCTCCGTATTTATTTCTGTTATGTGCAGAAACTTTCTCTAACATGCTTATGCAGGCTGAGAGACATCAAATCATTCATGGCTTGAAGTTTAACAGCAATCTATCAATTACACACTTAATATTTGCAGATGACAGCTTGGTGTTTACAAGAGCAACAAGTGAAGACTGCAAAAATCTGAAAAGTATATTTGACTGTTATGCTTCAGCATCAGGCCAGATTTTTAACTATCAGAAGTCCTCTATGCTTTTCAGTAGTAATGTACAAACTGGACAGATGAATACAATCAAAGGAATCTTGCAGCTCACTGTGGTCTCAAAGCATGAAAAATACCTTAGCTTACCATCTATGGTGAGGAGTAAAAAAGTCAGCTTCTTCAATGATGTAAAATTAAGGGCCTTGAACAAGCTTTCAAGTTGGCAAAGCAAATTATTCTCTGAGTGGAGGTAGAGAAGTGCTAATCAAGGCAGTGGCCCAAGTGGTTCCGACATAGGCAATGAGTGTTTTCAAGCTTCCTCTAAGCATCAGTGGAGACATTCAAAAAGCCATATCTAGATTTTCGTAGGAGTGAAAAACAGACAGTAAAGTATTCATTAGGCTAAATGAGAGGAACTTTGCCGTGCAAAAACAAGAGGAAGGTTAGGATTCCGAGATGTTTCAAGCTTCAACCAAGCACTGGAAGCGAATCAAGGGTGGAGAATTATCCGACATCCAGAATCATTAGTGTCAAGAGTATTGAAGGCAAAGTACTTCAAGCATTCCAATTTCAATGGGGCAAAATTGGGATCAAGACCATCTTTTGTATAGAGAAGCATATTATAGAGAAGACAGATTTTGCAGAAAGGATTAAGGTGGAATGTAATATGGACTAGTGAGTTACGAGAAAAGGTCAAGATCTTCATGTGCAAAGCAACTAGAAATCTCTTGCCAACAGCAACTAATCTTTGGAAAAGGAAGATGGTCCAGAATCTTTTTTGCCAGAGATGTAGGTTGAGCAGTGAAGATGCTTTTCATGCTGTAATTGAATGTAAAGTAGCCAAAAAGTTTTGAAAGAACACCATTTTTGCAGGCGATATGGAAAATATGGATCACCAAGATATGATGAGTGTTGCAAGAAATGCAGAAGAAAAAAAGCAAAACGGAACTGGAATTGATAGTTGCGTTGTGTTGGGCCATTTGGTACTCAAGGAATCTTTTCATCTTTGAGAAGAAGAAGGAAGATTCACAGATATCAATTGCGAGAGCTAAAGCAATATTGGAATCATATAGAAGAATCAAAATGGCAGTTGCAAACTCTTCTCAAAGTCAGCAAGTGAATAGGCAACAGAGCTGGAATCCTCCTCCTTATGGCTGGTTCAAGGTCAACGTTGATGCAACAGTGAAAACTAAGGATCAAAGAGTAGGGCTGGGAGCGGTAACAAGAGACTCAAATAGAAAGGTAGTGGCAGCCACAGCTCAAAGAGCTATGTTTTAAAACAACATAGCTAATATGGAAGCTGCATCAGTGAGCCTGGGTATTAAAACTGCCCAGAATGCAGGTTATTCTGCAATGGTTATAGAATCTGATTCGAAAGAAGTGGTGGACTTAATTTTGAACACGAAAGGTAGTATAACAGAAATCTCTTAGTTAATTGCAGATATTCAAGGAAGCCTCCAAAGATTGAACCAGTATAAAATGCAACATGTACCAAGGGAATGTAATACTATAGCCCATTTTTGAGCTGAAAAACTTTAGAATTTGAAAATCCTGTAACCTGGATGGGACATTTCTCTCCACAAATTATGTCTTTGTTCTCCAATTCCAATTAATGAAAGCTATATGTTCATTTAAAATAAATAAATAAAGTGCATTTTCATTTTTTTTTTCAATTTGTTTTTTTTTAATTTTAATGATAAGTCTACTTGAGAACTATTCATTTTTTTTCATTTTTTTAATTTTAATGATAAGTCTACTTGAGAACTATTCATTTTTTTTTCATTTTTTTTTTAATTTTAATGATAAGTCTACTTGAGCACTATTCATTCTATTTCAAAGCAGGGACAAAATATACATCGACCTTTTTAGTCTCACCACCTCACCGAGCATAAAAAATGAAATAAAATAATATAAAGTTCACGTATTATTACCTATATATCCTCTTGATGTGGCCACATGTAAAGGAGCTGAATCAGCATACTCTTCTTCAAATTCCATCAACCACTATTTGTTCAACATCAGCCTTACAACATTGAGATGCCCATTCTCTGCAGGCGAGTGAAAGAGCAGTCAAGCTTTCATAGTTGGGCACAGCAGCCAATAAACGATTGGTTTCCAGCCGTAGCGGGGCAGAAACCTCAACATTCCCTTGACTACAAGCTACATGCAGTGGAGTCTCCGGCACTTCATTCTCAGCTATCACCAGTTGTGGGCATGTAAAAGTTAATAATTAATCCCACCAATTCAGTGTGCCCCAATTCTTGTAGTCAAGTGGAAGGCCGTGTTCTGTGAAGCGTCTCTTTGTGCAAAAACTCCTTCATTGCTGCGAACCAAATTGATCAAAGATTCTGTATCATTTCTTACGATTGCCCCTAAAAGTATTGAAACGTTACAAGATGTGCAGGCAGGAAGGATTAAATTTTTTGCTCCAAAAAGAAGATGATGGATTGTCTTCTTTGTGGTGTTGTCTGTGGTCTCAACACACACACACACACACACACACATATATATGTTGATGCAGTTTTTCCCGTGTGCCTTCAAACAGTACTTCGAACTTTTAAATAGTGCCTCGAACCTTCAACCACCTCGAGAATATCTATAGGATCCTCAGCTCGCGATTAGCTCGAGCTCGAGCAGGACTGTCTCCTTCTTTCTGTTCCGCTGTCTATTACGGAATGGCTATCTCCCGGACCTGTACTCACAGAAAGCAGGGTCAGGGGTCGCCGGGCGTGTTCCGGCGAAAATTCTCCGACGCTCAAGTCAGTAATCGGGTTGTTCATTTTGGTATCTCCCTTAGTGAGGGAGACCGAAAAAATGAAAGCGATATTATATCGCCCTTCCTTTTTTTGAATGAGTATGGTGTTTTCCGAGGATTTAGATAAAAGAAATCAAAATAAGAAGGACCTGTATTAGCTTATGGATCTTCTCTGAATCAGATTTTCCAACCCCTGTAACGTATCTCTTCGTTTCCTTTTATACTCCATTTTTCCCGCTCTTTCATTTCCAGGCTGTCCTCTCCCACGTTGGTGGTGTCTGGGTCCCTCTGACAGCCGGGATTGGCGTAATATTCTCTGAGGATGCGCGGCTGTCCCCTTTACCCAGTCCACATGGCCAGATCACCATGTCGGGCATGTGCGCTAGGAATGATGACACCGTGGGGGCATGTGCCGGCCATCGGCAATAGTACCACCACTATTCCACGTGGGGCCCTGGTCAGGCATTAAAAGGTGTGCCAGGATTCTGAGAAAACGGGTCGGGCTGCCTTGGGCCGGGTCTTACATTCCATTCGTCCCATGACTGTGCAACCCAGTTGTGCTCGGGGACTTGATCTCTGCGAGTAGGAAAGGAGTGCTCGGTTCTCGACCTTGACTGGCTATGATCGGGGTGGATGACCTCGAGCAGGTAGGAGAGCTCGGAGCCCGAGCGACCTTGAATTCTTCGACCTCGACCATCTCTGGTACTTCGGCTCGAGCTAAGCTGTCCTCGGGGTATTTCATTCGAGCTGGAAGGGCCTCGAGAAGCCCTTGCCCGATATTACCCAAACACCAGTCCCCCAGTTTCTAGTCTTTTGAGTGAAACGAAATGAGACTGGAAACTCATTAATGATGGGCCGAATTCGCGGCCTTTTACTCTTCCTCACGTTCTCCAATTGTCTCCCACTTTAATCATTTCGCATTTAAGGCGGGACACGTGGATTGATCACAGCTGTGCATTTGAAATTTGAAGGGACGTTACCTAAAAGGTCGTGTCCCTCGAAACGCATGCCGCCAGTCGAAGGGACGCGTCCTCCTCTTTAAAAACCCTCAACTTCTTCACTATTCCCTCTGTTTGCCTACTTTTCATTCAAACTCAAATTAATCTGCTCTTCGCTGCTACGGTCTTCTTCTTCTCATCACGACGATTTCCGGCCAACCACACTTCCGTCCGTGTTCAGGTACAAGCCACTCTTCCATCTCCTGCCGCCCCTCTGTTTCTTCCCTTGCTGAACTCCGTTAATTTGTATCCTTAGAAAATTGTCAAATCCCCAACAGGCCCGTAGGATGTCACCGGAGGATTCGTCCTCTTCTAATGAGGCACAACCCCTTAGTGTAATCCCCGTGAGGGATTCTAGTCCAGAGAGGGAATTACCCTCGGCCGAGACCCAGCCGCATCAAAGGGCAAGGGCCAGTCAAAGGTCCGAGCGTGGGGAATATCTCATAGACCACCTAAGATGCGAAACCACCCAGTTGGACTTGAATAGACTTAGGGATACTTATAATGTACCCGATAGTGTAGTTTTACGGTTACCGGGCAAGGGTGAAATCCCCAGCTGTCCCCCCCAAGGATACACAACCTTCTACTTGGAATGTTTCAAATGGGGGGTTAGGCTACCCCTTCAGCTTTACTTTGCCCGAGTTTTATCTGGGTTCCGTCTGGCTCCGGGACAATTGAACCCGAATGGGTGGAGGGTCCTTTCCGGACTCTTTGTTTTGTGGAAATGCTGTGACCTGGGTGAGCCCTCGGTAGGGGAAATCAGACACCTTTACCAGCTGAAGTGCAGCCCGAAGGATGCTGGTTGGTATTACCTTACCTCCGACTGAAGGGTAAAAGCCCATCATCGATCTCCCGACCTCCAGTGGCAACCGGAAGAGCAAATTCTTCTTCGTTGGGGAGAGTGGGGCAAGTCTGCACTCGTAGCTGAGGGGTCCCTCCAGTTCCGCGACACTTTTGCACTCCAGGTCGTTTATCTGTCTTGTAGATTTCATTTTTGGTTTTCCTGCTTGTGTCTGTTCTCATTACTTTGCTTTGTTCATATCTGCAGCTTCCTGGGGTGCTTCTTATTCGATTGGGGGCCAGCTTCGAGCACGTGTGCAGACTGTTCTTTCAAACGCGAGCTCGTGCAGGGAGCTGTTGACACCCCAAAACTTTTTGGAGTCCGACTTAGTACCAAGTGAAGAGATGAGCAGGAGAATGCGCGAGATGCTACATCGGCCGGTGGGGACAACTGAAGGTCCAAGCACCTCAAAGAGGCCACGAGGAGAAACGAGTGCTCCGCCTCCATCCTCTCAAGCTACTTCTTCTGCTCGATAGACCGAGCAAGCAGAGGAAGGTCCTCATCGCAGGAGACAAAGGACCGCTGATCCTGCTCGCCCCCGAACTGAGCAACGTCCGCCTGGCAGTTCCGAGCCTTTCCTGAGGGCCTACAACGAGGAATTGACCAGCGGATTCTTGGATGAGATAGAGTCCTGCAGTTCTGATGCGCTGTTCAGGGTCTTCCAGTGGCTCTCCTCCCGAGCTTTGGCAGCCGCGACCAGGCTTAATGAGATAACTCAAGGTTCCCAGGAAGAACTTCGAGCAAAGGTTGAGAGCTTGGAGCAGGCTGTGAACGAGCTGAAGGAGGAAAATCAAAAGCTGCTGGACGAGAATATAAATTTCGCAGAGAAGACAGCAGTGGCCGACTCCAAGGCCTCTGAGCTTCAGAGGGAGCTGACTGACACCAAGGACGAATTGAAGCATGCTCGGAAGGATCTGGACACTCAGAAGTCTTATTACGAGCAGCTCATTGAGGGAGAAGCTGCTCGTCTTCAAGGGCAAATTGACGCTCTGAAGGTCCAGCTCGCTACTGAGTACAACACTGGGGCAGACTCCAGCTACGACTGCCTCATGTATGCTTTTGGCAAGGCATACCCCGAGGCCGACATGTCCAAGGTTGAAGGGTATGTAGCTGAATACATGAGCAACCCTGAAGCTACCCCATCCGAGCCCCCCGGTGTTGTCAGAGAGCCGGCTCCCTCTCCTTCCAATGCCCCTCCTGCTGAAGCTCCTGCTGATGTCCCTCCTCCTGCTGGTGCTGCTTTTCCTCCTACTGCTGCCGAGGATGCTCCTCCTACTGAATGACTTGCACTCTCTCTTTTTTTTTTTTTTTACATATGTAATTATTTCAATGAAATAAAAAGACACATGTTGAACAACTCCTTTGAATGCTCGTGTGCATATGCTCTTGTTTTCTATGTTGAATTGACTTTGAATATGCTTGCTAAGTATAAATTTTCTAAATGTTGGACTTTCTATTTTCCTTTATGCCCAAGTGTAATGCTGTTTAACCTATGCACGGTAGAGTTTTGCTCTGACTTGGACCAAGAGACTCATGTTTATTTTGCAAGTTCATTTAACTTGCTCGAGCTCACATTTGGCTCTTGCTAGACACCGTCCCGCCTAGAGTTTAGGCTCTGAGACTTTTAGCCTTAGCATTATTCATGGACCTCCTTCACTTGTGATGAGCTTTTCCAGGCACTGTCCAGCCTAAGACTTAGGCTTTTAGACTTTTGGCCAAAGAGTTCTTCTTAAGCTTCTGCTCGTGCTCGGGTCTGCAATTGACCTTCACTAGGCACCGTCCCGCCTAAGACTTAGGCTTTGACACTTCGGCCGTAGCGCTCTTCTTGAGCTTCGCTGGCACGAGCCTCGCACTGACCTCGATTGGCACCGTCCCGCCTAAGACTTAGGCTCTGGGACTTTTGGCCAAGAAGTTCTTCTCGAGCTTCGCCGTGCTCTGGGTCCGCAATTGACCTTCGCTAGGCACCATCCCGCCTAAGACTTAGGCTTGGGACTTCCGTCAGAGTTCTTCTTGAGCTCGCCGTGCTCGGGCCTTTAATCGACCCAAGCTTCTTCTCGGATACTCCCGCCGGGCCCGCAATCGACCCAAGCATGGCACCGTCCCGCTGGGACTTCCGCCAAGGAGTTCTTCTTGATCTTATTTTGCTCTGGCCTTTGACTGACCTCGCTAGGCACTCGTCCCGCCTAAGACTTAGGCTTGGGACTTCCGGCCGTAGCGCTCTTACTTAGCTTCTTCCGCCGGCTTTGACTCGACCGCTAGGCAACCGCCTCGCCTAAGACTTAGCTTGGGACTTCCGGCCGTAGCTGCTCTTCTTGAGCTTCTGCTCATGCTCGGGCTTTTAATCGACCCAAGCTTCTTCTCGTGATACTCCCGCCTGGCCTTTGATCTGACCATCGCTAGGCAACCGTCCCGCCTAAGACTTAGCTTGGGACTTCGGCCGTAGCGTCTTCTCGAGCTTCGCTCGTGTTGGGCCTTTAATCGACCCAAGCTTCTTCTCGTGATACTCCCGCCGGCATGCAATCGATCCAGCTGCAGACCGTCCCGCTGGGACTTCCGGTCAAGGAGTTCTTCTCGATCTTCCTCCGCCGGCCTTTGATCGACCTGCTAGCAACCGTCCCGCCTAAGACTTAGGCTTTGGTACTTCCGGCCGTAGCGCTCTTCTCGAGCTTCTTCCGCCGGCCTTTAATCGACCCTCCTAGGCACCATCCCGCCTAAAACTTAGGCTTTGACTTCCGTCAGTAGCTCTTCTCGAGCTTCTCCGTGTTTGGGCCTTTAATCGACCCAAGCTTCTTCTCGTGATACTCCCGCCGGGCCTCGCAATCGATCCAGCTGCAGACCGTCCCGCTGGGACTTCCGCCAAGGAGTTCTTCTCGATCTTCTTCCGCCGGCCTTTAATCGACCTCGCTAGCAACCGTCCCGCCTAAGACTTAAGCTTCGTACTTCCGGCCGTAGGCTCTTCTTGAGCTTCTTCCGCCGGCCTTTAATCGACCCTCTCTAGGCACCATCCCGCCTAAAACTTAGCTTGACTTCGGTCAGTAGGCTCTTCTCGAGCTTCCGCTCGTGTTGGGCTTTTAATCGACCCAAGCTTCTTCTCGTGATACTCCCGCCGGCCTCGCAATTGTCCCAAGCGTGGCAACCGCCCCGCTGGGACTTCCGCCAAGGAGTTTTTCTCGATCTTCCTCCGCCGGCCTTTTGATCTGACCATCGCTAGCAACCGTCCCGCCTAAGACTTGCAGCTCTGGGACTTCCGCCAGTAGCGCTCTTCTCGAAGCTCGCCGTGCTCGGGCCTTTAATCGACCCAAGCTTCTTCTCGTGATACTTTTGCTCTGGCCCCGCAATCGACCTAGCTGTGGCAATCGTCCCGCTGGGACCTCCGCCAAGGAGTTCTTCTTGATCTTCCTCCGACCGGCCCTTTAATCGACCTCGGTTAGGCAACCGTCCCGCCTAATACTTCAGCTTGGGACTTCGGTTATAGCTGCCTTCTCGAGCTACTCGTGCTCGGGCCTTTAATCGACCCAAGCTTCTTCTCGTGATACTCCCGCCGGGCCTCGCACTGACCCAGTTGCGGCAATCGTCTCCGCTGGACTTCCGCCAAGTGTTCTTCTTGATCTTCCTCCGCCGGCCTTTAATCGACCGCTAGGCACCAACCCGCCTAAGACTCGGGCTTCAGACTTCCGTCAGTAGCGCTCTTCTCGAGCTTCGCCGTGTCAGGCCTTTAATCGACCCAAGCTTCTGTCGCCATATTCCCGCCGGCCCGCAATCGACCCAAGCTGGCAACCGTCCCGCTGAGACTTTTGGCCATGGAGTTCTTCTTGATCTTCTTCCGCCTGGCCTTTAATCGACCGCTAGTACCGTCCCGCCTAAGACTTAGGCTTGGGACCACCGGCCGTAGCTGCTCTTCTCGAGCTTCTTCCGCCGGCCTTTGACTGACGTCACTAGGCAACCGTCCCGCCTAAGACTTAGGCTTGGGACTTCCGGCCAGTAGCGCTCTTCTTGAGCTTCGCCGTGTCGGGCCTTTAATCGACCAAGCTTCTTCTCGTGATACTCCCGCCGGCCTCGCAATCGACACATGCGTGGCACCGTCTCCGCTGGGACTCTCGCCAAGGAGTTCTTCTTGATCTTCTTCCGCCGGCCTTTTGACTGACCTGCTAGCAACCGGTCCCACCTAAGACTTAGGCTTGGGACTTCCGCCATATGCTCTTCTCGAGCTTCTTCCGCTCTGACCTTTGATCGAACCTCGCTAGGCACCGCCGCCAAGACTTAGGCTTGAGACTCCGTCAGAAGGCTCTTCTCGAGCTCGCCGTGTTCGGGCCTTTTAATCGACCCAAGCTTCTTCTCGTGATACTCCCGCCGGCCCCGCACTGACCCAAGCGTGGCACCGTCCCTGCTAGACTTCCGCCAAGGATTTCTTCTAATCTTCCTCCGCCTGCCTTTGATCGACCGCTAGGCACCGTCCCGCCTAAGACTTAGGCTTGGGACTTCCGGCCGTAGCTGCTCTTCCCGAGCTTTTTCTCGCCGGCCTTTTAATTGACCATCGCTAGGCACCGCCACCTGCCAAGACTTCAGGCTTGGGACTTCCGGCCGTAGTGCTCTTCTCGAGCTTGCTCGTGCTCGGGCCTTTAATCGACCCAAGCTTCTTCTCGTGATACTCCCGCCGGCCTTTTAATCGACCGCTAGGCACCGTCCCGCCTAAGACTTAGGCTTCAGGACTTCCGGCCGTAGTGCTCTTCTCGAGCTTCTTCCGCTGGGCCTTTAATCGACCTCGCTAGGCAACCGCCACCGCTAAGACTTAGGCTTTGGGACTTCCGCCATAGCTGCTCTTCTCGAGCTTCCGCCGGCTTCGCCTTTTAATCGACCCAAGCTTCTTCTCGTGATACTCCCGCCGGCCTTTGACTGACCGCTAGGCAACCGTCCCGCCCAAGACTTAGGCTTGGGACTCCGGCCGTAGCGCTCTTCTCGAGCTTCTTCTCCTGCCTTTGACTGCCTCGCTAGGCACCGTCCCGCCCAAGACTTAGGCTTGGGACTTCCGGCCGTAGCTGCTCTTCCCGAGCTTCTTCCGCTCGGCCTTTGATCTGACTGCTAGCAACCGTCCCGCCTAAGACTTAGGCTTGGGACTTCCGGCCGTAGCGCTCTTCCCGAGCTTCTTCCGCACGGCCTTTTAATTGACCTCGCTAGGCAACCGCCTCGCCTAAGACTTAGGCTTGGGACTTCCGCCTAGCAGCTCTTCTCGAGCTCTGCTCGTGCTTGGGCCTTTAATCGACCCAAGCTTCTTCCTCGTGATACTCCCGCCGGCCTTTGACTCGACCTTGCTAGGCACCGTCCCGCCCAAGACTTAGGCTTGGGACTTCCGGCCGAAGCTGCTCTTCTCGAGCTTCTTCCGCCTGCCTTTGATCTGACGTCGCTAGGCAACCGTCCCGCCCAAGACTTCAGGCTTGGGACTTCCGGCCATAGCTCTTCTCGAGCTTCTCTCGTGTCGGGCCTTTAATCGACCCAAGCTTCTTCTCGTGATACTCCCACCTGGGCCTCGCAATCGACCCAGTTGCGGCACCGTCCCGCTGGGACTTCCGCCAAGGAGTCCCAATTGATCTTCTTCCGCTGGGCCTTTGATCTGACCGCCAGGCACCGTCCCACCTAAGACTTAGGCTTGGGACTCTCGGCCGTAGCTCTTCTTGAGCTTCTTCCGCCGGCCTTTGATCGACCGCTAGGCACCGTCCCGCCTAAGACTTAGGCTTGGGACTTCTAGCCAGTAGCGCTCTTCTCGAGCTTCCGCCGTGTCTGGGCCTTTAATCGACCCAAGCTTCTTCCTCGCGATACTCTGCTCGGGCCCGCAATCGACCCAATCGTGGCAACCGTCCCGCTGGGTTTTCTTCCAAGGAGTTCTTCTTGATCTTCCTCCGACCGGCCTTTAATCGACCGCTAGGCAACCGTCCCGCCCAAGACTTCAGGCTTGGGACTTCGGTCAGAAGCGCTCTTCTCGAGCTTGCTCGTGTCTGGGCCTTTAATCGACCCAAGCTTTTTCTCGTGATACTCCCGCCGGCCCGCACTCGACCCAGCGTGGCAACCGTCCCGCTGGGACTTCCGCCAAGGTGTTCTTCTTGATCTTCCTCCGCTCTGCTTTTAATCGACCGCTAGGCACCATCCCACCTAAGACTTAGGCTTGAGACTTCCGGCAGAAGGCTCTTCTCGAGCTTCTTCCGCCGGCCTTTAATCGACCTGCTAGGCACCATCCCGCCTAAGACTTAGGCTTGGGACATCCGGCCGTAGTGCTCTTCTCGAGCTCGCCGTGTTCAGGCCTTTAATCGACCCAAGCTTCTTCTCGTGATACTCCCGCACGGCCCGCAATCGACCCAAGCTGGCAACCGTCTCCGCTGGGACTTCCGCCAAGGAGTTCTTCTTGATCTTCTTCCGCCGGCCTTTGATCGACCGCTAGGCACCGGTCCCACCTAAGACTTAGGCTTGGGACCACCGGCCGTAGCGCTCTTCTGAGCTTTTTCCGCCGGCCTTTGACTGACTCGCTAGGCAACCGTCCCGCCCAAGACTTAAGCTTGGGACTTCCGCCGTAGCGCTCTTCTCGAGCTTCGCTCGTGTCGGGCCTTTAATCGACCCAAGCTTCTTCTCGTGATACTCCCGCCGGCCTCGCAATCGACCCAAGCGTGGCAACCGTCCCACTGGGACTTCCAGCCAAGGAGTTCTTCTTGATCTTCCTCCGCTGAGCCTTTAATCGACCTCGCTAAGACCGCACTGCCCAAGACTCGTGCTTGGGACTTCGGTCGTAGCGCTCTTCTTCTCGTGATACTTTGTCGCCATATTCCCGCCGGCCCGCAATCGACCCAAGCGTGGCACCGTCCCGCTGAGACTTTCGCCAAGGAGTTCTTCTCGATCTTCTTCCGCCGGCCTTTAATTGACCTGCTAGGCACCATCCCGCCTAAGACTTAGGCTTGGGACATCCGGCCGTAGCTGTCTTCTCGAAGCTCGCCGTGCTTCAGGCCTTTAATCGACCCAAGCTTCTTCCTCGTGATACTCCCGCACGGCCTCGCACTCGACCCAAGCTGGCACCGTCCCGCTGGGACTTCCGCCAAGGAGTTCTTCTTGATCTTCCTCCGCCGGCCTTTAATCGACCGCTAGGCACCGTCCCGCCCAAGACTTAGGCTTGGGACTTCGGCAGTAGCGTCTTCTCGAGCTTCTTCCGCTCGGCCTTTAATCGACCTGCTAGGCACCATCCCGCCCAAGACTTAGGCTTGGGACATCCGGCCGTAGCTCTTCTCGAGCTCGTCAGTGTTCAGGCCTTTAATCGACCCAAGCTTCTTCTCGTGATACTCCCGCACGGCCTCGCACTCGACCCAAGCTGGCAACCGTCCCGCTGGGACTTCCGCCAAGGAGTTCTTCTCGATCTTCTTCCGCTCGGCCTTTGATCTGACCGCTAGCAACCGTCCCACCCAAGACTTAGGCTTGGGACCTCGGCCGTAGCGCTCTTCTCGAGCTTCTTCCGCCGGCCTTTGACTGACCTGCTAGGCAACCGTCCCGCCCAAGACTTAGGCTTGGGACTTCCGGTCAGCAGCTCTTCTCGAGCTCGCTCGTGTCAGGCCTTTAATCGACCCAAGCTTCTTCTCGTGATACTCCCGCCGGCCTCGCAATCGACCCAAGCGTGGCACCGTCCCACTGGGACTTCCGCCAAGGAGTTCTTCTCGATCTTCCTCCGCTGAGCCTTTAATCGACCGCCAAGCACCGTCACCGCCCAAGACTCAGGCTTGGGACTTCCGGCCGTAGCGCTCTTCTCGAGCTTCTTCCGCCGGCCTTTGACTGACCTGCTAGGCAACCGTCCCGCCTAAGACTTAGGCTTGGGACTTCCGCCAGTAGTGTTCTTCTCGAGCTCGCCGTGCTCGAGCCTTTAATCGACCCAAGCTTCTTCTCGTGATACTCCCGCACGGCCTTCAATCGATCCAAGCTGGCAACCGTCTCCGCTGGACTTCCGCCAAGGAGTTCTTTTGATCTTCCTCCGCCGGCCTTTGATCTGACCGCCAGGCATCGTCCCACCTAAGACTTAGCCTTGGGACTTCCGCCGTAGCTGCTCTTCTCGAGCTTCTTCCGCCGGCCTTTAATCGACCTGCTAGGCAACCGTCCCGCCTAAGACTTAGCTTGGGACTTCCGACGTAGCTGCTATTCTTGAGCTCGCCGTGCTCGGCCTTTTAATCGACCCAAGCTTCTTCTCGGATACTCCCGCCGGGCCCGCACTCGACCCAAGCGTGGCAACCGTCCCGCTTGGACTTCCGCCAAGGAGTTCTTCTCGATCTTCTTCCGCTCGGCCTTTGACTGACCGCTAGGCACCGTCCCACCCAAGACTTAGGCTTGGGACTCTCGGCCCAGCGCTCTTCTCGAGCTTCTTCCGCCGGCCTTTAATCGACCTGCTAGGCACCGTCCCGCCTAAGACTTCAGCTTGGGACTTCGCCGTAGCTGCTCTTCTCGAGCTCGCCGTGTTCGGGCCTTTAATCGACCCAAGCTTCTTCTCGTGATACTCCCGCACCGGCCTCGCACTCGACCCAAGCGTGGCACCGTCCCGCTAGGACTTCCGCCAAGGAGTTCTTCTCGATCTTCCTCCGCCGGCCTTTTGACCGACCGCTAGGCACCGTCCCACCCAAGACTTAGGCTTGGGACTTCCGCCGTAGGCTCTTCCCGAGCTTTTTCCGCCGGCCTTTGACTGACCTCGCTAGGCACCGTCCTCGCCCAAGACTTAGCTTGGGACTTCCGGCCAGTAGCTCTTCTTGAGCTCGCTGGTGTCAGGCCTTTAATCGACCCAAGCTTCTTCTCGGATACTCCCGCCGGCCTTTAATTAACCTCGCTAGCAACCGTCCCGCCTAAGACTTAAGCTTGGGACTTCCGCAGAGTGCTCTTCGAGCTTCTTCCGCTCGGCCTTTAATCGACCGCTAGGCAACCGTCCCGCCCAAGACTTAGGCTTCGAGACCTCCGCCGTAGCGCTCTTCTCGAGCTTGCTAGTGTCGGCCTTTAATCGACCCAAGCTTCTTCTCGTGATACTCACCGCCGGGCCGCACTCGACCCAGCTGGCAACCGTCTCCGCTGACTTCCGCCAAGGAGTTCTTCTCGATCTTCTTCCGCCGGCCTTTGACTCGACCTCGCTAGGCACCGTCCCACCCAAGACTTAGGCTTGGGACTACCGGCCGTAGCTGCTCTTCTCGAGCTTCTTCCGCTCGGCCTTTAATCGACCTGCTAGGCAACCGTCCCGCCCAAGACTTAGGATTTGGGACTTCCGCCAGTAGCTCTTCTCGAGCTTCGCCGTGTTGGGCCTTTAATCGACCCAAGCTTCTTCTCGTGATACTCCCGCTGGTCCCGCACTCGATCCAGCGCTGCACCGTCCCGCTGGACTTCCGCCAAGGAGTTCTTCTCGATCTTCCTCCGCCGGCCTTTTGACCGACTGCTAGCCACCGTCCCACCCAAGACTTAGGCTTGGGACTTCCGCCGTAGGCTCTTCTTGAGCTTCTTCCGCCGGCCTTTAATCGACTCGCTAGGCAACCGTCCCGCCTAAGACTTCAGGCTTGGGACTTCCGGCCGTAGCGCTCTTCTCGAGCTCGCCGTGTCAGCCTTTAATCGACCCAAGCTTCTTCTCGTGATACTCCGCCGCACCGCACTCGACACTAGCGTGGCAACCGTCCCGCTGGGACTTCCGACCAAGGAGTTCTTCTTGATCTTCTTCCGCCGGCCTTTGATCGACTCGCTAGCAACCGTCCCACCCAAGATTTAGGCTTGGGACTCTCCGCCATAGCGCTCTTCTGAGCTTCTTCCGCCGGCCTTTAATCGACCTGCTAGGCACCGTCCGCCCAAGACTTAGGCTTGGGACTTCCGGCCGTAGTGCTCTTCTCGAGCTTCCGCCGTGTTCAGCCTTTAATCGACCCAAGCTTCTTCTCGTGATACTCCCGCCGGCCTCGCACTGACCCAAGCGTGGCAACCGTCCCGCTAGACTTCCGCCAAGGAGTTCTTCTTGATCTTCCTCCGCCGGCCTTTGATCTGACCCCGCTAGGCACCGTCCCACCTAAGACTTAGGCTTGGGATTTCCGCCGTAGCTGCTCTTCCCGAGCTTTTTCCGCCGGCCTTTGATCGACCTGCTAGGCAACCGGCCTCGCCCAAGACCCAGCTTGGGACGTCCGCCGTAGCTGCTCTTCTCGAGCTTCGCTCGTGTCGAGCCTTTAATCGACCCAAGCTTCTTCTCGTGATACTCCCCGCCGGCCTTTGATCGACCCGCTAGGCACCGTCCCGCCCAAGGCTTAGGCTTCGAGACTTCCGGCCGTAGCTGCTCTTCTCGAGCTTCTTCTACTGGGCCTTTTGACCGACCGCTAGGCACCGCCCCGCCTAAGACTTAGGCTTGGGACTTCCGCCAGTAGCTCTTCTCGAGCTTCGCCGTGCTCAGGCCTTTAATCGACCCAAGCTTCTTCTCGTGATATTCCCGCCGGGCCCGCACTCGACCCAGCGTGGCACCGTCCCGCTGGGACTTCCGCCAAGGAGTGCTTCTTGATCTTCCTCCGCCGGCCTTTTGATCGACCATCGCTAGCCACCGTCCCACCCAAGACTTAGGCTTGGGACTTCCGCCAGTAGCGCTCTTCTCGAGCTTCTTCCGCCGGACTTTAATCGACTGTCACTAGGCAACCGTCCCGCCTAAGACTTGAGCTTTGGGACTTCCGCCATAGTGCTCTTCTCGAAGCTTCGCCGTGTCGGCCTTTTAATCGACCCAAGCTTCTTCTCGTGATACTCCCGCCGGGCCGCACTCGATCCAAGCGCAGACCGCCACGCTGACCTCCGCCAAGGAGTTCTTCTTGATCTTCCTCCGCCGGCCTTTGATCTGACCGCTAGGCACCGTCCCGCCTAAGACTTAGGCTTGGTACTTCCGGCCGTAGTGCTCTTCTCGAGCTTTTTCCGCCGGCCTTTAATCGACCATCGCCACGCACCGTCCCGCCTAAGACTTAGGCTTTGGCACTTCCGACGTAGCGCTCTTCTTGAGCTTCGCCGTGCTCGGGCCTTTAATCGACCCAATCTTCTTCTCGTGATACTCCCGCCAGCCCGCACTCGACCCAAGCGTGGCACCGTCCCGCTGGTACTTCCGCCAAGGAGTTCTTCTTGATCTTCTTCCGCTCGGCCTTTGACTGACCTCGCAGCAACCGTCCCCACCCAAGACTTAGGCTTGGGACTTCCGGCCGTAGCTGCTCTTCTCGAGCTTCTTCCGCTCGGCCTTTTGATTGACCTCGCTAGGCACCATCCCGCCTAAGACTTAGGCTTGGGACTTCGGCCAGTAGCGCTCTTCTCGAAGCTCGCCGTGTCTGGGCCTTTAATCGACCCAAGCTTCTTCTCGTGATACTCCCGCACGGCCTCGCACTCGACCCAAGCTGGCAACCGTCTCCGCCGGACTTCCGCCAAGGAGTTCTTCTTGATCTTCCTCCGCTCGGCCTTTGACTGACCTGCTAGGCAACCGTCCCACCTAAGACTTAGGCTTGAGACTTCCGGCCAGAAGGCTCTTCTTGAGCTTCTTCCGCCGGCCTTTTAATCGACCCTTGTTAGGCACCGTCCCGCCCAAGACTTCAGGCTTGGGACTTCCGGTCAGAGTTCTTCTTGAGCTCGCTGTGCTCGGGCCTTTAATCGACCCAAGCTTGTTCTCGTGATACTCCGCCTGGCCCCGCAATCGACCCAAGCTGGCAATCGTCTCCGCTGGATTTCCGCCAAGGAGTTCTTCTCGATTTTGCTCTTCATCTCGAACTTACATTATGAATGCCTTTTTATTCTTACATACATTTGCACTTTTACATATCCCATTTTGGGAGAGATCTTACATTAGCACTTTACATTACAAAGCGACTTCACTGGAAATACTTCCTCGTGAGTCATGTGCTCCACTGCCTCTGACCTCTCGTCCGTCTCGGATGAGCTAGCCGATATGCTCCTCGATCCCGCTAATCGAGTGACTCGATAAAGGCCTTCCCACTTGGTCCTAGTACACCTTGTCTCGGGTCCTTCGTGGCTCGTTGACTTTCCTCAACACCCAACCACCCACCGAACCCATGAATGTGTACATTTTGGTTAGTAATAACGAGCCACTCTTTGTTGATATTCCGAGGTCTTAGCAATGACCCTTTCTCCTGCTCTCTTCCAAGAAGTCTAGGCCCGCACACATCCGCTCGTTGTTTTGCTCCTCGTCAAGTGCTTTGTCCGATGTGTCCCCATTCCTATCTCTGCGGAACCACCGCCTGCGCCCAAACGCCAAGGAGAATCGGGTCTCTCCAAGGGCTGCTTTGTAGTGGTTCTCAGAATACCACAAGACACCGTGCAGCCTCGTCCACCTGTGCTCCTTTTGCTCGCCCACCTTGTCTTCAAGAGGTGTTTTATAGTTTTATTCACGGCTTCTACTTGTCCATTGGCTCATGGTGTGAAAGAGAGCAAGACTTTAGCTCTATCCCCGGATTCCGACGTAAGTCTCCGAACTTACCATTATCAAACCGCCTCCCATTATCTGAGTGACTAACGCATGAGGGATCCCATACCGCAAATCACATTCTTCCAAACGAAGTCGTGGTTTTACCTTCCGTGATGCTGCACAAGGCTCCCACTTCGACCCATTTGGTGAAATAGTCAATCGCGACTACGGCATGGGTGGCGGATGCTTTCCTCTTCGGCAGTGGCCCAATCAAATCGATTCCCCATTGAGCGAACGGCCACGGTGAATTCATCACCGTAAGGTTTTCTGGAGGCTGAGTTAGGTGGTTGGCAAAGCTCTGGAAACTTTTGCAGCTTCTTGTCTTCTCCTGAGCATCCTGATGTATGCGAGGCCAAAAATATCCTTGCCTCAAGGCCTTGAAAGCCAAGGACCTCGCACCGAATCAATTTCCACAGATTCCCTCGTATCTCTCTGGAGGACATAATCAGCCTCCTCTCGATCTAAGACCGCAGCTAGCGGGAGAGTGTAACCCCGCCTATATAAGACCCCATCGATTATAGTGTACCGGCCGCTTTGCACCTCAACTTTCTTGCTCGCTTCTTATCTACGCAAGACTGCTCCTTCCTCGAGGTAAGAAATGATCACCCATCCAGTGTGTTGTTCGTCGACAGGCTCATCACCTCGTCCTCCCACCGATGCTCGAGCGGTGTTTTCATTTCCAAAGTGGATAGTCTTGGGAACTTAGGGTCCGATGCAGCTACCATGCGAGCTATCATATCCGCTCGAAAATTCTTCCCTCGATCTGCTCCACCTCGACAACCTGAAATTTCCCATTACCGCTTTACCTTCCGGCGTAGGCGCCCATCTTCTCCCTTTGCTCGAAAGCTCTCGCCGAGGTGATTCGCTATCAACCGTGAGTCCGTTCAAGCTTTACTTCCTCGCTTTACTACCGAGGCGAGCTTCACCTCGCTATTACGCCTTCATACTCGACCCGATTGTCGGTGACTTCGAACTCTAATCTCACAACGTATTGCATCTCTACCCCTTCCGGACTTGGGAGCACCACCCCGCCTCCCGCCTCCTCGACTTCCACAGGATCCATCTACCGTGACTACCCATGCGCTGGTCGAGGCCCTGGAGCTCGACGAGGGTTCGCCTCCATCTCCTTATCCCCGCCGTGCACTCGACCACGAAGTCACCTAAAGACCGTGCTTTTATGGTCGCTCGTGGTCGGTAATTAATGTCGAACTCACTCACCTCCACCGACCATTTCACCAACCTTCCGTAAGTTTCTGTGCTTGTACGGAGTTTGCTCGAATGGTTGGTTTGTTAGAACCACCACCGAATGTGCTCGAAAATAAGGCCTCGACTTCGAGTCACTGCGACCGTGGCCGTGCCCACTCTCCATCAGTGGATATCGGTCTCGCTTCGAGCAACGCCTCGCTGTAATAAACATGGCATCTGCACTCGACTCTTCCCTTATCGAACCGAGCTCGTTGCCCATTAGGACACGTACCAAATATAAACAATACCTCTCACGCTCGAGGTGTTGACAAGAATCTGAGCTTTCAACAGATACTCTTTAATCACTGAACCCCGCCTGCATTCGGGTGTCCACTTTGTTTTCCTTCCTTCTTCATTTCTCGAAGAAGACTCGACATTTGTCCGTGGCTCTGGATACGAACCTCGCTGAGGGACGCTAGCTTGCCGATCGACTCAGATCTCCTCGAGGTCGCATGGGACCTCATCTCCACCATCGCTCTTATCTTTTCCGTGATTGGCCTCGATCCCCCTGTGACTCACCATGAATCCTAAGAATTTTCCCGAACTCACTCCAAAGGCACATTTTTCTGGGTTTAGCTTCATCCGGTACTTTCTTAAGAGTGCGAAGGTCTCCTTTAGGTGCCTTACATGCTCCTCCGCGTCTTTAGACTTGGTGATCATGTCATTTACATATACCTCCATAGTCCGGACCGATCAATGGCTCAAGACCTTGTTAACTAGCCTCGACACGTCGCCTCGCATTCTTTAGGCCGAAAGGCATGACCTTGTAGAAGATGACACTCGGTTGGTAATGAAGGTCTGTACATTCCTCGTCCGATCGGTGCATGGGAATTTGGTTATATCCCGAGAATGCATCCATGAAACCGAAGCAGCCAGTGCCTCACCGTAGAGTCCACTAGTTGGTCTATCTTCTGTAGTGAAAGCTATCCTTCAGTGTGCCTTGTTCACGCCTCGTGAAGTCAACACATATTCTCCATTTCCAGCTTGCTTTCTTCACCAGACATCACATTCGAGATCCATTCGGGTAGGATACTTCCGTGATGAATCTCGCTTCAAGAACTTTTCAACCTCGCAGTTGATGGCTTCAGTATCTCTCCGGTTGACGATTTCCTCTTCCGCCTCACCGGCTTAGCATCTCTCCAGATCGCCACACAGTGACACGCCACTTCTAGGTCGATCCCAGGCATATCTTCGTGCGTCCATGTGAACACATCTTTGTGTGCTCGCAGACATTCCACCAACTTTTCCTTCAACGGCTAGCCAAGGCCCGAGCCGATTCGGACTTTCTTCTCGGGGTCTCCTGCTCTCACCTCGACCTCCTCCAACTTCTCGGCCGGCTCTTGCCTTCCGTTCCTCGAGTCCCCCCTCGTGTCCAGCGAGGTTATCTGCATAGTCTCTTTGGCAGGTACAGCGTAGCAGCTCCTCGCCACCCTTTGGCTACCTTTTACGACTCCCACGACCCCATTTACTCGATACTTTAGGGCCAAGTAGTGGGTGGATAGCACGCATTGGCTAATCCTCATGAACGGCCTCCCTAGAATCGCCTGGTACGGGCTGGCTTCATCTACTACCACGAAATCCAGCATCATATTCTTTTCGAAAGGCTTTGAACCCATGGTTACTGCCAGCTTGATGATTCCCAGAGGTATTAGCTTTCCTCCCCCGAATCATTTCAAGGAAGTGCTCGTCCGCCGAGGCTCACACTGTTATTCCTAAATCCTCGAGCATGGATTCAAGAGAATATCCACCGAGCTTCCCGAGTCAACCAAGATTCGATCAACTTCCTTGTTTCACATACTGGCTTTTACCACTGTGGCATCCTCGTGAGGATACAGCACCCCCTCCTCATCTCCGTCTGTCCACATAATTGGCACCTGCCGAACCTTGGCTTTCTTGGCAGCAGGAGCATTGAACAGGACTTCTCAGCCGTGCATGGATACCGAGTGAGTTTTTCCTGGCCCAATTGGAACTTCCTGCCATCATGGGCCCTCCTGAGATTACCCTCGTGGATGGTGGCTTCGTGTCTATTTCGTAAGCTTGGTCACCTTCCTCATGCTACTGCTCAACTACCGAGTGTCCTCCTTCTACAAATTCATCCAGGTACCGATTCCTAACCAGGTCCTCCACCTGGTTTTTCAAATCACGACGACCGTGATGTGGAGTGGCCGTGATCTCCATGGAAACGGCAGAATCGCCTCTGCTCCGCTTACTAGTCGGCTTGGTCATCCAGGCTGGGGGCTCAGCAGTCCTCGCTCCTCACCCACCGAAGTATCTCTTCAAGAGATACCTTCAACCTTGTGTATCTGCTCATAGTAGGGCTCGGTCCACCACTCAGATCGCCTCGTCCTCGGGAAACTTCTCGTGGGGCGACAACCAGCGATCCGCTCTACTATGGTTCATCTCAGATCCGCTGGCGGCTGGTCGTGGGATGCGTGGCCATCATGACGCTCAGTACTCTCAGTAATCCCTGCCGGGGACCTGCGAGACTAGCAAGGAACCATCCGCGTGGGGAACTCTCTGTAAGGGTCAGATGGGCAACCCGGTCCTCTGTCGCTAAGCTTAGTGCCCCTGCAAGGACCCTTCTCCTTCCTTCCTCCTCGCTCCATTGATCCGCTCATTCCTCGCTTATGCGCTTTTTCTTCTTCAATGACCATATCCAGCTTTACCCGCTCATACGCATCCGAATCACGAATCGGATCAAGGACTCACGCAGTTGTACCATGGTCTCCCCATCCGAATCACCATCCTTCAATCCTCTCGGAGCTTGGGATGGTTGAACGCATCAAGATCTAGAACCGATCTATGGTATCTTTTGATAAACTCCCTGAGGGACTCTCCTCCCTCTCGCCTTACTTCGACAGCTCCATCATGTCATCCTCGGGGTCACCGCTACCGAAATTGCTCCGCGAACTCCCTACACATCTGCTCAAAGCTCAAGATGCTTCCCGTGGGAGTTCATGGTACCAGTCTCTCGCTCTTCCCTCCGAGGTAAGTGGAAGGCTCAGCACCTCCGAGCTGCCGACAATCCTTGTATCCCCGTCATGTCATTGAACCGCTCTATGTGCACTAATCGGATCACTTTTCCCCGAGAACTTCAGATCCGGAAGCGAAAGTCACGTGGATCGTGACACCCATGATCTCCGTGAGAGTGGAGATTCGTTATCTCAAGCATTATTCGCCACTTGGGCTCTTTCCGCTCCCCTGAGGTCCTCCACAACTTGTGCCAATCACGCGACCTCCCTCCAACTCCTCCGCACGAGAGGTCAGGTCGTATCTTGCAAATGCCGACGAGACCCCTTTCCTCCATGTTTGTTTCTTCCTCACCGCAACGATTTGGTGCCCTAGGTCTTTGTGCTTCATCTCCCACATTTTCCCGAACATGGGCATTCCCTCGGCTGGATTCCGGGACATCATTACATGCTTTTCTCTGTCCCTCCCTGAGTTCTTGCAATAGGGAAGTCAGGGTCTCCATCTGCTTTTCCATCCGATCCATTCTTTCCTGGATCTCCCTATTTTGGGCCTCATTGGCCACTTCTCTCAAAGTTATTGATTCTTCCGGACATACTCCTCTTCGGCTGTTTCCCCTCATCGTTGTGTTGTGTCTCTTGAATGTTTTAGGAAATCAGGCTTTTTGTGCCGATTCCCACAGATGGCGCCAAAAATGTTGATGCAGTTTTTCCCGTGTGCCTTTAAACAGTACTTCGAACTTTTAAATAGTGCCTCAAACCTTCAACCAGCTCGAGAATATCTACAGGATCCTCAGCTCGCGATTAGCTCAAGCTCGAGCAGGACTGTCTCCTTCTTCCTGTTCCGCTGTCTTTTACGGAATGGCTATCTCCCGGACCTGTACTCACGTAGCAGCGGTCGGGTCGCCGGGCGTGTTCCGGCGAAAACCCTCCGACGCTCAAGTCAGTAATCGGGTTGTTCTTTTTGGTATCTCCCTTAGTGAGGGAGACCGGAAAAATGAAAGGGATATTATATCGCCCTCCCTTTTTTTGAATGAGTATGGTGTTTTCCGAGGATTTAGATAAAAGAAATCAAAATAAGAAGGACCTGTATTACCTTATGGATCCTCTCTGAATCAGATTTTCCAACCCCTGTAACGTATCTCTTCGTTTCCTTTTATACTCCATTTTTCCCGCTCTTTCATTTCCAGGCTGTCCTCTCCCACGTTGGTGGTGTCTGGGTCCCTCTGACAGCCGGGATTGGCGTAATATTCTCTGAGGATGCGCGGCTGTCCCCTTTACCCAGTCCACATGGCCAGATCACCATGTCGGGCATGTGCGCTAGGAATGATGACACCGTGGGGGCATGTGCCGGCCATCGGCAATAGTACCACCACTATTCCACGTGGGGCCCTGGTCAGGCATTAAAAGGTGTGCCAGGATTCTGAGAAAACGGGTCGGGCTGCCTTGGGCCGGGTCTTACATTCCATTCGTCCCATGACTGTGCAACCCAGTTGTGCTCGGGGACTTGATCTCTGCGAGCAGGAAAGGAGTGCTCGGTTCTCGACCTTGACTGGCTATGATCGGGGTGGATGACCTCGAGCAGGTAGGAGAGCTCGGAGCCCGAGCGACCTTGAATTCTTCGACCTCGACCATCTCTGGTACTTCGGCTCGAGCTAAGCTGTCCTCGGGGTATTTCATTCGAGCTGGAAGGGCCTCGAGAAGCCCTTGCCCGATATTACCCAAACAATATATATAATACTCGTGTTTCTCACCGACCCAAGGATCATGAAACCTCACTCTCCGATTACTGGAAATTGTACGAGGCCAGCTTGCCATTACATAGGCGCGCAAAAAGGACACTATATAATATATATATATATATATATTATGACAATGTGTCAACTTGGCATTAATTTGACTGACTAGTTTTCTTTAGAGCTCCAATTACGTTCTTATCTTTCAAGGTTTGACTGTCAGTATTAATTAATATTGACTTACAACGATTTTGTAAGTTTTTTATAATTACCTAAAATTAAATTAATTTAATTTTTAAGTCATAATAATAAATATTTATTAAATATTTTTGCATTGTATTTTAAAAATTAGAACTACCTAATAAAAATCATTTTGCCGAATTCTTTGAAGAAAGTTGTCTTGTTGTCCTTTAAGTATTCTCTACAAAAATAATGTCTCATTGCATTGCATGACATGGATTCTAAACATTCATTATTTGAATGTGAATCAGTCGAATTCTCCTAATCTTGTAGCACTGGGCAAAAAAATCATGGCTTAAGAAAAATTGAACCGAACAAGTGGTTCTATTCGATTTTAAACTGATTTTAATGCTTATCAATAACCGAATATATGGTTTTATAAAAAAGCTGAAATACCGATTCAATTTTTGGTTTACTCAGTTGAATTGAATAATTGAACCGAATAACATGAATATTTTGTAATTTTATTAATTTGACATGTATCGTACTTTAATTAGTTTATGTCAAATAATTAAAATGGACTTACACACCCAACTACTAGTATACATATCTATTATTCACGACAAAAAACAAACCCTAAAATCGAAATCTAAAAATCACCCAAACATAACTCAAACTCTCAAAGCCGTTTATGATTGTTTCTCATCAGTTGCTCACCGAACATTGACCACACTGCTACAGCTTGTGCTCACCATCACCATGCAACAACTTATTCTCATTGTCTGAGTTGCGACAGCTGAGTGCCGATAGATTCTTCTTCGTGCATATGTGCTGCAACTTCTTTTCAGTATGTCCATGCAGTAGACTTCTTCTTCGTCTACTGGTGCAATGACTTCTTCTTTGTGCTATTTGTACAGCAGCTTCTTCTCCGTGCATTTGTATGACAGTTTTTTCTCCGTATGCCTGTGCTACAATTTCCTCTCACTGCACGATAACCTCTACTCTACTCACCAACTAAGGGACCACCGTGTGTCAGCTATTTCTCTGCTCACCGGCCATCGTGCGCCACCAATCACTAGGTGTATTTTAAATGAAATTGCTTGCTGATTAATTTTTTTTTAAATGAAAATGCTTGTTGATTAAATTTTTTTAATGAAAATACTTGTTGATTATTTTTTTTAATGAAAATGCTTGCTAATTAATTTTATTTTAATAAAAATGCTTGCTGATTAATTTTATTTTAATGAAAATGCTTTTTTCAATGAAAATACTTTTTTTAATGAAAATGTTTGTTTATATAATTTGTTTATTTAATTATTTATTATTGTCTTAAATTTTGTTATAAATTTAAGTATTGAGCTAGAAAATACCTAAAGCTGATGGTGATACTGATGATTGATGAAGATGGAAGAATATTGTTGACGTTTGTTTGCAATTTTGATTTTATTTTGTGTTGTAACTGTTGTTATTTTTATTTTTCTTTACAACTTTTGTTGATGCGGTTTTCTGCGTGCTTTCGAGTAGTGTCGCAAACTTCCACTCGCGAGATGTTCGAGCAGGAGATATTGCCAATCTCGATTCTCCTTGATTCTTCGAAACAACGATTTTCTTGGTCCTGAGTTCACAGAAACAAGGTCAGGGGCCTCCGGATATTTTTCCGGCGAAAACCCTCCATCACTCAAGTCAGTGATCGGGTTATTCTTTTTGTATCCCTCTTTGTTCGAGAGACCGGAGGAATCCCAAAATGATAAAAAATGACAATCCTTAAAAATGTTCGAACCTTCAGAAAGAAGAAGAATATGAAAATTCTGGAACCCCCGCAACTTACACGTCGGTTTCCTTTTATTCTTCGGCTTCCGCCCTTTTCTTAGGGTCAGCTGCTCCGCGCTAATGGTGTCCGGACCCTCGCGATACGGGATTATCGTGCAGTATCTTGGGAATGCGGGATGCTAGGTGGGCCTGGGTTCCCATGGCCTGATCATAGTGTCGAGCATGTGCGCACGAAATGATGAGACTGTGGGGGCGTGTGCTAGCCATCGGTAACAGTCATGGCATCATACCACGTGAGGTATAGATTAGGCATCGATCGTCGCGCTGAGTCGCTGGAGAGAAGGGTCAAATTGTTTCAAACTGGCTACACTTGAGTCTTGCATCCACTTCGTGTCATCGCTGATCGAGATGGGTCATGCCCGGGGGTTTGAAGACTTTAAGCAGAAGAAGGAGTTCGGGGCTCGACCAATCTTGAGGCCCTCGACCTTGACCAGCTTTGTCGCCTAGTAAGGTCGTTTTCGTGCCAGCGGTCAAGTCTTCTACTCGAGGTGGGCTGATCTCGAGGTCTTTTACTCGAGCTGGATCGACCTTGAGGAGACCTGCTCGGTATTACCCAAACACCATATTTATTTATATTGAGCATTGGAGTCTAGATTTATATTCTTAACATTTCACATTTTCTTAGTACTTTATTAGTAGTTAGTAAAGCAATAGTGTTAATTGTGTTTTGAAATCTTTGTGTTTATTGTAATATTGTTAGCATTTTTGTATTTATAATTAAACTTTAATGAATTGAGTGTTTTGCCTCTTTTAAAATTAAAAAAAAATTATTTTATTTATGAGGCCCAACGGGCTAAAATATTACAAGTTCAAAATAAGCTCAATAGACCTAGAACTAAAAAAATTAAATCAAACTGAATTATCTAATTCATGCTCAGTTATTTATTTCATTTAGTTTTTAATCAGTTCTTTTTAAAAAATAACTAAATATATTTAAATTTATTTAATTTCAAATCGAGTTGAACCGATTGGAATCGAGTACACCTCTATATGAATTCTGAAAAAAAAAATAATAAAATAAAAAGAAAGGCAAAACTTTCTAATTTGTCTTGATTAACGAACAGGAAGTTTGGCCAATGGTGGGCTAGAAAATATTGAACGGTGATGTGGGTGGAGTTTTCGACGGTTTTCTGGGATTTGGTGGCCAAACATGGCAATAATCTGTCTCCAACTCAATGTACCCAAATAATGTAGCGCAGTGTAAGGCCGTGTTCAGTAAAGCGTCTCTTTGTGAAATAATTTATTTATTTCTGCAAACTAAAGTGACTAAAGCTTCACTTGCTATTTTCGTGAGCATAATTTTCCCGAGTCTCGGAATTGTATCGGATGAAAATTGGAAAACTCTGTGATCTGAGATGACTTTGTTGAGTTGGCATTTTCGCGGAATGCAACTGTCGCATTTTCAAAGGAACATTACATTTACATGTGGCCTCAATTAGATTTTTCTTTAGTGGTCCCATTAAATCAATTAAATCCTGGACAATAACATTAATTTATGCTCGATTGGTGTTGAGCATGTGCATGCAAGTGACAAACAACAGGATGTAACTAGTCGTAATTTTTTTACTTTTGAAAATTTTGTGGGGTAAGTGGGATACACGAGAAAGTGGCATATTTTTAGTTGTGTACTTGCTCTTGTATAATAATTAAATATTAGAGAAAGATAGAATTTAGAGCCTATAAATAGAAATCTCTCATTTAAAAGTTAATTTAAAGAAGCTAAAAGTTACTAAGAGTATCTCGAGAATTTTAAATTTTTATTTTAATATTTTGAGAATTTGAGTGTATTAAAATTTTAAATAATGAGTTAAAATATTATAATATTTATAATTTATTTTTATTAATAAAAAATATATATTTTATTTTTATTCTTAAATGTAACCTAAAATCAAAATCAAATAAATTCTTATATTTTTATGTAATAATTTTTTTAATTTTATTTTTATTGTGTGTCTACTTCATCTTTTAATTTCCCAACGTTTGTTACTATGATCCAGGAATCATAGTTTGGAAATTAAGATAATTTTCAACTCTACCTCATAGACTTTCTTTCTCCACACCATTTTAAAAATTCTAGTTGCACGGGTAGGGTGGGCTTTGTTTTCTGATTTTCATTTTCTTTTTTTTTGGTGTGAGTTTAGTTATCTTTTAAACAAATAATAATAATAATAATAATAATAACACTTTCTACGAAAAAACAGATTGAAAAAAAAAATTAAAATTAGTTTACTCTTCAAAAAACTTTAAAATATGCTTTAAGCAAACCAACCGTGTGTTGAGGAAGAGGAACTAATTGAGAAACATCTTTGTCTTTACAGTGACATTAACTATTTTCCTTATTAAACTTTCAGTATGCATAATACCCAACAGATGTAGAACTATCGACATCAGAGTTTGTGGATTCTGATTGAGATTTATTTTTAGCTTTAAACGACTGGATTCTTCCTCCAATGACACCAACTCTGCCCTGTTTCCTACCGTTCTCTGCTCTCCACTTCAATTTCCTCAACCAATGTCTTGTCAATGCAACCCCAAGATACACAAACAGAAATCCGAGAGTTCCAGCGCCTATAGCCAGTAAAGAATCAGCCACCCACCCTATTCCTCGACCTTCTGGCACCGTAATCCTTGTGGCTGCAATGTAAGCCGTAGCCATGAATGAAATGGACACCCACATGAGCTTGTGTGTGATCACCAATAACCTCATTAATTTTTTCCTTTCAAAGGGGATGATGCTGACTAGAATAATGACGATGCTTAAAGATGAGAACAAAGCAATGTTGCTGCTTATTTCAAACACCTTGAAAGCTGTTGTTCTGCCAACTGTTGATTTTCCTTTCAGAGGCCCTTCCTGGTAAACACCTCCTGGAGGACTAATAGCACCAGCATATGTAACTGTGGCTATCAAAATTGCAACCAGTATGATTGTGTTTCTTGCATTTTGTAGTGCTTCTCGGTGCACCTCATTTTTCTTATGTCGGCGACTTTTGTGTCGCTTGCTCAATTCTTTCATGTGCCTTTTGCTCAGATCCTTGTATCGCTGCGGATTTTTTGGTGACCCATTTGGTTCCTCCATTGACTGTGGTTCAGATGAATATGCTTCTTCCGCTTCAGATTTCTGCTCAGCCTGACTCTCAAGTAATTCCTTTGTTAACATTGGTTCTATGCTTTGTACAGGCAAGGAACCACAGGATTTACTGAGATTCTTGTATTGATGCCAATTCGTTGAAAAATTCATTCTTTCCATTCTCGACTCTTGGTGTTTGAGAAAAAGAAAATGGAAAAGTAAATGAATAAAACTCTTGTTGATTAGATATGGTCTGTCATTTTGAATTTAAGAATATATTTTTTTTAATCAAACTATTGTTTGTGAAAATACTTACCAGAATTTGCTACCTTCATATGTGGTAAAGATAGGGCTCCCCTGGTTTCCAAGACCAAATGTGTGGGATTTTCAACTGTGGACAGTGACAATGCAGAGCTTCCAGTAGTTGTGCCAGTCTCAAGTAATTTCGTTAAATTTTTTTTTTCTACATAATCACTTCCTGACTGTTTAAGGATGTCCAGCGCTGTTTGGTTTGTATAATTCCGACAATTTTTGTCCACCTTTGTTTTCTTGATAATGTACTCTGCCAACTGAAATCAACTTGAAAAAGAAATTGAAATGAGATAAACAAGCATAATAATAACTTTACAGACAGGCAGCTCATTTTCTATGCATACCTTTATGTTTTACTATGGATATGTATGGAAACGAAAAGTATTCAGTACAAGTAAGCGGTAAGATTAGCTAATGTTAGACAAAGCAAGGTGTTTGATATAATGAACTACATGTTCGATGAAATGCCACAGTGAACAATCCGTCACCAATCTCTGTCAGCAAGACTCATGTGCATCAGATGATGATATGGCATGACTATGGAAATGGTTTTGACGTGTTGCCTGACTCAGCATTTGCTCAATTGCAATTGAAGACAAGTGAGGCTGTCCTTTGTGAAGGACATATCATAGCAGCTGTTAGATTAAATTCATTCTCTATTTGTGCATCAATATATATCTAGTGACAGAAAGAATGAGAGAACATTACTTGGTGGTTGTTTTTCAAGACTGCAAGATGCAACACAGTGTTACCGAACTGGTCTTGCTGGTGGAGATGGCCGGTGAAATCGAAAGATTCTGCCAGAAATATGAATGCATTATACTTGCCAAATCTCAAGGCAAGATGAAAGACTGTGTCTCCATCAGTTGTGAGACAATTGAAAGAGGTGGGAGAGCTCGCTATGAATGCTTCTAAAATTTTCACATGGCCATTTATTGCTGCCTGGTGCAATGGTGTGTAACCATTGTTATTATATTGCAAGGCCATGTCCGCCTTAAGATTCAAGAGCAATTTTGTTATCTCCAAGTTACCTATTCTAGAAGCATAGTGTAACGGTAAACAGCGATTCTTGTCAGTTTGTTCACCAAAGCTCGGACGAACTTTGAGTATCTCTTTAACAATATCTGCATAATCATATGCAGAAACATGCAGATGAACAAAGAAACACATATATGTTGAACATAAAAAATAAAGGAATAAATTGCATCCTTTATGGGTTAATTAATTTAGTTGATCTCCTTGACTCAGAAAAGTCAAAATTAATTTGATACCTATATACATGATTAAATAGTCTTTCCTGGTGGAGAAGTCCACATTTTATAGAGTGCAGTCTCGTGCCTTTCAAGCACTGGAAAGACACCAGGCACTTTATAGTGCATGCACTTTACACTGCTATAATAAATTATAAACTGTTGTGAATGCTCCTGTGAGAGGATCTTTTAAAAAATAGGATTATGATTCTTTTTTATTATTATTTTTTTCTTAGTCTCTTATTTTTTAAATTTAGTTAAAAAAATTAGTTTAATTATAAATAAAATAAACAAAATTAATTTTATTATTAATATCAAAATTTAAAATTTAATTTTGACCATTAATTTCATTAGGAGAAATTAAAAAAGAAAAATCACTAGGAAAATCGACTCCATGTGGCCCCGGTGGTTGCGTTGCTATCTTGATAATAATCCAAGCCACCGGTTTCAAGGGTTGGTAGAGACGGTAGAAGAAGAAACATCCAAAGAAAAAACACTAGAAGATAATTTTTATCTTAAAAAATAAGTACTGCCCAGAGAGGCACGGATCCAAATTCAACGAATCTTTGATTAATTTGTTGTCTAATTAAACGTTGAAAAAAAAAATTAAATTCAAAATATACCTATATTTCCTCTTGATATGGCCACGTGCAAAGGAGTTGATTCATCACGATCTTCCTCGAATTCCATCAACCATGATTGATTCAACATCAACTTCACAACATTGACATGCCCCCTTCTGCAGGCAAGTAAAAATGCACTCTGTCTTTCTTGGTTGAGCAAAGTGGCCACAAAAAGATTGGTTTTCAATAGTTGGGCTGAAATCTCATCATTCCCTTGACGACAAGCTTCATGCAGTGGAGTCTCCAGCTTCTCATTCACTGCTGCAACCAGTTGTGGACACAACTTAATAATCTCTTTAACCAATTCAATGTGCCCAAATCTTGTAGCCAAGTGTAAGGCCGTGCTATGCGAAGCGTCTCTTTGTGAAATAATTCCCTTATTAGTGCCAACTAAATTGATTAAAGCTTCTGTGTCATTTTTTTCAATTGCATCAAAGAGCTTTGGAGCCATTCTCTTGGCCATTACGTTGCTTAAAAAAAAAAAGGATCCAGCGTCTTCTTCTCTGTGGTGTCTATGGTCTTTAAATATATATTAGTATCACTTACATTGTGTCATCTTTGGATTTCAAAGAATGTGATTGTATTTTTCTCTGCATCTTCCGGGAAATATTTAGCTTGGAACTCAGATTTGACTAAGTGGCCCAAGTTTTCCCCAACGAATGATCTTATTTTAAGGGTTGACTAAGGGGTTACTATTAACATCTACAAATATTCACGGTGAAAAAAGATTATATGAAAAACAGACAATAAGACAATGCAACATATAATAAACTAGTAGTTCGTGGAAGTTATGTTTGGAATCTTTCAAAAGCATAGAATTCATCTATTGTTGATGTGTGGAAATAAGAGATCTATGATTTGAACATCATGTTAGAATAATTAAATTATTTATGGTGAAACTCATCACCTAAAATTTAAGTTCATTCATGTTGTATCACCAAAATCAACAATTAAATATGCAAAAGTGTACATAAATTCATAATGTTGAAAAATTATCTAGAATTGTGTAATTGACTTTGCAGATCAATATCTATATCCTAGAGAGTCATTTAGTTTCTCTATGCACTCATTCTGATGATGGAATACCAGAGAGAATAGAATAGATACGATACGTGTAACCTGGGGACAATAATCACTTATATAGACAACATTTCTTATTGTCACTAAGTATTTTTAATTTTGTCTATCATAGATTTAGAATACCACTAGGTCTTTACACATTAAAGGCCTGCACCTTGTTAGATACATTAAACTCCAAATTACTTAAAATTTAATTAGATCACTTTTAATTACGCTTAACCTTATATGACAGTTCGCAATACATAATTATCACATATAAGCCTAACGTTGGATTAAGGATCTAACATTATTGAATTAAATATCCAATAATCTCCCACTTGAGCTAATGTGAAACTTTATAATTATACTTTGTAGATATAACTATATGAACTCAACCTTACTGTCATTATCAAAATATATCTATAAGCAATCCGATCCATTATATAAACATAGGATCAAAGCGGCCTAATTTTAAATAACCATAAACCAAAATAACTGAAAATGTTTATATCATAAAAGCATTTAAAATTACAAACTCCCACTAAAACTGAATATCATTAAATGACACTGACACCCATACATGCTGTGTGTTCATGAAACATTTTGGGTAGCAATCCCTTATTAAGTAGATATGCAATCATGGAGTTTGTGCTAACGTGCTCTATAGACAACTGTCCACTCTAAACTCTTTCTTTAACAACTAGGAATTTGATGTCTATGTGCTTCGATTTCGTTAAGCTCTTGTTGTTATTAGAATAAATTACTACTGACTTATTGTCACAAAATAATCTGAGTGGCCTATCAATATCGTCTACTATACACAGCCTCGTGACAAAATTCCGTAACCATATTTCGTGATTGGATGCTTATAACATGCTATACGCTCTGCTGCCATCGTGGAAGAGGTTATAAGAGATTGTTTAGCACTCTTCCAAGAAACAACACCTCCAGTTAGCATACAGATGTAGCCCGTAGTAGACTTCATACTATCTTGGCATCTAGGAAAATCGGAGTCAGTATACCCAATGATCTCAAGTTAATATTGACCTCTGATACTTGAGCATGTAGTCTTTTGTTCTTTGTAAATACCGTAAGACTCATTTGGCTGCCTTCCAATGGTCTACTCTCTCATTACTTAAATATCTGCCCAACATCTCAGTAACGTACGCAATATCCGGTTGCGTACAAACCTGAGCATACATTAGAATTCCTACTACTAACAAAAAAGGAATCTTAAGCATCTATTTTACCTCAAAATCATTCTTAGGGCACTGATTGAGACTAAATTTGTCTGCCTTACCCAGCATGCCAAATTTCTTGAGAACCTTTTTAATATAGCTCTTTTCTGATAATTCAAGAACACCTTGGGAGCGATCCCGATGTATCTATATCCCTAATACAAAAGAGGCGTTACCAAGATCTTTCATATCAAAATTCTTAGTTAGAAATCTTTTGGTGTCATGCAATAAGTGTATATTATTGCTGGCAAGTAAAATGTCATCGACATATAAAACCAGAAAAATATACTTATTTCCATAGAACTTATGGTGTATGCAATCATCAACCAAATTCATCTCAAAATCGAATGAGATGATCACTTGATGAAACTTGAAATACCATTTTGAGATGCTTGCTTGAGCCTATAAATAGATTTTTTAAGTTTACAAACCATATTCTTTGGGTCTACTGGCTTAAATTTTTCTAGATGCATCATATAAATCATCTCATCAAAGTTACCATTGAGAAACATTGTCTTTACATCTATCTGATGTAACTTAAGATTGAAACGCGTCACTTATGCCATAATAATCCTGAAAGCGTCTTTCAAAGAAACCAGAGAGAAAGTCTGTTTATAGTTAATTCATTCTTTCTGTGTAAAGCTCTTTGCAACAAGATGTACTTTGTACCTCTTCACACCGCCTTTTAAATCTATCTTGGTCTTAAATATCTATTTACAACCAATGGGTTTCTCACCTTCTGGCAATGGGACAACATCCCATACGTCATTATCCTTCATAGACTTTATTTCCTCATGCATGGCTTGATGAAAATTGATTGGACCATCTTCCATCACTTCAATGTCTACCTTATGTTCTTGAAGAAATACAATGTAGTCATCTGACATTGCACTTTTCCTTTCTCTAATGGATCTCCTTAATAGTATAGGTTCTTGAGGTGGTAAAGTTTGTTCATCTAGAATAATAGCTAGTATGAGGGGTTCTCCAACATTGTCTTGATTTGTTGTATTTGGACAAAGCCAAGAACAAGACCTTGATCAATGCCAATAGCACATGTGGGAATATTAACATAATCCTCTTTAATGTCAAAGTCTCTAATTATTTCTCCTCCGGCAAACTTGACATCCTAAAAAAAATGTGCATTTTCTAACTCAAAAATTGATTTAGTCGTGGGATTATAAAACTTATATCCCCTGAATCGTTCAGAGTATCCAACAAAATAGTAACTCACGGTCTGAAGTCCAGTTTATTCTCATTAGGTTTTAAGGCCTTGCCTCAGCTGGACATCCCCAAACATGTAAATGCTTTAGACTAGGTTTCCTATCTTGTCCAAAGTTCGTAAGGGTTTTAGTAGTAGCTTTTGTTAGAACCTTGTTTAGGATATATGCTGCAGTTTTAAGTGCTTCCCCTCACAGTGATTCAGGTAAAGTAGAATGATAAATCATATTCCTTACAATGTCTTTAAACGTTTTGTTTCGTCTTTCAGCAACACCATTGATAGTGGGCAAGCCTGGCATAGTGTATTATGGGATGATACTACATTCCTCTAGGACTTAGCAGCTGATCATAAACGTTGTTCACCGAAATTGTCATATCTGCTATAGTACTCACCATCACGGTCAGATATGATGCTTTTGATTCTTTTGTTGAGTTGATTTTTAACTGTAACCTTGAAATTTTTTGGCATATCTAAGAATTGTGATTTTTTATAAAGGAGATATATGTAGCCATATCTAGAAAAATTATCGATGATCATTACAAAATATTGTTGACCAGTCCAAGCAACTGTAGGGAATGACCCACAAATATTTGTATGCATGAGTTATAAGACATCCAAAGTCTTGTTGGCTTTAAATCTCCTTTTATTGATTTGTTTCCTTTTGATACAGTTAACACAAATATCAAAATCTGTAAAATCTAATACGTCAATAATTTGGTTTGGCACAAGTCTCTCTATTCTCCGTCTAGAGATATGACCCAATCTTTTGTGCTATAATGCAGCCAAATTCTCATTGGTTAATTTTCTCTTTATACATCGCGTACTCAATTGCAGGGATTCATTAAATAAAGCAATCGTATTAATTAAATAAAGATTATTATTGTCTGATAAAGAACCGAAACCAACTAATTTTGAATTATGAAACAAATTGAATTGTCCATTGCCAAATGAACAAGAATAACCAGATTTGTCCAAAGCGAAAATAGAAATCAAATTTCATCTAAAAGATGGAACAATAAATGTTTTATCAAGATTCAAATAAAATTTGATCTTCAATAATAATCTAAATTTTTCAATTGCTTCAAATTTTACTGTTTTGTCATTACCCACATAGATGTATCTTTCACCATCACGGGACTTTCAACAATTTAGGCAACCTTAGAAGAAACTAAATTATACTCTTCAGCTCCATAAAAGAAATAACTATTGCTTTTTGGATAACCCAGTTTCTTTTGTTGTTTCCTTATAGATGTTGTATTTACAGCTTCCTTATCATCCTTCATCTTTTTGCCCTTATTATTGCCCATATACCCTATTGAAATTATATTTGTCAAAAGTGTATCTATTTCTTCTGTTTCGTTCTTAACAAACTTCTTTTTAATTTCGACAAGAAATTCTTTAGCGTTAGTTATTTTTTTAGACATAGAGTTTTTGAATGCTACCGGAATGGCTTTCTTTATGATCATCATACACATGCAATTTGATTTTTCCTATCTTTCCATATCCTTCTTTTCATGGAGAATACTCTCACCCGTAAGAGATGGAGAACAATCAACCCTTAATGTTAGGTTGAGATTCATGACTGTGAGAGTTATTAAGATATTATTTTTTCAAGGCTTGAAATTAGAGCCATGTACCATAGGAATATAATTGATATTAACAGTAATATTAACAGTATAAATAATTGAATTCAGAGAACAATAAACAAAAAAAAAGCTCTCATTAGTCTTAAAACAAAAATAAATTTAAATAAAGGTAAATCTCATCTCAAAATACTGGGCACTCCATTAATATTTCATCTTTGAACAAAATATTAACTTGTAAGTGATATTTAGCTGCAGTAATCAAACATTGATAATAAGAACATGTCAAACAATAAATCTTCCTTTGGGCCGATTTATTGTTCATATGTAAAACTAAATAATCATTACATATTTATTACTATAGATGCACATGTAACTCTGTCAAGTATGGACCTTTCTTTGGGCCAATTGGTATTTACAAAAATTACATATATACGAACCGTTTATATTTCAAAATAAATTAATTTTCACAAGAGAGGTTGCTTTGGTGACATGTTGCTTCAATTTAATTTATCTTAAAATATATATTACTATACTAATATTGAATTTAAAATTGTACCAAAACTTAAAAAAATAATTTAAAGAAATCAAACTTTGGTCAATAATTAACATTTGACTGTTGACCTTTGATTGGTCAACAATTGACCGGGTTCGCTCAACTGTTAAGTAATTTGGTGCTAGACCAAACCAGCCCCATCCCCGGTTGATTCGACTCAGAACCAACCTTAAACCTAATGCCTTTTTTTTTTTTATAAACTGTTTATTCTCTATGAAAAGCCATTGCTCTTAAGCCGTATGCTGCGACTTGGTGGCCACAACATGGTTACTTGTGCGACCGCTGCCCTTTTTCTTTTTTATTTCTTGATGATTGCCGCTTCAATCTGACTAGACCGTAACTTTCTTTAAGGCATGGTCCAACGAACTCGCCTTGGTAGGACTCCGGTGGTGGCCGAGTTGCCCCGGCTTGAACTTTAGAAAACTCAAATTTTTTTTTGAATTTTATTTTGCATCAATTCTAACCATAAAAAAAAAAAAACTGTATAAAACTAAATACCAAATATTTATTTTTCTTAATCTGAATTTAATGTATTTTCCTTAATTCTCAATTGTATTATATAGAGAATTTTAAAGAATCTAATAATTTAAATCTATACTTGTGTTCTTAAATTCAATAGTACACAAATTATCAAATTCAAGAACACCCAAAATTTTAATTATTAATCAAAATAAATTTGATTCTTAATGATTCAACATGAAGATGCTCTGATAATTAAATTCTTTATGGTCACACTTATCACCTAAAACCCAGGAACATTTATGTTGTATCACTAAGAATCAATAATTAAATATACAGAAATGTACTTGAATCCATAATGCTGAATAATCCTCTAGGTTGTGTAGTTGGCCTTCGAGATCAACACGTATATCCTAGAAAATTTTTTAGTTTCTCTGTGCACTCTTTCTGATGATGGGATAACAGAGAAAATAGAATAGATACGATCACGTGTGACCTGAGATCATAACCACTTATATAGACAACATTCCCTACTGTTACTAGGTATTCCTAATTCTGCCTATCATATAATTAGAATACCACTAGTTCTCTACATAGTAAATGCCTACACCCTATTAGATACATTAAAGCCTAAATTACCGAATACCTAATTATATTATTTTTAATTGAGTTTAACCTTATATAACAGTACGCAATATATAATTATTCACATATAAACCCAACGTTGGATTAAGGATCAAATATTATTAGATTAAATATCCAACATTTCACTCATTTTAGTGGAGAAAGAATTGAATTTCTATTAGATTATAATTGAAAAAAATACTAGTCAATTAAAAGAAATTTATTTTGGAATATTCTTAAGACAATTATTTCAAAAACTTTAATGTGATGCAAATAATTTCTTTTATATAAATACATTATTTCTCAGGTAGTAAGGTGTAAATGAAAAACTAAGTAGCAACAAAATATTAAATAATAAGTAGGATTTTTAGGTTGACTAAATGAAAGTTTGGTCTGTATCCTCTAAAGAAAGTTTTCTTTGTTGCGGTATAATAAATTAAGACATAGGTTGTCAAAACAAGAAGATATGTTTGATTAGAAAGGACAAATTGTTGATTGGGCATGTTAAATTGTTGTCTTCCAATTAGAGTGATTTCTCTAATTAGGATTATATATGGGTGAATATGGACTATTGAAGGATTTTTCATATGATTGTAAAGCATGTATTTGCTTAAAATAAGTTTCTTAATAAACTAGTAATGGAGGACAATTCTGTGCTGTATAAGATAGGTTTGAATAAAGAGCACAAACATCACTTGCTACATCAAGGTGATGATTCATGGTTAGAGTTAAGACTTTTACTTTCCTAGAAAGAGTAGCTAGAGTGGCTTTCACATCAAAATCATCCTTAACTTAATATATACCATTTCTAGAAGCTTGGGTTGATTTTTCTCTTTGATTCGAAAAAATTCACTGTTGAAAATTCTTAGAAAGTGAATTTAAGAAATCCAAAGCCGCACCTTTCATATGCATTCAAAGCTTTTCACTATTCATAAACTCTACCATACGACGATTTGACATTTTTAGACCATTATAAAAGTATTGTACTAGTCTCCATTTCTGGAAACTATAGTGGGGACATTTAAGGAGCAAGTCATTGAATCTTTCCCAATATTTATATAATTGTTCAACCTGTCTTTGATAAAAATCACTTATTTCTATCTTAAGGGCATTTCTTTTACATATAGGGAAAAATTTGGTGAGGAGCTTATTACTTAATTCATCCCATATAGCGGTAGTGAATTTAACCAAGCTTTTGCTTTGTCTTTTAATGATAAAGAGAATATATAACCTAATTGACTCATCATTGAAATTTTGAAAGCGAAATGTAGAGCATATGTTAAGAAATTCCTTAATATGCAAATAAGGGTCGTCTCTCTAATCCATAGAAAGATGTTAAAAGCTGAATGATAGTGGGCTTAAGTTCAAAGTGTATTGCTGTAGTTTATGACAACACAATACAAGATGGTTGCTTGGCTGCAAGTTTTCTCTAATTGCACTCGTGGCAGAGCTAGCGGTACTATATTTGGATTATCCATAACTTGGAAAGAACTAGTTTGATCACTATCAATTTTAGACTCTTCTTTTACCAAACCATTTGTTCAATCACGTTTCCAAATACTCATAAACTAACTAGACTCGAAGAGACAAAATGTAGATAAGTGAGTTATTTTGCCTTATCTTTTCTCATGAAATCTAGAGCAATCTAAACTAGAAAAGTAAGTTTTCTTAAAACTAGAAAAATAAGAAGTAAATAAAACAACAACAATGAAATAAATGAAATTTAAAATAAAAGAAATCAAACAACCAAACAATAAACTCTAAAATATTTTTTTTTTTGCCTTTTATTTTAAATAATAAAATAAAACCTAAATTATAACTAGTAGAAGAATCAAATCAACTTAGATTAAACTAACTTTCTATGTTCATCATAATTAACGACAAAGAAAATTTTTGTAATTACATCAATACATTCTATTTAAGTGTTAATATGCCAAACCTCAAGGGAGGACCCTAAAAATTACCCATTGCATTAAAGCCTGTCTATAATTTTAGAGTCTAACAAGCTTTGGAACTAGCCATATCCATAATGTTTAGGAACATGGAATTATATTAGAAGGAAATTTGGACACTCACTCAATCGCTGTGATTTGATGGGTTCATTATGCGTGATTTTATTTTAATGACTCTGTTGATCCACAGTCTTCTACGTGGTGTCTATGGTCTTTAAATATATATTTGTTGGAAAAATATGCTCTTTAAAACATATTTATATATTTACTGTAATAAATATATTTTTGATTAATAAAATAAATGAGGTATTTTATACATGTATCTTTATTACATTAATATTATGAGTAAAGTCCATTTAATCATATTATAAGTATTTATGCGATCACCATGTGGATTTGCAAAAGACATAAATACAAGATATCTTATGATTAAATAAATTAAGTTCGCAGTTGATAAATAAAGTTGGACATTTTATTTAGGTATAGACTGTAATAAATTCATTGAGTGATTTGTCTTAATCATTTATGAATTTATTGATGTAGTATGACTACATTGAACTAAATCACATATGAAATTTAATTAACCTAGTAATAACTGTCAGACTTATTAAATCTCATAGGTATTGATTTACTGTAATCTTAATATTGAGTTAGTTATAATTTCATGATTGTAGTTGTTATTTCATTTCAGTTACCAATGAGCACGACATACACATGTAGTCAAGATTACCCGGTATCTTGGTGGGCGCAACGAAAATTATTGAAATTATAGATTAAAAATATAGAATTTGTACGACACATCTCTTGATGGGTTTTTAAAACTTGATTATAGAATTCTCTGACCAGAGTGCGTCAACATAAATAAGTATGTTGAAAATGATCATTAGAGAAAACCAGAAAGTATCAAGGAACAAGATGTAATTAAATTGATTAGACAGTTGAGATATCAATTTAAATTAACGATGTGGTACAAAGGATTGTGCAGTAAAGAAATCAATGTGCTTTGGGCGAATTATTATTCGAGCATACAATTATGGAGGTCAGTTCCAATCTTATAGTGGAGTATAATTAGAATTAAATAATTATATTTGTTTAATTACAAATTTAATTATTGTAGCTACTATTATATGTTCCCAAATGATCCCCGGGTTAGTTTATTTAATTGACAACACCATCACTGGACCCAAAAGTAAAAAAACTGGCATATTAGGTAAAAATTATAATTATAATATTTGTTAAGACATTTTATATTCAAGTGTAAAAGGAAACTTGTGATATTTTACAAGGTGGTCCCCTATTTAGTTACACATTCTCTTTACTTTTATGTAAGTGAAGAGATAGTATTTAATTCAAATATTTAAATTAAAAGTGGGATCCTATTTTAAATAGAAATTATAATCCTAACATAATAGGGTTTTTCATAATATATTATAAAAGAAGTATTTTTCTTTTAAAACAAGAGAGAAAAAGGAATTCCAATGTTTTTGAGAAAAATACAAAAGATATTTAAGAGACACCAGTTGCAATCGAGAGTGGTGAAATAGACGCTCACACGTCCAGTGTTGATCGATGTTGAGTTATAACTTAGAATATCGTTTAGAGACGGATCTACAACTCTCAATTATTTGTCTTCTCAGATCATCAAAGGTACGAATTTCTAAATTACTTAATTCTTATATGTTGTATGAGATCGGTCCTAAAAGATTTTAATTAAAAAATTAAGAAAAACCTAATTTTATCCATGCAATATTAAGATCACTTACATTAATTGAGTCAAATTTGCATTTCAAAGAACGTGACAGCATTTTTCTCTGCATCTTCCGGGAAACATTTGGCTTGGAACTTAGACCTGACTAAGTGGCCCCAATTTACAAGTTTTCCCTAACGAATGATCTTATTTTAATATTCAGAGGGTTGACTAAGGTTACAATTAACATCTAGAAAATATCAATAGTGGAAAAAGTTAATTAAAACAATAAACAATAAAAAAAATACGACACATAATAAATGAATACATCATCGAAGTTATGTTTTGAATTATTTCAAAAACATAAAATTCATCTATTAATGCGTGAAAAAAAAAGAGGTATGTAGATTTAACCCCTCTCATATTGGTGGGGACCAAATTGACATTCTATTAGATTATACTTAGAAAAAATACTAGTCGCCCAAAAGAAATTTAGTTAAGAATATTCTTGAGACATAATGATTACAAAAACTTTAATTTATTAGAAAAATATCTTTTAAATGAATAATTATTTCTCAGGTAGGTGAGTGTAAATGAAAAACTAAATTACAAAATACTAAATAATAAATAAACTCTTTTAACTTATAATTTTGACTTAAATTTTTTACCCAAGTTTTTAGTCATTTATCTCATCAAATCTAATAGAGATTTAAAATCAACGAAGTTGATTAAACATTGTCAACTCTTCAACATTCTTCGACATTGAAATTGATGAGATCTATACATATAAATTTGTGTCAAAATTTTTTTAAAAATAAAACTGGGTAAAACTTGAATTTATTTTTTAATCGTATCTTCTAAAGATTTAAATTCAGTTGACCAACTAAAAAATTAAAAATAATTTGTCTGAACCCCTATCGACTTGTGTCACATTTTAAAGTTAAAATAGTTTAACTCTATAATGTTCTTAGGAAATCAGTTGAGTATAAAGTAACTGAGCCAGCTGCATCTTCTTGCTGTTGCAGCTACTTATAATGATATTATTTCTTTTCCCTGATTTCAAACTATTAAGATCAGAGTTTGTGGATTCTGTGATTGGATTTCATTTTTAACTTCACTTTTGGTGTAAGCAATGCTGGGTAGAAACTAATTGAGCAAACCATTGATTTCTTTGTGTTACTTACAACGACATTATTTACTTTTTCTGACTAAACTTTCAGTATGCATGATACCCAACAGATTTTGCACCATCGAAGTCAGAGTTTGTAGATTCTGATTGAGATTTATTTTAACTTTAAATTTGGTATAACATGACTGGATACTTCCTCTAATGACACCAACTTTGCTCGGCTTTCTAAGTTTATCTGCTCTGCACTTGAATTTTCTCAACCAGTGTCTTGTCAATTCAACTCCAAGATACACGAATAGAAATCGTAGAGTTCCGGCGCCTATAGCCAAAGAGTCAGTCACCCATCCTGTACCATGACCATCTGTCACCCGTAATTCTTGTGGCTGCAATGTAAGCCGTAGCCATGAATGAAATGGACACCCACATGAGCTTGTGTGTGATCACCAATAGCATCATCAGTTTTTTTGTTTTCAAAAGGGATGATACTGACTAGAATAATAACAATGCTTAAAGATGTAAACAAAGCAATGTTGTTGCTTGTTTCAAACACGTTGAAAGTGGTTGTTCTGCCAACTGTTGATTTTCCTTTCAGAGGCCCTTCCTAGTAAACAAATCTTGGAGGGCTAATAGCACCAGCATATGTAACTGTGTCTATTGCTACCAGTATTAAAGTGTTCCTTGCATTTTGTAGTGCCTCTCTATTTCCCTCAATTTTCTTCTCTTGGCGACTTTTGTATCGCCTGCTCAATTCTTTCATGTATCTTTTGCTCAGATCCTTGTATCGCTTAAGATTTTTTGGTGACCCATTTTTTGCCTCCACAGACTGTGGTTTTGATGACTTTGCTTCTTCAACTTCAGGGTTTTGCTTATTCTGATTCTCAAGCAATTCCTTTGTTAACATTGGTTGTATGTTTGGAGCAGGCAAGGAACCGCATGATTTACTGAGATACCTATTCATTGAAGAATCCATGCTCGTACTTAAGTTTGTTACCTTGATTTGTGGTATAGGCAAGGCTCCCATTGTTTCCGTGACCAAATTTATGGGACTTTCAAGTGTTTAGCTTGAACTTCGGGTCAATTTCAATAGTCCCAACAGTCTTAAATAATTTCTTCAGACTCTAAATTTTGCATCATCATCACTTCCTCCGTGTCAAGTGCTATTTGTTTTTATGTTTCCGACAATAAATGTCCAGTGTTGTTTCCTTGTTTATGTATTCTACCAGCTAAATAAAAGGGAAATCTGAATCAGAGATAAACAGGCATAGAGTTGTAACTCTTTTAGTCCACAATTACAAGATTGAGTGAGAGCCTTACTGGGTACCCAGGTGCAATGGTGTGTAGCCATTTTTATTATATTGCAAAGCCAGGTCACTTTTATGATTCAACAGCAATTTTGTCATCTCCACGTTCCCTATGCTAGATGCATAATGCAATGGAGAACATCCATTCTTATCTGTTTTGCCAGCAAAGCTTGGCCGCACTTCCAGTATCTCTTTCACAATATCTGCACACAATCATATATACATGCACAAGCATGTACTAGTTATTCTTATTTTTATTACTATAATTTTTTTCGTCAATATACCAAATAAATTAATACCAACCATCCGTATTAACAAATGAAAAAAATGACACATGTCAAATATCTTAAGAAAGCAAGTTAAAGTCGTGAACAAGATGCCCATATTAATTAATAAAGGCTCATCCATAAAAAATATTTTCCATAAATCTATACAAAATTAGCCAAAACCAGAACAGCTGTAATATATAATGCACAAAGTAAAAATATCAAAATGCAGGGCGTTGAAAGAGATGATCAAGATCAGGTTCCAGCATTCTTGCGGTCAACAAGCGCTTCGATAGCAGCAACTGAACGGCTACAACAATAATGCTTACAATTGCTGCGTAAGGGTTTTTCTCCTTTGAAAGTACCATGCAGGACTTTAAATTACTAATTTTTTTTTTTTCCGTTCTGAATTTTAGAGCCAGAATTGAACCAAAAAAATAAGTTCTTATGAAAAATCGAACCGAAAAAACAAGTGCGGATGAAAAATCAATTCATAAGCAGTATTTTATTTATTTCTATAAAACACAAATATTTGAAATATAATTATTTGACTTTCATATGATTGTAAGAATTATTTACACTTATTATAAATTTTAAAAGTTAAATACATATACATTACAATTAAAATCAAATATATACAGAATTGGGTAATAATTGATCTTTAAATAAAAATATTGTTACATTACCCACATGCAACCTTTCATTAATCTTATTCCAAAAGAATATTTTATTTATTTTCCCTATAAAACACAGTTATACTGAAGACACCATGAATAAAATATTTAAAGAACCTTTTGCTTTTGGTGTGAAGATTATTGGAGGTGGCTTTTGTTAACATCATATCAATCAAAATCATTATTCATTGATATAAATTATGACTGTACTTGTATATATTTCTATTTCATAAACAATTTCTTGGAAGATGCTCGAATTGCAGTTTTGATGGCTGTTATGGTCGAAGAATTCCACTGTTAGTGAAAAATAACAAATTAAAAGTATACCAAAGCATACCAAGCATGAATTATAGAGAGAAAAAAAAAGGGACTAGGTTTTATAACATGAAAAATATGTATATTTAAGAAGGATATTTTTAGAATATAGTATTTATTTATTATTCAGACTTTTTTTTATTTAGATAAAAATTAAGAAACTTTACTTTTTTATATATAGATAAAAATATATGAAAATCAGATATAAATTACAAAAATTAAATAAGCAAATTTGAAAAAAAAATCTGAAATTAATAAACTTTCAGACTTTAGACGTTCAATAAATAAGTTCTTAGTTGAAATCTGAACATTAGATTTTTCTTTTGCGGCCTCATTTAATAAATTTATTTATCATGTAAATAACATTTAGGCTCGGTTTGATAATGTTATATATCTAATAGTTGTAGTTTAGAAATTACATTAATTTTTATCTCTTGCTTCTCGACTTCTTACAATATTGATTTTGAAACTTTTAACTTATGTTTGTGCATGGAGTAGGATTTGTTTTTTTTTTTTGCTCATTATTATTATTATTTTATTGTCTTAGAGTTAAATTATCTATTTTTTCAATAAATAATTTTTTTAAAAAGTAACACTTTAAAATTATTGCCCTCTTATTACGCTGAAATAATTTTGGTATCTTCAACATCGCACCCCTAATGACCCAAAAATATTTCATGCCCTCTTCATGCCACTTGTAGGTTTTGGTCATTTATATTATGAATCCATAAAAAGTGAATGGTTTCACTACATAAACAATAAAGGCATAACCATTTTTATGTACTTATGAAATCTTATTCTATCTTTTGATCTCGGTGATTTTCTACTTAATTACCAATTCCATTCCTCCGCTGGCAAAAGCGATAAGATGAGTGCATTAGAGTGTCGTGTTCCCTAGGCAACAATTTTTATTGCATGCCATTTATTTAAATTCTCAATTACGTTGCAATAAGATATTGCAGAATACTTACATTTATATGCATAGTTGTCTCATAAGGTTCCTTTGTTGGGTAGACAGATTTTGGTTGAGATTTGTTTTTGGCTTTAAATTTGGTGTGACGTGACTGGATTCTTCCTCTGATACACCAACTTTGCTCTACTTTACAAGTTTCTGTACTTTCCACTTCATTTTCTCAACCAATGTCTTGTTAATTCAAATCCAAGAGACGCAAACAGAAATCCTAGAGTTCCGGCAACCTATCTAGCACCGTAATTCTTGTGGTTGCAATGTAAGCCGTAGGCATGAATGAAATGTACACCCACATGAGCTTGTGTGATCACCAATAGCCTCATTAGTTTTTCCTCTTAAACGGAATTACATAGTTGGATCGGGAAATTTACAAAATTAACCAAAAAAAATTTACAAATATCCAAAATAACCATTTATAATTTTTCTATCATCCTTAACTATTTACTCTTTTTTTTTTTCCTATAATACCCATATCTCTCTCAAAATCAAAGTCTTTCATTTGCTCCCTCCGGTGACTCCCGATCGGTGATTAGCTCCCTCTGGTGACTGTGAACGGCGCTTGGACGGATTTTTGACAGTGAACTCAACTCCGGTGAGTTTCTATCATCATCCATTTTGTAATTTTCGGTAATTATCAGTTCGTAAATTTTAATTTCTTTGTATTTTGATAAGTTTGATTGGTAAAAAATGAGTGTATATATGCATATAGATAAGCTTAGGATTATTTGGCCATAAATATTGGAGATTGTTAAGTGAAATTTAGGTTTAAAGAGTGGTACGCGAGGTGCTCGATAAAATGCCCCTTAGATTAGATTAAATAGTTGATGTGCATTGCAAGATTAAAGTGTTGATGGAGTGATTGTAAGGTAGAGTATAGGTGCAATAGGACTAGAAATGACAGACGGAATAGGTAAAAATCACACGGCGCGCATCGCTGCATGTACGACTCTGCTGACAGGGCACTGTTGCTAGCGATAAGCCCTCGTCATATCGAACGACAAAAATCGAATTTTTTTTAATAAATCGACACGATATTACAGAATTAAAAAAAACCTTAAAATTTTTTTTTAATTTTTTTTAATTATCAAATTAACTAATTAAAATTTTTATTTTTTTTGCAGTCGTAATGGCCACAAAACCAGGCACGATGAAGATTCCGGAAACGAAACACTTCCCCGGGCGTATTACAAAACGAAACACTTCAATTGCCACAAGTTGTTTAAGTAATCAACTGTATCAATGTTGCCGTTGACATATTTAATACGGATATTAGGTTGTAAATTATATATTTAAACAGTTGTAAATATAGTGCGATTAATCTTATTTCGGGTTTGACAATTCTCCACCACTTATTATGAATAATCATTTTAACAAAGACAGTTTAACATGTCGAATACATAATAAACATAAGAGTTTAAAATACATCATATAATATATTCCTTGAATACATGAGACGCTACAACGATAATAGGACGCTAATTACGATTCGTCGCAATGGGATTCTTACATCTTTTTCTGTTATGCCCGCGTTCCTTGCACCGAGAACACATCACAGTTCTCCATGATACCTCCTCACCAATAGATGGTATTCTAAGCTCCTTCCGACGACCAAGAGGCGGTTTTTCTATTAGGGGATTTACCTTCAATTGTTGGATGTGGTGTGAAACTTCCCAAGAAGAAACATCGCCAACCGGATTGATTGGCACTGCATATGCCTTCAATAATGATTCCTTAGAGTAAAACTGAGAACAGAGACCTATGTAATATACTAGAGCATGCAGGCAATTAACTCCATTAAGCCTAAGAAAGAAAAAAATTAGTACTTAAAAAAAATTAGAACATGAGTTATTTTGAGTAAATACGAGCTTGGAGACGAACTCAGAAAACGTGGGACAGGTGCCTGTCGCATGGAAATAGGTTCTGTAAAACCGTGGGATAGGCACCTGTCGTATGTGCGACAGGTGCCTGTCCCACGGTAATATGTTCTGTAAAACCGTGGGATAGAACTTGTCACCGTGCGGCGACAGTGCATCGTCAGCACGGTGACAGTAGCTACTGTCGCACGGTGACGATGCTCGTCCCACGCTTGGAAAAACCTATCAACGTGCGACAGGCGCCTGTCTCACCGTGCGATAGGCGCCTGTCCCATGATTTTACAGAACCTATTACCGTGCGACAGGCACCTGTCCCATGTGCGACAGGCGCCTGTCGCACATTTTCTGGGTTCGTCTCCAAGCTCGTATTTACTCAAAATAACTCATAAATTTTGATTAATTGAAAAATAAAAAACTACACATTGTGTAAAATAAATACTAACCTCAACGTTTTGTTTTCTAATTGATGAGTTGATGATTAGTGGGTGAGTTTTAGGGATTAGGATGTGCTGGATTTTGAAAATTATTGGTTGAGAGTGTGTGAGATTTGTTGGTTTTGTTTATAGATCTGAGAGTATTTAAGTCTATACAATAAATATATGGCTACATATGATAGAAAAAGTTTAATTGGCTATTTTAGATATTTGTAAAAATTTTTTGGCTATTTTTGTAAATTTCCCAGTTGGATCAGAGCAATTACTCTGATGAAATAAGATGAATTGAGACGGTATTTTGTAAATACATAATTATCTTGAATATATTAACTATTTCTTTATTTTCCGATCGCCTGGAAGGGACAAAAGAAACATTCTCTTCTTTCTTCAACAATAGCAAATAAGCAATGTGTTGATTACAAGGTATTATCACAGACATTGATAACCATGTACTCATCATATATATATATAAAACCCCAAATAAAAAGCTAAGCAGTGCATTACATTAGTAAGTAAACCTTAATTTGCACAAACTTCAATATTTAAGATTGAGAGAAGACATACCTTGATTCATAGCAATTTTCTTAATCAAGTTTCAAGGTAAGAATTAAAGGTTAGAAAAATTGATTTCTCTCTCTTGACCCCTTTAGACTGACTCACTTTTAAGAAAAGATTAAAGTGATATATCTTTTTATATGGTTGGAGAGATGACCAATTTAAATAAAAGCCCTAATTCCTACCTTCCATCAAAGTGGCAATTACCTTTTTCAATTGACCAATAAGATTTTAGCCCATTATTTATTTTATTATCAATTATGACTCATTTAATAATACGGCATGTGGACCATTAATAAAATACGCTAACATTCTCCCACTTAGCCCATGTGACACAATCAACTTAATAGTTTAATAATAATAAACATTATGTGCATAGTCCTTACTTGCATGGGTCAAACCATAAAATTATCATTAATAAAAAAAATAATATAGATAATAGATGTTTTAAATCATTATTTCGACATAATTCCTTCCTTATATCACAATATCAATTTTATATTTAATATAACATATAATGGGAAAGAAAACAATAACGGTCCAATAATAATGTTTTAGTTAGAGACAAAACTTTTAACAATCATATCATCATTCATGTTTATACTATTAAATCAAACATAATATAAAAGAATCAGAAACAATACTTAAATCAGAGTGTCAAATATATAAAGAGTATAAAAACTTAAACAAAACGTTAGTAATCACATCTAGTAATACCCATCATTTCAATATATTCACTAAAAACCTTTGGGTTTATTACTTTTGTTAAAGATCCACAATTATAAAGTTTGTGTTAATATGCTCAATTGACACCTTTTGTTTTTTAACTTCTTCTTTAATCGCAAGGTATTTCAATTCTATATGTTTAACAACCTTCGAATACCTGTAGTTTTTAGAGAAAAAGATTGTTGCAGTATTATCACAATAAATCTTTAGCGGCTTTACAATATTGTCGACAATTCCAGTCCCTGAATAAAAGTTTCATAGCCATAATCCATGAACAAAGGCCTAAAAGTAGACCATAAACTTAGCTTTTATAGTGCAAGTAGCAATGAAAGATTGTTTTGCACTTTTCCATGAGATGGCTCCTCCGACCGTCAGGAATAATTAGCCAAATGTGAATTTTCTAGTATTTACACATCTAGTATGATTTGAATATGAGTATCCTATCACTTCAAGATGATCAAATCTCTTATAAGTGAGCACACGTTCGTCGGTTCCTTGTAAGTATCTCAATACTTTCTTTGTAGCTTTCCAATGATCCAATCCCTAATTATTTTAATAGCAGCCTAGCATTCCAATAGCAAAACTCATTTTTGGCCTGGTATACATTTGAGCATACATCAAGTTCCAGCAATGGATGCATAAATGATCTTTTCCATTTGTTTGCATTCTAATTCATTTTTTGGGCATTACTTAAGGCTGAACTTATCTCATTTGTAAATTGAAACAGAACTTGTAGCACGTTTTTCCATTTTGAATCTCTCTAATACTTTATTAATATATGCTTTATAAGACAATCTCAATAATCCTTATGGTCTACATGAAATATTTCAATTTCAATCACATAGGATGCCTCATCCTTATGGTCTACATGAAACTCTTTGGTCTCATAAAGTAGACTAAGATTATTGGTAGCAAGTAAATTGTCATCAACATACAAAATCAGAAAGATAATTTTGCTCCAGCTAGCTTTAAGATATATACACTGATCAATTATGTTTTCCTTAAATCCAAAGGAAATGATGGTATCATTGAACTGAAGATACCACTGTCGGGAGGCTTGCTTAAGTTTGTATATTGATTTATTTAATTTACACACGAGGTGTTCATTTTCTTTAACTGAAAAGCCTTTAGGTTGGGTCGTATAAAAATCTTTCTCTAAATTTCCATTTAGAAAGAAAGTTTCCTCATCCATTTGATGTAACCCTAAATCATAATAAGCCATCAATGCCACAATAATTCTAAAGGAGTCCTTTTTTAAAAGACTAGTGAAAAGGTCTTTTTGTAGTCATGCCATTCTTTTGGGTAAAACTTTAGTAATAAGTTTGGCCTTGCATCATTCGACATTGCCATTTGAATCACGCTTGGTCTTATAGATTATTTACAACCTCTAGACAATTCAACAAGGTCCCAGACATCATTGTAATATATTAATATAAACTCTTCTTTCATGACTTCTAACCATTTATCAAAATTAGCACTTTCCATAGTTTATGAAAATGAATCTGGATCTTCATTAATTTCTTTAGAAATAGCAGATCTTCTTTTTCTCTGAGATCTCTTTAATTTTATTTCTTATAGTTCAGCTGCCACAGGTTCATCATTGAAGACTTCATTATAGGGTATTGTTTCATTTATTTATTGTTCTTGATAGTTGTTAGTACGTTCAACAACTATATAAACAATAACTTTAAAAAAGTTACATGCAAAAGAACTTGCACTCTAACTTTTTTTTATTTCCACTTTTTGTGGTTTTGTTCTCCCATTAATTTCTCCATTTTCAATGAGCCTATCATTTCCAGATCAATAATTCTCATACTATGGTTAGGACAATAAAATATGTACCCTTTAGACTTTTTTGGATAACCAATTAAATATCCACTAGTCGTTCTTGAATCCACACTACTAAAAAAATACCCTTTAGTGATATTAAAATAGTGTCACTAATTACTTTTAGTGACACTTATTAATAGTGTCAGTGATCTGGCAGTCAGAAAAATAGTGACACTTGAAAGTGATGTCAGGGCTTACTATTATTATAGTATTACAGATTTTATGACACTATAGTGATAGAAGTTACTAATAATTATTACGTGTCAAAAGTTAGTATCACTATAGTATTACTAATATTGTGACACTCTTGTAGCAGTATTTACAAAAAATTATTATATGTCAATAGAATACAAATAGTAATATTTTAGTGTCAATAATTACTATTATTATAGTATCACGAGTTAGTAATATCAGTAGAACAATCACCTCAATGGAACTGATACTTTATGATACATTTTTAGTATCAATGACTTTTATTAGTTTTCATTGTCATTTTAAATTTTGTCAATCTAATGATATTATTAAAAGTAGGCTAAACTGCTAAAATGAACAATTACATATAAAATTCCTAACAAATTTTAAATAAGTCTGAATTAAACATTAATACAAATATAATAGTAAAAAAAATATGTCAAATATAATTTAAAATCAACATAGTGACAGTTTGGAGAAATCAAAACAAATATTTTGAATATAATTTGAAATCAACATAATGACAATGAATTGCAATCATTCAGTTATCCCACAAACATCTATTCCTCGACCTTTGCCTTTCCCTTCACCTTCCCTACCTACAAGTGCATCATATAGATTTAATTAGCTAGCATGCTATACAAATCAATTCTCATATATTCACAAGAAAAAAAATATACTTATAATTTTACTTGATTATTGTATGCTACAATTAACTTTGCAACATACGTGGCCCACTGAAGTTGCCAAATATCATCTATAGTGTACTCATCATAGCCCTTGAACTTCAAAAATAAAGCAACGAAATGTATAGATATATTTTTAAATCTGTTCTACTGAACATAAAAAATGTAGCTAATGCAAATAAAGAGTATCATTATAGTAAAAAATAATTAGCAAAACTGTCTTACAAGCTAATACTTTAAATTAATTATTTTACTTGAAATCAATATTAATTATGCATTCAAAACATTAGGCTTCATACACCTTCCATTTATAATTCCAAGATTTGCAATCATTCTGGATTCACAAAAATCTTTTAAAATAATAAGAAGATTCGAGATGCGTTAGTTGTAATTATGTTTTTGGATAAGCTTTGTATACAAACAATTTGCATACAAACTGACTGTTCAAGTTTACTATCAATAGACTTCCAAAAGCCCAAAAAAAAAATCAATAATATAAGATTTGAATTAATTATGGCCGGACATGTCAGCATAATTTTGTCCTAATGGCTGTTGGAATAGAAACCACGAATAGTTAGCAAGGAATATATATATATCCACTATAATCCATGTTATTTGTAATATTATCATATAAGCCACAGATTTTGAAATAGGCATTTACGATCCTTCATTTCACTACATGCACAACAATGTTTTCACCTATATATTCGTCGGATTATGGCATATAAATCTTATATTTTAACATTTTAGCAGTAGTATTTTAGTGTTATGAACATTTACATGTTTATAAGTGTTGATTTTAAATTAGACAGCGCATGTTTCAGATTCACATTCTAAACACATGCAGACAGTTACTTTAAGAATAACTGAGCTCGTTATATAATGTCACTGGTTATCTTAAAACCTGTTGCTTTCCAACGGAAAAAAAATCCTAAAATATTTATGAAAAAATAAAATTGAAAGCATAAATCCTTATCCCTAGGTACTATATATACATATTGAAAATTTCAAGCATCAAGCATTTAGCATTAATCAATTCATCAATTAAACATCTTCACAAATCGCATAATCTAAGTCAATTAATTTATCACAACCAGTGGCAATTGATCGATCAAAATTGTTCTCGAGCATAATTCATCCCACAATGCATTCTTCAACAAAATTTAAAAAAAGTTATAGAGGAACTTACATTGTTTTCAAGAATGTATAAATCTCGAACAATCTGTTGGATGTACTTCATCATATAATAGCCACATTCAAAGGTTCCAGGTTATTTTGGACACTAAAAAAAAAAATTAGTCTAAAAAAATCTGATGAAAGTAACAATGAATGTTATAACTTTGTTTTGATAATACCTTAATAGAAACCCACTGCACAACCTTCTTTTTGTTAGTCTTCACTTGATGCATTGTTATCCCACTATAAGCAATAAATAACAGATGTGAACAAATGAATCCACAACCAAAATAATAATAATAATAATTAAACCAATTAAAAACATACTCATTCACTATCTGCCTCAGCTCATTATCAGGATTATCACCTAATGGATCAAGATAATATACTTTGCGCCTCACCATATCAATTAATATTAGCACCCACTGGCCACTAAACAACCAATTGGAAAAAAAATGACAAATAGATTACAAGATAAATTTAAATCATTCATGGAAACAAAGAAAATTGATAAAAAATAAATAAACTATACCTTGGGTTATATGGGAAAACAATGATCTGGGCTATTTGTATCTTGTCCAAAAGGTCTTAAATATAGGAATACCTATTTGGGTAGCTTGCTTGACTTGGATGTAGCTTAGCTATACATCCAAATTGAATTGGACTGACATCACCACCATTATCCATCTCCTCATACAAGTGTCTATACAAAAAGAAACTTATATCATATATTTTATAAGAGATAAAATAACATATGTCTAAAATTAGAAAACATAATAAATGCATAAATTAAGTTTTTTTTTTCTTACTTGATCCATATCTCAAGAACAGAATTTGAGAGCTCTGCAAACTTTATGATTTCATTGCAAATTTGTTTGTCCAGTCTACTCTCCCAGTGCACACCAAAAGTTTTGAGATCATGTGCAATTATAATCGACTGTGGCAGGGAGCTCTCAATCATCAAAGAAAAGATATCCATTTGTGCACTCTTGGTCTCCTTTCTTGCTTTGACAGCTCCGCGAGTATTTTTCCTCAAAACAAGTTTCCTTGCTATCACTGGTTTCACAACAATGGGTTCCTTTGGTGTTCCTTTCTCCTGATACAGATATACCACACCATCTGCAGGAGACTTAAGACCATCAACTTTCTTGTTTAAAGGAGTGAATCTTGAAGATCTTCTTGAGGTGTGTTTTAAAGTGGCTTCACAATCTACTTGGGGTGGAATTTGGGCAAGAGCTGCAGGGGCAGTGAGTTGATGTTTTTGGCAGATTTTGGAGTAGCTTTAGTCACTAATTTTGGAGTAGCTTTAGGATTATTGGTCACTGACTTGGGAGTAATTTTGGTGGGGGATTGACGATTTATCTCCATCTTAACAGTAATTTTTTTCAATGTGCATCACATCTAATTGATGATGAACTAACAAGTGTTTCTAATATTCTAAGTCAAAGAAAATTGATTTCTTTTTGTACAACAATTGAGCTATATCCCCACTACCCTCAACCTCGCTCTCGCCCTCGCCCTCGCCCTTGCCCTCGCCCTCAACCTTACCCTTATCATTACCGTCACCATTATCCTCGCCCTTACCCTCACCCTCACCCTCACCCTCAACCCAAACCTTACCCTCACCTTTACCCTCACCCTCACCCTTTCCTTTACCACGTTTTCACTTTATTTGGACCATTTTCCCAAACTTGGTGTGAATGTCAGCCATTAAATTTAAGATCTCAACTCCAGACAAAGGCTTAGGAGGGTTTTCAAGAAACTGTCTATGGCCCATATATGACATTTTTCGACTATGTAGTAGCCAACATGCACATGTTTTTATCCTACAAATTGAACAACCATAGTATCCCTTAACAGTACACCCGAACAGGTTCCTATATGCTGGAAAATCACTAATTGTCCACATCAACACAGCCTGTAAATTGAAAGTTTGCTTCCTATATGCATAAAAAACATCGACACCTACATTCCATAGGATTTTCAAGTCCTTAATTAAAGGTGCTAAGTACACATCTGTATCATTTCCAGGCTGTTTAGGGTCATATATCAGTAGAGATAACATTATAAACTTTCTCTTCATATATAACCATGAAGGAAGATTATATGTTATTAATGTAACAGGCCAACAACTGTAAGTCGTGCTAAGTGTGCTATGTGGGTTAATCCCATAAGATGATAAAGCCAACTGAAGATTTCTTGGCTCTTGGGCAAAATCAGGCCATTTCTTATCAATTAGCTACCAAGCAAGCGAGTCTGCTGGGTGGCGAAACTTGCCATCTTTAATTCTTTTATTTTCATGCCTTTTTAAGTTCTCAGCAGTTTGTTGTGATTGAAACATTCTTCTAAACCTATGAATTATAGGAAAATACCATAACACTTTTTTTGGCATCCTTTCCTAATTTTTTTGGATCCATTTTTTTTTATTTGCCACCTAGATTCCCCACAGCTTGAGCATTCACTAAGATTTTGGAACTCATTCCTATAAAGAATGCAATCATTTGGGCATGCATGTATTTTCTCATAATCTAAGCCTAATAGCTTCATTGTTTTTTTCGCCTCATACATAGAATTAGGCATACTGTTATCATTTGGCAATATCTCATTGAGCACTTCCAATAAGGCTGAAAACCCACTATCAGACCAGCCGTAAAGTCCTTTTACATTGTACAGTTTCATTAAACCTGATAACTTTGAATGATTTGAACCCGGATATAAGGGTTTTTCAGCATCTTCAAGCATATATTTAAAAGAACTAGGATCTTTATCACAATGCTCAAAAGCATCATGAACCATGTCACCTAAATTACTGTAATCTGGACATTTAAAACGCTGACTTTGTGGCTGGTCGTGGCTCTTTGCAGAGGTAGGTTTTGGGTCCTCCTCACCATGCCAATTCCAAATTAAATATTCTTTTAGAAAACCTTTTTTAAACAGATGTAACCTCACTTGTTTAGGAGTCAAAAACTCTATATTGCAACAAGAGGTATAAGGACATCTAATCGACATTTTTATTTTTTGAATTAATAATGGCAAACTCCAAGAAATCATCAACCTCATCATAATACTTATCCGACAATCTATCATAAAACATCCAAGTTTTGTCCATAATATGTATTTTTACCTGTTCATTTATTACAAGTTGTTAGCTTAATAAGTTTAATTAAATTGATACGATAAATAACATAATCTTTTATCAGAAAATAAACTTTAAAATGTAATTATTTTAAATTAAGATATGCATATATAACATAATCATTATTATAATATTCATGGAATAATCCATATTTCTCAAAATTAATACACTACACTCAATAAATTTTTGATAAAATAAATTAATTTTCAAGCTATTACTCATTTGCTCATCATCCAAAATAAATTCTTGAAAGCCTTCAATGTCTTAAAATAGATATGTAAAACTCAAACAAAAACCAAACAAGAATGTAAAACTCAAATAAATCGTAAACCATAGAAATCAACAATGAAGCTAAAATTAAAGTTAAATCAATTCAATAAAAAAAAAGAAAAGAAAATACTAACCTTTAAGAGAATAGTCCCGCATATAATGAAAAAAGTTTTATGTCCTTGGTACTTTATTTTACCATTGCAAGCCACAGTCGATTCAAATATTTTTTTCCTGAAAATTATTGCAAGTTTGCAAATTTATCGTTAATAAGATTTTAATAGGAAGCACTGAAACTTGAATTTAAAATTTTCTTTAATTCAATACTATTTGAATACTATGAAACGTTCAAAACATAATGAGACATGTTAGTGCAGCATATATAAAATTTCCAAGTCATTGGATAGCTATTAAAAATCAGACAAGCATGAACTTAGGTAATTTCTATCATAGTCATTCTCTATTAAAAATCTTCCAACAAAAAAAAAAAAAAACATAATTTGCCATAACTTTCTGGACAATGCTAGGCTTACACAAACAAAATGAACCATGAAAACCTCAACAAAATACAAGGATTACACACATACAACAAACATCGAACTGGAATTCACTCACATACTAACTAATGGAATTTTAAGCATTACATGCATACAATGTGTGTGGTTAGATACCACTAACATGTTCCAAGTCCATTCGATTATTCTTATTTACAGGATTAAAGAAGTAAGAAGACGTGTCCATTGAAACCAATAATTGATAAAACGTCACCATCGTTTTGATAATTTCATAAACTATTTCATTGCTGAATCATCATATAATTGAACTATGATCTGGTGCAAGTGGATCATACTGAACAAATCAAACTAAATAAATATAATAACGATAAGAAAAATGATATTTATTTGCGAAGGGTCCAGAAACAGCAGCAAAAGCAAAATACTGCCTCCTTTGTGGCTGGGGAAAAAAATTGAAAAGTTGGCCAATGGGCACCAAAACGGCAACAACTGTTTTTTTTTTCCTATCAAATATCAATACTTTAATACAAAAGTAAATATATGTAGTTATTATATTTTTGAAGTTAGTGTCAGATTAATTCTTAAATTTTTTGTAAATATCTTAAAATATTCATGGCATTAAACTAATAACCCTTATGCCGTTACTCACAAATAAAAATAATTGAAGCAATAACCATTTTTACCTATTTAGTATTAGTTTATAAGAAATGACTGGTATTTAAAATTCATATTTTAGCCCATAAAATTTATTTAGCTTGTAAATTTCAAAATTAATTTCTACAGGTGAATTACACAAAATTCCCATAAATTAACATGTGACACCAAATTACCGATAAATTTCAAGTGGGTTTATTTAATTCAAGCAAAGACAAGAATCATCTACACTTCACACAATATTTAGACCATCAATTGATATCAAAACGTATACATAAAATAAAGCTAACAATTGTTGTTCATGCATTGAGAGAAAGATACATTAAATAAAGAAAAGAAGTTGTAATATTGAAGAGGAAAGATCAATGTCATGAATAACTGATATCAATAGACTGTGAATAAGCAACAATTTGCGATATCTATGGCTGGTGAGCAATGATCAATAAGCTAATTTCAGTGGTCGGTGAGTGACAAGCGGCTAGCATGTGAAGTGAAGAGAGATAATCTTGTCAACGTCAACGTAGAAATAGTCATGGTCAGTCCTAGTCTTTTGCAGTAAGTTTAGTCCAAGTTAAAAACATTGTTGTAAGTGGTTCCTTGTGCTTAAGAAGTCTTAAACTTAGGTTATTAACTGTGTCCGTAGCTCTTTACTAGTGCGAGTTTGTAATGTGTGGCTCTATATAATTGTTTGTTATTATTCAATAAAGTTAAATCAACTTCTATAGCAAATAATTACAACATTATCTATCTTCTGAGTTACTCGTTTCCATTTAAACTCCTCTCATACTAATAAGTGTAGAGAAGTGTGATTTTCCTTAGTGTCTTATTATTTTTTACTTCAACATCTAGTATCAGAGCCAGATTCCACCAATGGCCAATAGTAATAGTCTTATTCCGTCGTAACCTGCTCTTTCACTCTTTCAAGGAATTAATTATGCCTTATGGAAATGTTGTTCATCTCTCAAGATTTATGGGAGCTAGTGGATAAGGGTTACATAGAAGAAAGTGTATTGAGAGGGGCGCTTAAGGTCACTAGGAAGAGAAATGCCAAACCTTTGTTCTTTATTTAGCAATCTATAGCTCAAGCTATTTTTCCTAGAAATTTTCAGTAACAAAAACAAAAGAAGGTTGGGATGCACTGAAAAATGGGTATCAAAGTAATGCTAAGGTAATTACTGTCAAATTTCAATCTCTTCATCGAAAGTCTTTTATGAAAGATACTAAGACATTGTATGATTATTTCTCTAATTTGATGGAGGTTGTAAATCTAAAATAAAACAATCCCATTAATTAAATTGATAATATATATATATATTATGCCATTACCAGCTAACAACCTCCTCAAGATTTCTTTCTCTAAGCTTTGCTTTTTACGGAGAACGGGAACAGGATTGCTTGAATACGCAAGTGATGGTGGCACTTCACACTTTATCAATGGTTTTTGGTTTCTTGGCCAGTAGAGGCACTAGAGATTTAGTTGGAGAAGAAGCCCGTTAGCAAACACATGTTTACAATGGACACAGCAGATAGTTCCTCAGTCTCCGTCATATTCACAAACCCTAGCATCAGCTCTCTCTTAGCCTTCTTCAAAGCGACGCAGTCGTAATAGCAAAATCGAACCCCTCGTGTGCCGCTTCGTCCAAAGACTGGACTGATCAGCTCTATTTGGTTCTCAATTAGCGAAGCAGCTTCAACGTTCTCGTTCCTGTGAGTATTATCTAAGGCCAAGAATCCAACACGCCGTCAGAAGAACTTGCAGCGCCAACTTGGACGCCTTCGACAAAAACCAAAACGAAACTATCAGCCACGATAATGCCGTCAACTCAGTAATTGGGGTTTTAATTTGTTTTTTATTTTAGGGAAAAATGGAAAAAGAAAATAGAGTGTAAGATGTTCAGTATGATTTTTGAATTAATTGAAATCAACTTGTAAATAGGCAACAGAGAATAGAAGATATCAAGAAAAGAAAAACGAAAGAGAAAGCATGAAGGGAAAGGTAAGATAGCGATATAGATCGAGTGTTTGGGTGTGATAGCGAGATGGGTGAGAGTTAGCGTTAGTTAGGTTTTGTTTTGCTTTTGTTATTATATTTTTGTTTTTAAAATCTTTAAAAAGAGTAAATTAACTTAATTCAACAGGGCTTGATGTTCTCTGTTTCAAATGTTAAAGTTTTAAACTCTAGAAGTCTTAGGTTTGAGTTGGAACTAAAACAAGTATTAATGAATTTTTTTTTTTATCTTTGATACTTTACTGTCAATGATTGTTGATGTTTAATTTACTAACACACTAGTATCAATAACCTCCAATACCTACTTGTTAACAACGCGAAATGATGCATTTGTTCACAATTACTGATACTTTTTGCCAAGTGTCAGTAAACTAAGTGTCAGTAAATGTCATTTTTGTAGTAGTGCCCATTTCTTTTTATGTGGATTATAAATCTTTATTTCCACATAACAGCCTCAAACATGTAGGTGTTTTAAACTGGGTTTTCTTCTTGTCCACAATTCAAAAGAAGCTTTTGGAATTACCATACTAGGATCCCTATTGAATAAATAAGGGTAGTTTTTAAAGCCTCCATCACAGCTATAAGGGCATGAGTGACTTAACATACTCTTAACCATATCCATTAAGGTATGATTATGCCTTTCTACTAATTGTGTATTGAGCATATATGCCACTTCTTGTAAATAACCTAACAAATGGACTAGGGCATTATTCATTCTTAGTATATCTTCTATAATATTCACTACCTCTATCAGATTGATAATTTTTAGCATTCTATCTAGTTGTCTTTCATGCAACAAATGGATATAATCATAACGTGAAAGATCATCAATAAAGGTAATGAAATATATTTCTCCACCAAAAGATGGAACACTATAAGCCTATATATATTAGTGTGTAAAATGTCAAGAAGTTGTGTACTTCTTATGGCTCTTTTCTTACTTGTATGTTTTGTTTGTTCTCCCTTAATATAATCCATATAAATATCAAAATCAGCAAAATCCAAATCTAGAAGAATTTCATTCTTTACTAATCTCTCTATTATTCCTTTGGAGATGTGACCTAAAATGCTATGCCATAAGTAAGCTAAACTTTCATTCACTAAACCACATTTAACATAGACTCAATAAAAATATTATCAAGTTTTAATTTGTATAGATCATTAGAAAGAATTCCAGAATAAATAATATTATTATGTCTAAACAAAATGAAACATCCATTCCCAAATGCAAAAACAATATCCAACGGAATCAAGTTTGGACAAGGAAATTAAATTGCAAGAAATAGAAAGAACAAAAACAATCCGAAAAAGATCTAAATGATGTCCAGTGTCTAAAATCAAATGGTAAGTCCTAATGCCTTCAATTGGAGCTTTAACTCGATTCCCTATGAAAAAAAACTTCTCATTTGGGTTTATGGTTTGGATTGTAAGGAATCCCTGCATCGTGTCTGAAATATGAGTAGTGCAACCAAAGTCAATCCACCACATTTTACAAGGAACTTTAGCTAAGTTTGATTTGAAGTGTACTAAAGCACTTGGCTTACCTTTTTTTTGGAACCAAGTTTACACCCCAGACAATTTTTAGCGAAATGTCCATGTTTATTATAGAAATAAAACTTTTTATTTTTTATGTGCTCTTATGGACTTGGGTGGGTTGCACTTTCAGCTTTGATGCTTCTTTCTTACCCTTGTGGCATTTTTTTCTTTCAAGCTTCTTTTCAGTTCCTTTATGACCTAGAGGTTAAACGAATGAGTTCATTCATGCTTCATTTATCTTTAATAGTGTTATAATTTATTGGAAATTGACCATACTCAGAATGCAATGAGTTAATAATAAATTGCACACGGATACTCTCACTTACTTTTATTCCCATGGACCACAATTTTGCTGCTTTATCTATCATTCAGCCACATATTGATGCATGATATGTGTACCATCAAACTTACAAGTGGTAACTGTATCCATTAATGCCCCGAGAAGGGACTTAGTCAACCGATTCAGATTGAGAACGCTCTTTCACAAATTCCATATATTCTTTAGCATTTTTAGTTCTTGAAATTTTGGACTTAGTGTTATTGGCAACCTCAATTGCATAAACATCAAGCTCAGTCTACTTGATCTTTCCAAAGCTTTATGGAGAGATCTGTAATATATGCATTTTATTTTATTTATTTATATAAATAATTAAAACAAGAGGGGTCTATGTGTTAATCATAAGGGGGTCTATGTGATAATTAAAAGGGGGGTCTAGTTGATACTAGAGGGTGCTTAAAAGAGTGAAAACGGGTGAAGAAATCATATTTGAAACAGAGAGAGAAAGTGTGTGTGTGTTTGACCCGTTTGATCCGTTGACCCGAACCCGCGACCCGACCCCCCGTTTTCTTCCATTTTCAGCCACCACCACTGGCAGAGCAAGTTTTCAAATAGAAGCTTTTGAGCCGGCTGTCCACCCCCACCTGTTCTTGCTGCCAGAAAACGCGTGGAACACCGCCGGTGAAGCTCGAAACTTCCGCGGGTTTGCGCAGATGATCGCCGCTGATTCCGGTAGTCTTTGGCCACACCACCGATTAGTAAAGGTTCCTCACCTCACCATCTTCCATTCCCGACCAGTCACCGGCATCGAGAAGGCCGATTCGCTGTCGATCGATCACCCCAAAGTGCCGCGGCTTCACGGCCTCGATCCGGCACCACCGCAGCGTGTGGGAGGCCGCCACCACCATCATCGTTGAACTCACCTCAATGAGAAGTGTCTAGCCCGAGCTTCCCAACCGCCGTTGGGTGAGTTTTGGTCAACGTTGACCGTAAGGGCATTTTGGTAATTTTACATATAGAGGGTAATTTCATAATTTCTAGCTTTAAGTATGTTTTTGCAATCTGAATTAAGGATAAATTGGTAATTTAATGATGTTGAGAGTAAATTAGTAAATTATGAGATTGAGGGTAGTATAATTTTGGATTTTATTAGTAAATTACGAATACGGGATTAATACGGTAAGCCGAGAAAAATTGAGAGTTGTAATGTTAGGATGAATATTTATTTTAAGAGTTATTTTTGCGAGATTAGTTCGAATTATAATTATGGAAAGTAATTATATCATTTCTTTAAAATAGGTGGATTTGCGGACGAGAATCTACTTGCGGACTTAGGTGATAGCAGAGTCTGAGTTTGTCACTGTGAGTGGAATATATTAAAATTTTTTAATTTTTATATAGTAAGGTTTATTAGTGAAATGAATATTTAAAGTGCTTTCATTAAATTGTTCTCCGAAATTAAATGTTTATTACGTATAAATATTTTGTTAAGTTATATATATATATTCATTTATGCTCCGTATTGATTTTAAAATGGTAAAAGAGATGATTGATTCCAAACATGATTTAGATAATACATTATTGCCGTGTAGCTCCGGGTATGATGGTACTCAGATAGTACATTATTGCCGTCCGTTGAGGTCCGGATATGACTATATTATCCCTTGGGTATTTGTTTAAGGATATTTGTATTACTTAATATTTGATATTTCAGTATGAGATGAAATTTCAATATGAGATGGTTTTTTTTATTTTGTGAGAGTATCAATTACGTTTATGTTCAGAAAATGATTGAATTGAAAGGAATTTTTACATTAAAATAATTATTTGAGAAAAGTAATTTTACAAGCGATGCATTTATTTTTGTAAATATTTTATATTTCAAAAGCTACTATCCACTCACTAAGCTCACTGAGTTTTATACTCACCTTATTTTATTATAATTTTTCTCCCCTAGTAGATTACAGGTACAACAATTAACCCAACAGCTATATATTTTCGAAGTCATTTTGGCCACGTGAGATTGTTTAAGGACAATAGAATAATTATTTTTCTTTTGGTTAATGTATAATCATCCTATTTTGGAATTATATTAGGGATGTGATATAAGAATTAAGAAATGTGTGTATTGTTGGATATGTTATTGGATGAGATTGGGTTGATGTACTTTGATGTATAATACATGATTTGGGAGTGCTTGTGTTGTAATTGCAGGTTTGGGAATGTTATATGTTTGGGGGAGGTTCTGCCGAAATTTTGGTAGAATTCTCATTAATAAGATGATTTTTAATGTTTGAGTTCAGTTTCTTAAGATAGGTCGCTTCTGGAGATGGGGCGGGTCGTCTTAAGATCTCTCTTCAATGATGCTTTCATCAGTAATAGCAACTGGCCTTTCATTTAATAATGCTAAGTCAAGATCCAAAATGCCTAAGTGAAACTAGACCTGCTCAGACCGATTTGGGTAATTAAGGCCGTTAAATGTAACAATGTTACAATAGATGAAGCTTGCAAATGAGTAACAATAGATGAAGCTTGCAAATGAAAAGCAACAGACATAAATAATATAGATTCAAAAAAATTCACATAAACATTAAGTGTATATGGAAATTCACCTTTGGGTGATACAACAACACACTACAATATACATAATTAATGCTTCACTTTAATTTCACATAATTAGTAATTAAATACCCATTGATTAGGCATGCCTGCTATCTTTGGAATACTAAACATATCAAATCAAGCATATTAATTACCCATAATCAAAATCATAGATTATAAAATTAATCAATCAACCTTTGAGTGATTCTAAATATTTTATAATTTATGAATTTTCCATATATCCATACAAGAAAATCACCATGCCATTCAATCATAAGCATCACAATAATTATGAGTACTTGAAACTAAATTTAATTTGACATTTATGAAAAACTTTTTAATTTGGCCACTTTGGTGATTAATAAATTATATATGACATAGACATCAAAATTAAATAATAACGAATGTTATAACAATAATAGGCATATAAATATTTACGGCAATATTCATATATTCAAGAAAAGGTACATAAATGCATTCAGTTCATTAATACTACATGTAAGCCTATAATATGCAAACAGGCTGAACCCGTATTGGACAAATTCCATATAATTCACAATGCTTTGTCAGATTCACAATCTATGCATCAGGCTATTTCCATGAGATACATAAGCCCATCTTAAAATCATAAAACAAAATTAATAGTTGATGAGCATAATTTACATACATATTTTATTTTTTATTATATATTTATTAGTTATTTTATTTATTATTTTAGTTATTTTATTTATTTTTATTGAACAAGATAATAATTGAAGATTGGGAATAAATTGTACTTAAAGAAATCAAATTGGCAAAAAGCTGAAGATTATTTAAATTTATTATTAAAAGGCTTATGGCTACATTAGAAATTAATTTACTAGCCCATCTAGAAGAGCACGTGATGACCAAAAGCTAAATAACTGTTTGCTTATTTGATAACAAATGTGTAGTGCACGTGACATTAAGAAAAGTTTTTTGGCTTACAATGTGGAAGTCGGCCAAGCATTGTGATTAATTGTATAAGAAAGCCATTGGCTTTAAGAATTAAAAGGGCTTGGCTTAATATATATATATATAAAAGCCAAGCCTTTGGATTAAAAAGGAATGACAGCCGCCAAGGGACGAATAAAGGACAGAGCGAAGGCCGAGAAAAGAGAAGAATTAGAGGCAGCGGCAACACCATGGTTTTTATCGATTTTATTGTTCTCAGTCTTCTTATTTTTTTTATTTTAATATATTAAAATTATGGATGAAGTTTTGTTTAATAAAATAAATTATTTTTTATTTAATTAATTTCCTATTTATATTATTTAAAGTTTATGATTTTTGTTTCACATGTTTAGTTGAATATTATTAAATTTTTTTGTCAATTTTGTCATGTATTATTGATTGTTAAAATTAATATTTCACTAAACCTATGTTTGGATTTATAAAATTTTTATGTGATGATCTTTGATTTTGTGTATTTCATTAAATTATTTATATAGAGCGCTTAGAAAAACTTTTACTCTTTGTTATTCAATATTGTTTACATAAGATGCTTAGATATCATATTATTAAGTAGAAAAAGAACCTACATAAAATTAATTTTAATTGGGCTTAATTGTTAAATTCATGAGTAGATATAGATTGATTTTGAGGTTTCACTCCAAAATTAGGAATTGATTGGTAATTGTATAATTATTAAGTTGAATTATGGTAGATTCTAAAACCCTGGTAACTTTAATATCTTGAATTCTTATGTCTGTTTGCTAGTTTTAATTTACTTGCATCTTTAGTTTTAAATTCTTCAAACAAAATATTTATTTTTTCAATTAGGGTAGAGTTATAATTAACTTAGATTAAATTTGACTTTCCTAAAAATTGACATTCCTTATAGGTTCGATCTTGTTATTCCTAATCTATATTAAAATGTGAACAACAAATTTTTGGCAATATTTCTAAGGACTGTATTGGAAAGTCTATTTGATTTGAGTTTGTTTAATTTTCCTTTAATTATAGTTTAGGTTAATAAAAAAAAACAAAAAAATTAAACATTTTCAATTATTATTATTATACTTTACGTTTGTCTTTCTTTGGCCATTTGTCTTTGTGAATTAATAATATTGTTGGTTTATTAATAATGACATTTTATTCTTGCTATTTAATATTGTTTCTTTAGTTTATTTTTTTTTATTGTTATTTACTTTTATCTTTTATTTCTTTTTATAGTTTTAGGCTGTAACATATGAACTTGTTATATTTATTTATGTAAATAATGAATTTAATAGGGGTTTATGTGATAAATTGAGAGGGGTATATGTGATATATCATGAGGGGTCTAGTTGATATTTTGCGGATGCTTATAAAAGAGTGAAAACCGGGTGAAATTCGAGCAAAACCGAGTGAAAGAGAAAGAGGAGAAACCCGACCCGTAACTCGACTCGACCATGAAACCAGACCAGCGGTTTCTTCCATTTCCAGCCACCTCACCGTACGAGCTTGGTATCAAATCGAAGCTTACGAGACGGAGAACGTTCCCCAGCCGTCCTTGCTGCCGGAAAACGCATGCGGAACGCCGCGTCGGTGAAGCTCAAAAGCTTCCCACCTCACCATCTTCCATTCCCGACCAGCCATCCAGACCGAGGAAGCCGTTTAGCCGCCGTCCGATCACCCCAAGAGCCGCGACTTCACGTGCTCGATCCGGCCGCCGCTGGCAGGAACCGGCACCGTTGGACTCACCTCGACGAGAAGTGTCTAACCCGAGCTTCCCACCGCCGTTGGTTCAATTTCGGTCAACGTTGACCGTAGGGGCATTTTGGTAATTTCACGTGTTGAGGGTAATTTCGTAATTTTCAGCTTTGAGGGTGATTTTGTAAACCGAATTGAGGATATATTGGTAATTTTATGATGTTGTGGGTAAATTAGTAAATTATGACATTGAGGGTAGTATAATTTCGGATTATATTAGTAAATTACGAATACGGGATTATTACTGTAGTCTAGGAAGATAGAGTTTGTAATATTAGGACGAATATTTATTTTAAGGCGTTATTTAAATCATAGTGAAAAAACTGAAGTCATAGGTTTGAGCTTTCCAATTTTTCATAAATACATGTTAGTTTTTATAACAGCTCAACAGGTCAATTTATTTTTTTCTTTTATTTTTTATTTATTCTTGTGATTGCATGCCTAGTCGTAGATCCCTATGTATGACTTAAAACCAAAAGACAGTGAAATTGAGAGAACCTTCCATCAAAGAAAGAAAGCTTCTTTAAAAGAAAAGAAGGTGATCAAATTAAGGAAAATATAATTAAAGATAAAATGGCTATAGAACCACAAGAAAGACCTTTTAAAGATTATTTTAGTCCATTACCTAATCTAAGCACCTCATGCATTTAATATCAAGATATTGCTGCTATAAGTTTTGAAATAAAGCCTAATGTTCTTAATTATCTCCTATCTTTTTATGGCTTAGATAATGAAGATCCTTATAATCATTTAAATGATTTTGATGCTGTGTGCCAAACTTTTAAATATTATTTTTTTTTTGTTTATGATTTTAACCTTCGTTTGTTTCCAATCTCTTTGAAAGATAAAGCTATATTATGGTTTAACATATTGTCAGCTAATAGCATTACATCTTGGGAGATAATGGTTGAGAAATTTTTTAATAAATATTTTCTTATTCATACGACTAATGCTATTCGTAGGGAGATATCAGAGTTTACACAGAAAGATGATTAACAATTCTTTGAAGCTTGGGAGAGATTTAATGGATTACTCTTGAATTGTCCTCATCATGGGTTTAAAAAATGGCACCAGTGCCAATATATTAAAGAGTGGTTGATGGCCACTAGTGGAGGTGAACTTATGTCTAAAAGTGCTACAGAAATTAGGGATTTTTTTTCTAGAGACAAACAGATAATTCTCAATAGAGGAGTCAATTTTCAAGGAATAGTATAACAATACGAGATTAAATGAAGTTTATAATGGTGAATGCACCACAAGCTTACAACCAGTCTGAGCAAGATTCTTACCCTGGTTAAATCAACTCTGTTAACATGTTGAGAAGATGGTTTGCCTATAATCTCTATTCTAACACCTACAATCAAGGATTGAAAGATGATCCCGACTTTCGTGGTCACAAGGTTTTCAGCAGAATGAGACAACAACTTAAGTTATTCAACCTTCTTAGCTTAACTTTAGATAATTTAACCAGAACTCTTCACAACTTAAACCACGAGAGGAAGCTTTTTAAAAGTTATCAAAATCTACAGAGGACATTATGGCAGAATTAAGAAATGAGGTCAGGACCATATAGAATTCTCAAGCACAATCTATGTCCAACCTTGAGAGAATGATGTGACAACTAGCTTCGTCAGTTCAGAATATAGCAGTGACCATAGAAAATTTTCAAGCTAATTAATTCTTAATGTTGAAGGAGTACATAAAGTTGGATCTGATTCCAGCCATCAATATGAAGAAGTAAAATCTATCATGACCTTGAAAAAAGAAAATTATTTGAAAACAAAGTGGAGGTTTTAATAAGAAAGACATTTGAACCTGCTTATTTAGATTACAAGACTTATCACTAAATACTCCAGAACAAAGCAGCCCACCACCTTACATTCCTAAGGCTTATTTTCCTTAAAGATAAGCAAAGGTAAATAAAGGGACTTCAACAAGTAATATTATGGAGATCTTCAAGTAGGTAAGTATAAACATCCTTTTACTTAATATTATTAAGTTCCTTCTTATGAAAAGCTTTTAAAGGAATTATGCACTAAAAAGAGAAATTTTCATGTTACCAAGAAAACATTTCTAACTGAATAAAATATTAATTTACTTCAATGTAAAATGCCATTTAAATTTAAGGATCTAGGTTTCCCCACTATCTCATATTTTATAAGGAATCAATTTTTGTTATAAAGTATTATTATATCTAGGAGCTAGTGTTAATCTCTTGCCATATTTTGTTTACATGCAGCTTGGACCAGGTGAATTAAAGTCAACTTCTATTATTTTACAACTTGCTAATAGATAAATAAAAATACCTCATACTTTTATTAAGGATGTGCTAATACAGATTGAAAAATTTTATTATCTTGTTGATTTTATTATTATTGATACTAAGCCTATACATGATTATAATAACATACCCCAACTTGTTTATGACGTCTTTTTTTTAGCTATAATTGATGCTCTTATTAATTACAGAAATAGAAATACGTAGCTTTTATTTGGTAACATGACTATAGAATTAAATATTTTTAATGCTACCCAGCAACCACAAGAAGAAGATGAATTTGTTTAAGTAGATTTGATATAAGAATTAGTAGAAGATTCATTTATTTCTAACCACAGTAATGATCTATTAAAGACTTGATTAATTCACTCTAGTTTATCTTTTAATGATGACAGTGTAACTACTAAAGTCAGTGCCTTACTTGATGCAGCCTTAATTATAGACACAACCAAATAGAAGACAAATCTATAACGACTATCTCCTTTTGAGAAGAAATTAGCCCATTTGCGAAGAGCACCAAAATTGGAACTTAAAGCATTGCCCTACACTATGGAATATACATTCTCAGCAGAGTCTGACACCCTTCCTCTTATTATTTCTTCTTCACTTGATCTTGAGCTAAAGATAAGTTGTTGGTTATTCTAAAAGAGCACAAAGAGGCAATAAGATGGACCACTGTAGATATTAAAGGTATTAATCCAGTAGATTGCATGCATCGTATTCATCTTGAAGAGAATGCTAAGTCTATTAGGGAGATGCAATGTAAGTTAAATCCTAACATGAAAGATATAGTAAGAGTTGAAGTAATAAAATTGTTAGATGTAGGGATTATTTTTCCTATTTTAGATAATTCTTAGGTTAGCCCTGAGCAAGTTATTCCTATGAAATCTGGTGTTATAGTAGTTACTAATGCTAATAATGAATTAATTTATACTATAGTAACTATAGATTGGCGTGTTTACATTGATTATAGAAAATTAAATTCAATCATAAGAAAAAATCATTTTCCTCATCATTTCGTTGATTAAATGCTTGATAGACTTGGAGGCCATGATTTTTATTGTTTTCTATATGGATATTCGGGTTATAATCAGATCCTTATAGCTCTAGAGGATCAAAAGAAAATTGCTTTTACTTGCCTTTTCGGAAATTTTGCATATAAAAAAAAAAGTCATTTGGTTTATGTAATGCACTGCTACCTTTCAAAGATGCATGCTTAGTATTTTTTATGATATAGTTGAGAGATTTCTTAAAGTGTTCATGAATGGCTTTTCTATTTATAGAGATTCTTTTGATGAATATTTGCATTTTCTAACATTAATTTTGCAGAAATATAAAGAAAAGAACTTGGTTCTAAATTTGGAAAAGTGCCATTTCATATTAAAATAAGGTATTGTTCTTAGTCATATAATTTCCAACAGAGGTACAAAAGTTAATAAAGCTAAAGTGAATTTAATTTCTAATCTTCCACCTCTTAAATCAGTAAAAGAAATAAGATCTTTCCTTGATCATGCTGGTTTTTATAGAAGATTTATTAAATATTTTAGTAAAATTTCTAGACCTTAATGTAATTTACTATGAATTTTTTTACCTTTGATGATTCTTGTCTTGATTCTTTTGAAAACTTCAGAAATTGTTGACTTCCTTACCTATCATTTAGCCACTTAATTGAGATTTGCCTTTTGAAATTATGTGTGACGCATCTGATTATGCTGTAGGAGCAGTTTTAGGACAAATATTAAATCGTTTGCCTTATGTTATTTCTTATGCTAGGATGACACTCAATGATGCACAATTGAATTATTCAAATATAGAAAAAGAAATGCTAGCTGTGGTGTTTGTATTAGATAAATTTAAATATTATCTTATAGGTTATAAAAATATTATTTTCACTAATCATGTTGCTTTGAAATATTTTATTATAAAGAAAGATTCTAAGGCAAGATTGAATCGTTGGATGTTACTTTTGTAGAAATTCTACATTGAATTTATAGTTAAAAAGGTTATGAAAATGTTATAATGGATCATTTGTCTCACCTTGATTTTAAATTTATTTTAGAATCCTTACCTTGGAATAAGTTTTTTCCAGATGAACAACTTATGAGTGCAAATGTATCTAGCTACAGGTCAAATCCTAAAGCACTAGACCAAGTAAGATAAGAAAAAATTTATTAGTCAGAGTGAAGAATTTCTTTTGGGAAGATCCTTATCTATTTAAATATTTTGCTAATAAAATTGTTAGGAGATGTGTTCCAGAGAATGAATTCCAAAATGTCATCTCTGTTTGCCATGAATAATCTTGTGGAGGCTATTTTAGTGCTAAAAAGATGACTATAAAAATTTTGCAATGTGGTTTTAATTAGCCTACTCTTTTTCATATGCTTATATTTTCTATTCTTTGTGCGATAGGTGCCAACACGTATGTAGCATTTCAAAGAGGAATATGATGCCACTCAATCTTATTTATGTTGTCAAGATCTTTGATGTATGGGGTATTGATTTCATGGGACCTTTTCCTTCATCTTTTGGTTATTAATATATATTGGTTGCAGTTGATTATACGTCCAAGTTGGTAGAAACTATTTTATGCAAAACTAGTGATTATAAGGCTATAGTGAATTTCTTAAAGAGTAACATTCTATCCTGTTTTGGTTTTTCTAAAACAATAATTAGTGATAGTGGTACACATTTTTGTAATAGACCTTTTAAAATTCTTTTGCACAAATATTCCATTTCATACAAGGTTGCCACCCCATTGTATCTTCAATCTAGTGGGCAAGTAGAGAGTCGTAATCAAGAAGTCAAGCAAACTCTTGAAAAAAAAGATAGTTAGGCTAGATCGAAAATATTGATATTTAAGACTTGATGATGAATTATGGCTATATAAAAAGGCTTTCAAAATACAAGTTGGGATGTCACCTTATAGAGTTTTGCATGGAAAAATATGTATCTACTAGTAGAGTTAGAGCATCATGCATATTGGGCTACCAAGAAATCTTTTGTTCAGATGGCAGTATCTTGTGCCTGCCTACATGTTTGGTTAGATAGTGGTAATTTACAATTATCTACTTGTTGGCTAGACGGCAATAATTCGTGAATACCTACAAATCTACTTAGAGGGTAATATAGTTCGTGCTTTTAAAGGCGATTTAATTCGTACCTTATAGAGCAACTAAATTCGTGCCTTATTTAGGGCAATTTAATTTCTACCTTGATTAAGGCAATATTTCTCATACCTCAAGAGCAGTATTATTCTTACCATATAAAGTATTTGGACTCTAGCCTTGAAGGGCTATATTTTTCATGCTTTAAGGGCAATGCCATTTTTGCCTTGTAAGGTTGTCTAATTCCTACCTCGTAAGGTAATTTTAATTTATGCCTTGATTAGGGCATCGAATTTGCATCTCATAAGACTATATAATTCATGCCTTGATTAAGGTATCAAATTCGCACCTTGTAAGGATGTATAATTTATTCTTGCTTCCCTCAAATTGGAATTATTCATACTTGCTCATTTCCTCAAGTTGGGATTTTCCATGCCTGCCTATTCCTTCAATTAAATAGTGCCCACTACAATGTATGCATTGGCTGGATAGTAACAATTTATGGCTATCTATCTTTCTGTTTAGAATAGAACAAATCATAATCTTGTACTCCTTAGAGCACTTTCTAGCATGTAGTATAAATTCACGCCTCAAAGGGGGCAGCATATTTCGAGCCTCAAAGAGCTGTGTAGTTCTCTCATCGTAAGACAATTTATTTTGCACATTATTCAATCCTTAATTAAGGCTGTATGATTCTGTCTTGATTAGGGTTTTGTGAGAAGCCTTGATTAATACATCATTTTTTAGCCTTGATTAGGGCTATAATTCTTCCTTGATTAGGGCAACATTTTTTAGCCTTAATTAGGGCTATAATTTTTCCTTGATTGAAGTGGCATTTTTAGTCTTAATTATGGCTATGATTCTGCCTTTATTAAGGAAACATTTTTTAGTATTGATCGGGGCTATGATTCTTCCTTGATTAAGAAAGCATTTTTTAGCCTTGATTAAGGCTATGATTCTAACTTGATGAGGGTAGTATTATTTTTTCTTTGTAAGACATTTCGATCTTTACTTCGTAAGGCTGTTTTTTTTTTTTTTGCCCATCTAGGGTTGTAATATCCTTGCCTCGTAAGGTGTTTTGATCTTTGCCTCTTTCAGTGATGATGTTGTTGACTTGGCTGATGTAGTAGTAGTAAGTTTTAGGAAAGTAGTGTGAAGTTATTTAAACTTTATTATACAATGAAACATTGTTACATGTGGTCAACACTTGTTAAATGATTCATATTCCTGAATCTTATAAAAATTTAGAAGAAAATGAGACCAGAACCAAAGAAGTTGAACAAATAGAGATTTTAATAAGAGGAATATCTTAATGTGCACAATTAACTCTTCGTAAGACATTTTGATCTTTACCTTGTAAAATATTTTGATCTTTACCTCGTATGGCTGTACTTTTCATACCTCAAGGGTTATAATATACTTGCATCATAAGGCGTTTTGATCTTTACCTTGTAGGGCTGTACTTTTCGTGCTTTAAGGGCAGTATTCTTCACCCTTATTTACACTTTGCTCAGTAGATAGTAATTACGCATCATATGGGTTAGAATCTTTTAAATGGCAAGGCCTTATTAAGATCATCTAATTCTACTTCATTTGAGGCAGTAACTGTCTGAACAAGTGTGTAGACTCACAGGTTGTTGTCCTTTCTTATTTTACTAGGTTTCTTAAGTACATTATTCTTACCTCACTTTTAACCTAAATTAGTTTTTCGCTATGCTAATTTTATATTATAGAAAACTATAACTAAGCGAGAAAATTAAATTGTATTAAATAAAATAACCTGGTAATTATAGACACATGTGGATTTTTTCTTTATTTGATCAAATATTATAATCTTCTTTTCCATAGTTGTCTTCATCTAAGTTTTCAACTGGTGACCTTTCCATTGGCACTTGTTGTGATAATTTGTTATTGATCTTCTCGTGATGTTTTAAGATGAAACTTATAATTTGTTGCATTTGGTGTCAGAATTGACCTTGCATGCACAAGGCTAGATCTTTATTAAAGGTATAGGTTCATGTAAGAACAAATAATTCCTTTAATATATAATATAAACTTTCTCAAAAGTAATATGTGTGTAATAATGCTATCTAACACCATGATTAATTTCATATTTCCAAGTAAACAGTAAGTATAATGTGCATATAATACTCCCTAAACCATAAAGATTTATTCTTCCATTTCAGTTGAGATTAACTAACACATGTGGTGATTATTCTAACATAGAGTAAAATGTAAAAGGATAAATATTTTAAAATAATTTCCAATTTAAGCAGAAACTATACCAATTTCTTAAGCTTTGACCTAATTGAAACTCATAAATAAGTGTAACCATACCATTCCAACTATAGTTACTAGATGCTTGTCATAATCTGAAGTATTTCAGTAGATTACTAAAATTGATCCCTTCATTGCTTTTGGCCCCATGCTTGATCATAATTTTGTTGAATAAACGTTTTGAGATTTGATCTATTTGGAGATTTTCATTCATGAGTCATTGATGATTTAGTACAATAACTCTCATGTGATCTTCCATTTTTCTAGCCTTATCTTTGTAGTGCACCGTGTTGGCCTTTACTGATATGAGGAAAGTAATTTGTACCTATACTTTTTTCACCCCTTGATTGTGATGAATTATTATGTCAAGCAAATGTCAGTCGTACTTAATACATGTGATTTTGGTAATACTCAAATTTGCGTACCAAATACAGATATGAGTTTGCTACCCTCAATTAGTGCTTTAAAATTGAGGTTAGTGAATATCGAGGCTAGTTAAAATGCTTTTAAGTAAATAAATAAAATTCTAATATTCATTCTTTAGTGGTTTTATATCATATATACAATGATAATAATGTATTTCGTCATAAGAGATATTAAAATTTTAAGCATAAGATTAGTACTCTTATATATAGCTAACCATGTTAGTTTTTCAAGTAGTTGGGAGGTAGGTTATTACTCTACTTCAACCAATGATCGGAATTCCCTTAATCCCTTTAACATTAATGAGCTACTTCACAATGGAAACTATACTTGAATTTATATAGACATTTTGTCACCCATGAGTAGATAATTTGTTATTCTAAAAGCTAAACCTCATAAGGTTTTAAAAAGTCGCACTTTAGCCAACAAAAAGAAAACTATCTACCTACTCATATTGCCTTTACATTCATCCCATAAATCTAACTTTTGGGTTGAACTTCTAAATTTAAGGTGGTATGCATTATGCAATTGATAATGAAGTTATTATACATATTCTTTCATATATTATGCAATTGATAATGAAGTTATTATACATATTCTTTCATATATTATGCAATTGATAATGAAGCTTTCATATTCTTTTATATATTAATATTCTTCATGCAATAAAATTTCCTGACTTGAAGCTATATAATACAGGAGATGAGCATTGTAATGCAAACCATATGTAATTAAAAAGCATACCTTTTAAGCATGTGGACTCGTTTCAAGTGTTCTTGTGAGCCAATGGTAGTTTCTTCAATTCTTCTTCAACTATTCCTTTATTGGTTATGTATCCTTGAGGTAGGTCTGTGAACCAGTCGACTGAGCGTACATTTCTAATAACCACCAAGTGGTCATGATATTTAGCTTTTCAAGGCAAAACATGACCATACTGTAAAGTTTCTTATTGGTGTATTTTTATTCTCCTGAAGAAGTTAGGGTTGTTGAATTATACGCTTTAGATTAGTATCAGGTGTGTCTTTTACTCACTTGGATATTTACGTTGCAATCCCTTAGTGTCTTCAAACTTTTACTTTTCTGAATTTAAGTGTTTATTTTATATATTTATGCATGCTGAGTTCATTCAAGCAAAGATATTTTTCAGCCCTTTTAGATTGGTAGTCTATCCTTCATAATCTTGTTGGAATTTGGTGAATTTTAAGACGATGTGCCTCAGAAGACATGTTCAGCTTGGAAGTGAATCGTTATAGCAAAATCGACGATTGATTTATGTTAGCAAATGCCCTACTTCTAGTGCCAACTGTTAACACTTGATTTTTCTTTTGCTTGAGTCGAACCAAGTGCAACAAATACAGGTAACCTGCATACATAAAAACAAACAAAAAAAAGTGAAATGGGGCTGGATATGATGGTCTCCAGCGTTCCTACTACAATGTAAAACTTAGTTCTTCATAACACTTCCATAACCATCCTTAAATACTCTAAATTCGTCACCACATCAATAGAACACACCAAGATATCATTAAAATATATTACAATAAATTTGGTAAAAATGGGTTTAAGACCCTAATTCATTAAGTATATGAAAATATTTGGTGCATTGGACAACTTGAATGGCATTAAAAACCACTCATACAACCATTCCTTAGCTTTAAACGTTGTGTTCCACTCATCTTTAAGCTTGATCAGAATCTGATAATACCTATTGTGTAAATTTATCTTTGAAAAAACCTAAATACCATCCAACTAGTCTAATAAATCTTAAATAGTATGAATGGAAAATCGATACATGGACTCAATACGTCAACTCCCATTCTTCTTAGGCGCATATGCCACCTCCTATTCTTTTTAGGCAACAACTATGCTAATACAACACTTGGACTCATGCTCTCACAAATAAATCCCTTATGTAATAAATCATTAAATTGTTTTTATAAAATCACATTATCATAAGGGCTCATGCGATAATGAGGTAGGTTAGGTAAACTTACACCTGGGACTAGGTCTTTATGATACTAGATATATCATAAAGATCGCAGCAAATTGTTGGTGTACGAGCATAAATATTGCTATAGGTGTCAGTGTGTAAATGGACATAATAAGTAATTTAATGATAGATATCCAAATCGTCTCTATAAGGATTGATGTTATCAAACTTGCTACAATAATTTTACTAGTATAATAAAAGTAAAATAGAATAAATAAAAAACTTTAAGACCTAATAAAACTAGTTATGCAATAAATAAAATATAGTAATAGAAATTAAATTAAGATTAAACACATAGGGATACTCAATAACAAATGGGTAGTTGGGTGCTTAAACTTAATAATATTGATCGTTCATCAATTATGGTATAGTTGTTATAGCATCTACTACAGTAATGGATAGAATCATAATGTATCCTCAATTGTTGCATGTTGGATATTTAATATTTATATGCAATTTAACAGTGACTAGTTGTTAAACTAACATAAAACATAGCCTTACACATTTTTTCTTCTTTTAGCCCTACAAAGTAAATCCCATGTTTAGTTCTTCACTAATTTTAGATCAAGCATAACTATATTCAAATCAAGATAAACTCAATATAAGAAACTCAACCTAAAATTATGTATTTTCTTGATTTGTTCCACTAAATCAAAACTTTTTTAGGCTCTTTTTTAGCTAGTATCGACTAAATGGGTAGTCAACCGAAATAGGAATTACAATAAGGAAAATCAAAATAAAATGATATAGTAGATTTTACATAACACACATATAGTAGACAATAAACCATTAAGCTTTTTTAATCCCTAACTACATTAAAGTTAGTTCATGATAGATATAGAATTAGCAATAATACATGTTTATGACATTAAGTTCATTCTCAAGGAAAACAAATAAGAAGAAAATATGAAAAACTATGAGAATTGCAATTCTAAGATACAACTCTCTTTAATCTTTGCGATATTTTTTTCTTCTTTCTAGAAATTCTCAACTACAGCCTTGAAGTCTCTCTATGCCTTGTCATTTCCATGTTGTCTTGTTGTTATGTGTAGTCGCTCTCTAGATGTCCTATTTTTTCACTCTTATGCTCTATTTATATCTTGGGATTAGGGTAAACAAAAGCTAGTAGACATGTATAAGCTTTTAACATTAGGAGTGCATAAATTTTTGTGCCATCTATCACTGTTATGTTTTCACATGATAATGACAACACAGTAATAGCTGCAGCAAGTTCTGTCAATTAACAAGTGTAGTTTATGTTAGTCTTCTATTTGCGTGTTCTAAGATTATTGCAGTAATATCTACAACATCTTCTCTATGTCAAATTTGATTTATTCCATATGACAATATGTTCTTTATCACTCTTTACAGTTCTATTGTTGTAGCAGTCATCGCTGTCGTTAGAGCTATTTGGTCATCTACAATAATGCACTTAATCAGAGCACATAATGATCTAAAATACATTAATTTATTAAAATTTAATCTAAATGGACACTTATTCAAAATGTAAACTAAAATTATATAAAAATCCATCGTTTACTTTCTAAGTAATTATAGTTTAAGTTTAGAAATGCCATGATAACTCGCATTTCATAGAGTTATCACTCATTCAGTAACTCTAATGGTATAATGTCAGCGAACTCAGTCAATCACTGCTGTACCTCCTCAGGAATAGTCTTCACCTCGAATTCATCCTCTTTATAAAGCTTCTTGCAGCCATCGTAACCATCCTCTAGATGGCCCTTAATAATAGCCAGAAAGTTCCTTCTTTTAGCCTAGAATTATTATTCTTATTCGTTAAAGGCACCAAACAAACCTTCTTGCTGATCCACGAAAAACTCATACATATTATCTCTTCCTCTATTAATTACATCCATATCAACTTGCCAAGGCTTGCTTGATAATAAATGGCATGCATCCATATCCACTATATTGCACACCACATATAAACATTTAGAAAATTTTATTGCATTAATTATCCTCTTCAAAATCAGACATTAATAAAATTTTCTGCATAATGTAATTTAGTATCTCTCATTTATCCGCCTCTAACTCTTAGACTTCTTCATCATTCCCATTATCATTCACCTTTGCCTCGCCGACTTCAGCTTTTACTAGGTTTAATTTTTTTTTATGACATAAATTCGATTGATGCCTTGGTTCCCTAAAATTCACACATTTATTTAGTATTGTCTTAATGTATGGGTTGTTCTACATATGTGATTGGTATTCCTGCTGTCTAGGTGGTTGATGCTCAGTTGCTACTGTATTGGTTCTTAAGCCTCGCTACTAGTAGCCCATGTTTTCTGCTTCTTTTTAACCCCAATACTGCTTGATCTATGCTACATTCCATAAAATTACAATTGCTGGGTTCTAGAAACATCACATTGCTTTTGTTTTTCCAACTTTTTTGCCCTAGCAACCATTATACCCATGTCCTAAATCTCATCTACAATTTCATCTTGTAATTTTAATTTTAATTTACCAAGTTACTTTGAAACTGTCCAAAACTCTAGCTCATTCATGTTATTCCTTGTTTGTAATGATAAAATCTTTTGTATATTCATCCACACTACGATTTCCTTACCTACGATTCTAATATTTCACATACAACTATTGTTGGTAACCTACTAGCAGGAAATATTCCTTCATCATCCTTTGCATTCTAGTCCACAATTTAATTTGTGGCTTTCCCACAACTCTTCTCCGATTCTGTAAATTTTGCCACTATGCAGATGCTGCACCCTTTAATTTGAATACCATAAGTTTAACTCACTTATCCTATATCTCATATCCAGTCTAAAAATTCTTCAACATGCATATAAGAAATTATCTATATCTCATATTCAGTCTAAAAATTCTTCAACATGCATCAAATAATGAAAATCTATGATATTAATATTAATCTTGCAATCTAAACTCTTCCCACACCTCTTAGCATAATCTTCAATGTCTTATTCCTCCTAATTACTTTCTAACTCTTCACGCATACGCTGTTACACTTGTCTCGTAGGTTTAAATTTTGAGGAACTACTTTATGATTGATGCGCTAAGGTACAACTTCACGATTGACGCTCTGTTTTTTCTCTTCATAGTAATAATTCCAAGTTGTTCTTAATGATAGATTTTTTCAATAACGTCCTCATAATTAACTCTTTCCCACAATCTTCTCTCTATGTTATTCATGGAAAGTGTGAGACCCTTGATTGCTTGCTCTATCATTGTAATTCTCGAGCTGAACGCATCCTCCATATTTTACAAGATAGCTTCTGCGACAATCTGTCTGATAGCCTCCACAAACATTGTCTGCATCCCCTGATCAGTGCTATCAGGACGATTTTGTTCATGTGGTCGTACCCTGATGACAAATAAAAACATAAAAGGGTTGTTGATAGTAAAAATAAAGGTTTATGAATAATGATAATTTTATTGAAAAGTTTGAATGAATAAAATTAGGGTTTTAATGCCCTTTTATAACAAGCTTAAATATCATGAATTTATCAAAATAGGCAAATTCAAAATATTATTTTATAATAAAATTCTCCTATCCAAAATAAAAAAGACAAAAAAGGAGTCCAAATCCAAGTTGTAGAAAAAAAATCCTATAAGAATAAGGAAAAATAGGTAAAAATCTTAAAATCTAAAATTGACCAAGAAAGAAATAGAATTTTAAGCACCCACACGGACTAAAATAGTTTTTAATTTTTTAGGTTTTATTTGTCTCGTTGCAAACTTTGAAATAGTATATTATACGTCTCAAATAGATGCATGCAACCCAAGTTATATCCTTTAAAAGGTACCTTGTTAGTAACACGCAATCATTGTACATTACTATTGTGTAATGATTGGTTCATTTTCTTTATGTAAAAAAAAAAAAATGAATTTTACATATATATATTGATCATAAAAAAATAAAAGAAAAAATTGGATCCTTTATGGGTTAATTAATTAATTGATCTCTTTGACTGATAATTCAAAATTAATTTGATTCCTATATACATGATTAAAGAGTCATTCTTTATAGGGATATCCACACTTTTTAAAGTGTAATTTCACACCTTTAAAGCACTGAAAAGACACTATACGTGCATTTTAAAATTTTGTGAAAAAATTATATATTGTTATAAATGCCCATATGGCATAAGATCTTTATATATATATATAGGCATGGATCTGAATTCAAGGAATCTTTGTTGATTTTATTGTCTAATTAAACACTGAAAAAAATATCGAAATATATCTATATTTCTTCTTGATATGGCCACATGTAAACAAGTTGATTCATCATGATGTTCCTTGATTTCAATCAACCATAACTAATTCAACATCAACTTCACAACATTGACATGCCCCATTTTGTATGCAAGTAAAAATGCACTCTATCTATCTTGGTTGAGCAAAGTGGCCACAAAAAGATTGGATTTCAATGGTAGGCCTGAAATCTCATCATTCCCTTGAGGTTGGACAGTGTACCTTAAAAGTTATAGTACTAAAATATTTTTTAAATATTAACTGTTATAATTTAAAAAGTAATTTAATTCAATTTTATATTTATATGATGAAAAATCTAGTATATCTTTATTAATTTTATTAAAATTATTATTTAAAAATTACATTTGCTATGCACTATTAACTTTTATTTCATAGTTATAACTTTTTTTAAAACAACAGTAACTTTTAAGTTACAATACCTCAATATCAAATAGAGCCTAAATTTATTAAAGCTTTTGTGTCATTTTTTTCAATTGCCTCAGAGAGCTTTGGAGCCATTGTCTTGGCCATTAAGTTGCACGGAAAAAAAATGATGCAGTGTCTTCTGGTGTTTATGGTCTTCAAATATATATTAGTATCACTTGCATTAATTGCATCAACTTTGCATTTCAAATAATGTGACTGCATTTTTCTCTACAGCTTCTAGGAAACATTTAGCTTGGAACTCAGAGCTGACTAAGTGGCCCGAGTTTACAAATTTTCTCTAACAAATGATCTTATGTTAATATTCAGAGTGTTGACTAAGAGGTTACTATTAACATCTAGAAATTCTCAACAGTGGAAAACGATAATTAAAAAAAATAAACAATAAAAAAACAACACATAATAAATTAATACACCGTCGAAGTTATGTTTCGAAATATTTCAAAAGCATAAAATTCATCTATTGATGCATGAAAATAAGAGGTCTGTGGTTTTAACCCCTCTCATATTAGTAGGGAAAAAATTATACTTAGAAAAAAAATTAGTCAACCAAAAGAAATTTATTTAAGAATATTCATGAGACAAAATAATAACAAAACTTTAATTTATTAGAAAAAATTCTTTTAAATAAATACATTATTTATTAGGGTAGATGGGTGTAAATGAAAACCTAAATTACAAAATATTAAATAATAAAATGCTCTTTTAACTTATATTGTTGACTTAAATTTTTTTACCCAAATTTCTAGTTATTTCTTTCATCAAATCTAAAAGTTGAGATTTAAAATCAACAAAGTTGTTAAATATTGTCAACTCTTCAACATTCTTAATCATTAAATTTGATGAGAATGATACATACAATTTTGTGTCACAATTTTTTAAAAATAAAATTGGGTAAAACTTAATTTTTTTTCTTTTTAGTCGTACCTTCTAAAGATTCAAATTCAGTTGACTAACTAAAAAATTAAAAACAATTTAGCTGTACCCTTATCGACTTGTGTCACATTTTAAAGTCAAAATAGTCTAACTCCATAATGTTCTTAGGAAATTAGTTAAGTATAGAGTAACTGAGCGTTGGAGTTGCTTACAATGATGCTATTTTCTTTTCCCTGACAAATCGTTCGGTACAAATAATATCCTGCAGAGTTCCAACTATAAAGATCAGAGTTTGTGGATTCTATGATTGGATTTCATTTTTAACTTCACTTTTGCGGTAAGCATTGTTGAGTAGAAACTAATTGAGCAAACTATTGATGTCTTTGTATTGCTTACAATGACATTATTACTTCATCTAACTAAACTTAAAGTATGCATGACACCCAACAAATTTTGCACTATGGAAGTAAAAGTTTATTTATTCTGATTGAGATTTATTTTTAACTTTAAAATTAATGTAAAGTGACTGGATTCTTCAACTAATGACACTAACTCTGCTGGGCTTTCTAAGTTTATCTGCTCTGCATTTGAATTTTCTCAACCAGTGTCTGTCAATTCAACTCCAAGATACACAAAAAAAAAATCCTATAGTTCTGGCACCTATAGCCAATAAAGAGTCTGTCACCCATCCTATACCTTGATCACCAATAGCCTTATTTGTGAGGAAATATAGTTGCTATCATGGGCCAATAACTCCGTGACACGTGGTTAGAAAATTCAGCCTAAGAGAGGTCAATTCATTTGACTGGATTAGAGGATAGTTCATAGTAATCAGAAGCTAAACTACCATATGATAAGTATAGTTAAAATATCTCTCTTTTTAGCTAATTACAGGGAACCAATGAGATGAGAGATTCCTAGGAAGGCAATGAAAGGCTACCAGCTCAGTTCTCCTTTACAATGGTCCAAAAACTAGTAGTACCACTAGCTGAAGAGGCTACCTCTTGTAGAAAGCAAAGAGCAAAAGAGTGGTTGTTGGTTTTTTTATCTCCCTAGCTTAAGCTTGTCACTATCTTGGGATCACAAGTATAATTACCTAAATAATCTCACATGAAGGAAGTCAACTAATGAAAGTTCGTCAGCTATCCAAAATTACTTAAATACTTAGGAACACTCCTATATAAAGCTTAATGGTTTCAATAAAATGGTAGCTAATTGATTATTCAAATCAACTTCTTCTTCAACCTAAAAACAACTTTATTTTCTTCTTCCTAAAAGCAAATATGCCATTGCTAAAGCTCCCCAAATTCATTGATCCATTCATCACGTTCGTAAAAAGGGATTTCATACTCCTCCCCAGCCAACTGAATGTTATCTTCAATATCCATCATTTTATTGTCTAAAATTATACTTGAGAAGATGATAGCTTTTTATTTTTACTTTATTTAACTTCAGGCCTTCTTGTCAGATATGATTTATGGTAAGACTGCTTCACTTTTTTCTTCCTCCATTTCTAGGGTTTCTTCCACCATTTTTACACCTGTATAGAAAAACTTAACTATCTCATCTCCTAAAGAAACCTTTTCTATTATTTTTCTCATAGAAAACTCTCTAATCTTCATAAAACCCATATCTTTCTCGTTTTATTACTCGCCATAAACAACCTTCCATAAGGTTTTGTTCATATTGTAAAGCAAATCATTTAATACTTCATTTATATAGTGGATTGGGGATGATTAACTCTAGTGGACGTATACCAAAGGCCTAATCACGTAAAATCATGTGTTTTATTTATTGTTTATGCTTATTTTTTTTTCTTATTATGATGGTTTTGTTGCCTAAATTATATTTCCTTTTTGAGTTTACTTGAGTTATACCAGGAGCCTTGGATAACCATTGTAAAGTTATCTTCAAGTTCACTAAAGTTATTCTTTGAGTTTTCATGAACTCCTCATACCAACTCTCTAATTTAACTCTACAAAGCTCTTCATATTATTTCATACACACATCTTAATTCATCTCCTAGAGTACTGCAGTTCACCTTCCAGATCATCTCAGCTCACCTCTTAGATCACCTCAGTTCACCTCCCAGATTATCTCAGCTCACCTCTTAGATTACCTCAGCTCACCTCCCAGATTACCTCAGCTTACCTCCCAGATCACCTTAGTTCACCTCCTAACACCTCAGTTATACCTTCTACCCCAAACAGCAGAAATACACACCTAAATCTAAACTTAATCCCAATCTCTTAAAAAAACATAAATTTTAATAGTGAGAACCACCATTGCTTAATAGTTTGAACATGATCCTAGAGAAAATCTGGTTAAAACGATTGGCACCGTCTATGGGGTGTGCTACGAAAGAGTTAAGTTTGAATGGGTTGCATTTGAAAAACAAGCAATAGGTGTACTCTTAGATTTGAATTGCCAAAAGGAAAAAGTTAATAAGAAATTCTATTGAGGATTCCTTAGAAAAACACTAAAAATGATTCCTCAAGAAAACACCGTGGATGACACCTCTGAGAAATGTTAAAAAAAAAAAAAGGCCAAGGAGGATGCCTCTAGAAGACTTTGCAGAAGATTCCTCAAAAGTACCATTGAGGATTTCTCAAAAACACTAAAGTAGTGCAGTAGTCTTGAAGAATACCTCAAGTCTTCCTTAAACACCAGATAAAGTCAGACCCCTTTTCAATTCTCCAATACTTAGGAAAACTCTCAGTATTATGCTCTTGACTCTTCCCTATCTAATTTTGTGCTTGAATTTACTACTAGGTATTTACTTATATAAATTTATATTAGGTCCGGTAAGAACTTGAATTGTTCATCACCATGACCTAATTTATGTTTAAAATTCTTTGATGTCTACATATAGCAAAAGAGATTTCAAAATCTCTTCTTATGATAACTCATGCTAGTTATGCTATGATTATGATTTAAGCTATTTTCACCTAGGTAAATCTTATAATGAGAACTACTTGTTTATTCTAAGTACTCATGAGAGGATGGCTAATCTTTTCAATTGTTTCTCCATGGATATGATTAAGTGATTTACTATTGCTATGCATCATAAGATATAATTGAGTAATCTCTTAAATATTTTTATTAGTGTAAATTATTGGATGAATGATTTATCTTTATTACCATGTGGTTGAGAATGAATGGTTAACTCTTTATTTATTATAATTTATCTCTATTTATGACTCACCGTGTTTATCTCTTAAAGTATAGCTCTAGATACCCTGAGCCATTCTTGTTTCAGCTGAATTATATTGATTGCTCTAAAGATTTGAGAACATGAACAAATTGGCAATATAGAGGCACCTCAGCAAGGTTACCTACCTAGGGGATTAAGAACTCCTCTTCCCAAAAATCCATGTATATTACTAGGATTTATTACCATGCTTTATCATTATGTTTTATTTCCATGTTCAAAGAGCTGAGTACAACTCAGTTCAAAATCGCCAAAGCTAGTAGAGTATATCTCAAGTATTGAAATCGCCAGAGCTGGGTACAACTCAATATTGAATTCACTAAAACTAGCTGAGTGCAACTTAGCTATCATCGCCAAAGATGAGAATAGCTCAAGTATAAAATTGCCAGACTTGTGAGAACTCAATTGTACACTTTAGAATATCTAAAAAGTTTGCTAATAATCAAATAATGACTTAGTAGCGGGTTGGCATGTGTTTTTTTCTTTGGCAAGCACTTTAATTTTGGTTTGGTGCATCGTGTTTATTTCACTTTACCTGCCACTTTCTATCTCTAGTTCTTTTAATAGAGAAACTTCTCTTTACTTTCTTTTATTGAGATTTGTAAATTTTCTATTAAGGTTTTTAATTTTAATTTATATTCGTTTATTTACTTTTGACTTTCATTGATATTGATGATCGCATATACTTGCCCAACATTAATGATACATCTACGTATAGATATTATATTCTCTTATATATATTTTTTTCGTTTATCTGGAGAAGTCTTACAACAAAATTGCATGTTCTTTATTCAATCAATAAACTTGGCTCCAATTTCTAGTGCTATCTTTATAATATAGAAGAAAGATGATGTCAATTATTTATTAGATCAAAACAAATCGTACAGAATTTATAACCTTTAGTTGAGGAAACTGAAAACATATTGAACAATATACATTAAATTAAACCGAACTTACAGAAACAAACTGAAACCAAACTGAAATTTGGAACCAAATATTCTAAATTTCTGTTCAACTTTGGATCTTATTATTTGAAAACAATTGGTTTCTGCTTGGTTCAGTTCTAGACCAAAACTGAACTAAACCGTAAACTCCCCACTATTAGATAAAATCATCAATTGGAGAGCTTCTTAACACTAGTATACGTTCTTCTATAATATAAATTTTTAATATATTAAGTTTAGGGTTTATGTTTAAAATTGATGTGGGTTTTGGTGTAAATGTTGTTATTTTCATTCATAAAATAATATGATTTCTTAAAGTACTTAATTTAAGTTGATAAATAAAAAAAGTCATTGAAAACAATAAAAATTCAAGGTAAAAAAGAAACCAAGATTATGTACGATGAAAAAATTTATGTGCTACAGGTTGGGCGACAGGTGCATGTCCTACATAAATACCACTACATTTATGTATGACAACCATATAAAATATATCAAGTAACTTTTGGACTTATAACTTAGTATACAAGTGTCCGTTTTTGGGTTATAAGTTACCGTTTCGAAGATTGTACGAGATGAGTCAATCCCGAAACTACTTACATTAATATGCACTGTAGTTAAACAAAAATTTGCTTTTATTTATGTGCGACAGGTATATGTCGCACTACCTTTCACATATAAAATTGCATGTTGAACATAATCACAGTATGTATGACAACCATGTAAAATATGCTGCATATTCACTGTATCATGTTTTTATATATTGTAATCATATATTTTAATATTTTAAAGCTTAATGGATTTAGTTATGCTTCAACAACGATTGGTGGGAGACATTGGCAAATGACTGTATGGAGCATATGAATGTCAAGAATAAAGATTTTTTTTGTTTGGAAAGAATGTACATTTGATTAGTTTCTTGCAAGGGTGTAGAAGGTTTTGCAAATAAATCCTAATGAATATAGTATCATGATGAAGGTAACTTTAAGGTATAATAATACATCATATTTTGAATGTTCGCTATATATGGACAAATTTGATGATAAAATAGTCAAGTTTGTATTATATATAGTCTTTGATGTCGTCGACTATTAGTACATCTCAATATTTATTACCCCATTTCCTTAAATGTCCTTAATATTCAAGAAGATATGTTACTATTGATGAAGTCATTACAACAATTTTGCTCTTTACTCCTTGAAAAGGATGGCACTATTGATGGCAACAACATTACTTTAGCGGATGTTGAATAAGAGGTGTTACCGTTAATGGTGTCCTTAAAGCAACATTACTCTCTTTTCCAGAACAATGATGATCTTATTAATGACATCAACAATATATAAGCGGATAATGTTTGTGTAAAAACCGTATAATAGTAATATTAATGATGATTTCAATAGTTCAATTGATAATCCTATTAATATTTAGGGACGACGGTCTTTTCAATATTCCTATTAATGATGAAGATAAGAGTCAATACAATATTCTTAATAATAAAAGAGATAACTGACCTATTCTTCTAATTGCTTATTTGAAACAAATGATCACAGTTGACTAAGTCTTACTCTAGTTTTGCCTTCAAACTTGATTGCTCCAAATTTTGTTAGAAGTTGTAATTTTGATGATATTGGTGTAGGTAAATTTTTTATTGAGAAGAATGAGTTAATATTAGAACAGTGCAAATTTGCCTTGAGGGACAAATTTTATTTGAAGATTGCAGGGCCCATAATAACATCTTTTAAAGCCTATTGTTCTTCAAAATCATGTAATGATATTTTCGAGCAACGAAAGGTTCGAGTGAGAATAATTTTCGTTAGGTAGTAAGGAAATTTGACAATATATACACTTATTTTAATGTATGTTAATGAAGTGTTACCTGGTGGCCTTCATCAAGTAATGAGCTAAGTTGTTAGTTGTATTATTGGGAATAAATTTATCTAGGAAAAGCATATATATATACTCTGAAGGACATACAAGTAGACATACAGTAGGAATACAGTGATATATCGAGCCAAAGAAGTTGGTCTTGTAATAGTACGAGGGAAACTTGCATAGTCATATAACTTACTTACCAAAGCTCTCACATTTTGACCAACGCAAATAAGGATACAATTATCTGTCTCGAGCTAGATGAAAATGATAATTTCTTGTACTACTTTATAACTCTTAGATATTGCATCAAGAGAGCTCAATGCATCAAACCAATAATTGTTGTAGATGGTATTCATCTAAAATGGCTATATTATGGAAGCATGTTTGTGACAACATGCCTGAATGAAAACAATCAACTGTATCTATTAGCCATTAAGGGTCTTAGATTTAGAAATAGTGATGTTTGGGAATGGTTACATGGAGTGATTGGCAATAGGCTAGGGTTAGTAATTATCTTTGACCAATGCACTTGCAAAGAGAGCTATTTTGAAATGCTACCACGGCATTAGCTTTTTCCATATGAAAAGTAACATAAAGTTAAAATTCAGGATATCCAAAACTATTTGGGATGAATTTGAATCTACTTTTATAAAAGCAACAAAAACTTGTGAACTGAAAAATTTAAAAACAACTTAGGTGTATGGATGTTCTACTTAGGTGCAACTAATAACTTAAAGAATAATGTGGGTATGTGTAATTGACTACAATATGGGTTTGAAGGTATGAGGTACAATATTCTTACCACCAACTTTATAGAGAGAGTAAATTCTTTTATGATAGAATAATAAAATTTTTCTATTACTCATCTTGTTGATCACTTTAGAAAAATATTGCACAAATGATTTCATAATAGAAAAATTATAGGTGAATCGATAAGTACCTATCTTACAACGTGGGCAGATGAAATAGTCATTGATCGGAAAATTTTGGCCGAAAGAAAGACTATTCATCCTGTGTCTGAGTATCAATTTAAAATTTTAGGTGGTGGTATTAAAAAGGGTTAATTGACATATGTAACAAGAATTACTTATATAGAGTATTCTAATTTGATCAACTTATCTGTGCTTATGAGTTTTTACTTACCTGACAGTCTGAGTGGATTACATAAGCTTCTGTTATGATTTTTACATAAAAAAAAAAAAAATTATTGATGACGGCTTATACACAACCTGAACAACCGGTTGGTGATGTGGCATCTTGGGAATTTTCAAAGAAAATTCGAGCGATGAAGGTTAACCTACTATTAGAAGCACTGACAACTCTGTGAAATAAGAGTTATCATGATATTTTTAGACCTAAACTTGCATTACTTAGGGAGTAAATGGTAAAGTTTTATTATATTTTTAATTAGATTTTGCATGTGCATGTATTTAATTGTAGTTGAAAGAAAACGATGTGTTGAAGATCATTCTATACTCTGATTTTGTGCATTATTGCAAGTGACCTAAAAGCTTCCACTTTGATAAGGGATGTTGAATCAGTAAGGACCACCTTGCAAGGCTAAACACTCCTGGGTGACTGATAGTGAAGTAGTACCATGAGGGAAGGGTGAAAAAAAACCCCATCAGGGAGTGAAATAGAACATGCTTTTTCATTTTCAAAAGAAACCAAAAAAAGGATTCGTACAAACATAACTCAAGTTAGATAAGTTTCAAAGCCCAGCCGAAAATCCGCAGAAGAAGAATCATGCTGCTGCAGCAAAAAGCTTGTAGAAAATGACAAAAAACTTGTTTGCACATGAACAAACTCAAAGCCTAAACTAGGGAGAGTATTGAAGGAATTGTTGCAATAATCGGATAGCAAAATAGACAAAATAAAATAGCCCAACATGTCACGTATCAGCAGACAAAGCCTACTTCATTAATGTACTGCCACTATCAGGTACAAATGAAACAATAGCAAGCAGCGCACAATATGCTATGTGGTCTTAGATTACCAAATATTAACAAGTGTACTTATTGCCTTTTAAGGTTACCCTAATTTCAAGATATAAAAGAGGATATTTTTTTTATGGAAACACATCATCTTCATTATCATCCATCATCATCCACTACCATCACTCACAAAAATAATACTTAAGGGAGACTTTTAGAGCTATAATAGAGGAGTTACATAAAGAAGAGAAATGAATACTCAAATACTAACACATGACACTTTAATACTAAAAAAGAAAAGGCTGTAATTTCTTTTTGATGATGTATTCAATGACAAACTTTTGATATATTGTTGTTTTAAAGCTCATTATGAGCTAATAAACTTAATGATTATTTAACTTGTTTAGGATTTGCTATAGCATTTTGTCTTGATTTTACATATTGTAAAACTCTATTTTAGTTAACTACCTATTTAGCATATACAAGTTAATAAAGAGCCTAAACATGTTTGACTTAGTGGAACGAATTAAGACAATACATGGTTTTAGAATGGATTTCCCAAGTTTAGTTAATCTCGATTTGAATAGAGCCATACTTAATATAAGATTAGTAAAGAACTAGATATAGTTATTAACCTTATAAGGTAAATAAAACATTATAAGGTAAATATAGTTATAATACTATATTTAATTATTAACTTAACAACAAGTCACTGTTAGGTTACTTTTAGATATAAAATATCCAACAGGCGACGACTGAGGATGCATGAGAGATTCTGCCCAGTACTGTAATAAATGTTGTAGCAACTAAACCTTAAGTGATGAATAGGCAATAACCATTAAGTGAGTTTAAAATTCAACTACCTTTTTGTCATTGAGTTTACGCCTGTGTTTGATGTTGACTTATCTTTATTGTATTTAGTTTATTGCACTTTTAATTTTATTAAGTCTTTAATCTTATTATTTATTTTTATTTTATTATTATTTCACAAAAATGGCACTGTAAGATTACTGTAACAAGTCTCAATACATCAATCTCTGTGGAGATGATCTGAATACTCATCATTATATTACTTGTGTCCATTTGCACACTAACACATATTGCATATAAGATAAGGCACAAACTCACAATAAGCACCATCACCTGGTCATCGTCTAAAGTTCAAAATGCATTCTACAGGGGAGAATGTAGACAAAAGAACAGTGAGATATTGGTGGTGCAACGAACCAGGTAATAGTTGTAATAAATATAAGAATCTTATTGCGTCGAATCCAAACTAGTAGTATAGTTCTAAATAATTATATATCTTGAACTTTTATTTTTTATGTATTGCACAATTATATATGATGAAATATTTTATTTAACTTATTATTGCAAATTAATTGTATATATAGGTCCAGAATTAATTATAACAAAAAATATTGGTATAACTTTCAAATTTTTTTGCCATATGATTAGTTTATAATATAATAACAAAAAATTGTATCTACTTATGTACGTTAAGAAAAAAAATCCACACATCAACATTCGAATGACTAAAGTACTACCTACGGCTGCTGCTAAAATCAAGACTTAAACCTTAAATACATCGTAAACATTAACATTAAAAAAAAACATCTTCTTGTTACAAAGGTTTACTTAAGTTAGCACCCAATGATTGCCACCCAAATTCATTGTAATGAATTCCTACATATAAAAGATAAAGTACATTGAATTGTGTAGTAATATACAGCACGTCAATCTCTGAGAACTGTTTCAACATGATGTCCTAATGCCCATTAATATAACTATTCAAGTTGTTGCTACATTATAATAAATTGACATCACAGTTACTGTCGTTTCATAATTGCTTCAAGCACACCTAGTATATATATTATGTAAAAAATAAGAAATTAACAAGATGTCAAGGCATTAGGAGATTAGAAATAAAATCAATGATTTTAAGTTTTATTAACTCATTACATAAAAAAAAAATGTATCTGTATACGTGGAACAATGACATAAGACATTGGGATACTGACTTTGCTTCTCATTGAGCAAACAAAAATTCTAATAGATATGCTAGGAAGTAATAGAAACGTGTCAAATTAGAACAGAATATATACACAAGATCAGCAAGACTTCAAGAAATAATGCTTAACAACATTTATATCATCACTTAGCCGTCCTTGAAGCGTGGCCAAAAGTATTTAAAAGAATTTATATGGGTGGTGGATAATATGATCCACTATGATTTTACCGGTAAACAATTGATTGAACTTATCAAATAGCCTTAGACCCTCAAGTCCTTTAAGTGGATTAACATCCACACTTGTTCTTTCGTTCATCTCAATTTCCATTATTTAGAAGATGGGTAGAGGCTTGACATTCCTTACTCTCTTAGAGGGAGTAATCAATTAAGGACTATTGAAGGTGTATGAAGGCCTAATAGACATCTAAACTTATGTAAGGACGTGCCCTAACGAGATTTGCATATTATTACCTCTTAGGTCCTCATAAAAACTATACAAAGACATAAGAGTGTGACCATTATGATTGCCAACATCAGCATATGCTCCACAGTCATCCAAGGTTTGTCAATTCACCAATATAAACATATTAAACACATATCGAATTAAAAGCTAAAAGGACATAATTGTTAAATGTAAACCTTGCTCACGAGCATCCAATCAGAGAATCATTGTATGACCATTTTAATGAACTATCATTATACAAATTGATAAACCCCATGATAGCTTGTCTAAACTCTTTTTGTTTTTCGTGCTCTGCCTCAATAGTTGACATGATGTCATCCTCCCACTTATTGACTGTTGATTTTAGCTAAGAAATGAACGATCAATCTTATTAATCAGTTGAATGACATAATTATGATGGAATTTTGTCCTCATAGATGACTCGAATTTTTTGATGCTGATCTTTTGTCAACTACAAAATTAAATAAATAGACGATATAAAAGACAAAAAATAGAGAATTTACATGGTTTGGTGCTTAGGCTACGCCTACGGGAGTATCAAGAGCAACTTTTACTATTTAATGAGAAGTAAAATGATTTTTTTTAACTATTAGCCTATGTATTTGCCTGTGCCCTCATCTTAGCTACCAACTTATTAAAATTTGTAATACGAATGTACATAGTTGTACTTGGCTGATACTGGAAGTGAAATAACTTTTTCTTAGATACAGTTAAATATAACAGTTTTTTTTAAAAACTACGTCTCAAGTTTCTTTTAAAATTTACTTATAGAAGTTTCCCTTAAAATTGAAAACTTTTGCTTTTTGGTAAAACGAACAGATTCTAATACAAGCTTTATGATTAGCTCCAATCTATTCAACATCATCCATTAGTAATTGCTTTCTTTCTTTAAGTGCAGTATCCAGGTCTTATTGAAAAAGAGCACCCATCATCTCTTATTGCCACATATTGAAGTTGTTACTTCCATTAAATTTTTATACTTCCACTTTCACATTTGGCAACACTATCTTTATCGATATTATGGACCTCGTCACTGATGGTATGAATGAAGCTATCAGTGGATCCATAATTGCCATTAGGGTTTTCGAAGAGTCTTATCCCATAACCTAACTAGCTATAATATCATAATGTAAACAACCAAGCTAAGGTTGAAACTTGTCTATGATACCAATTTTTTATGCAGAAACATTTAAATGACGTTGTGCAAAAATAACAAAAAGAAAGGAGAAAGAGAAAAAAAACCACAAAAGCTACGTGGTTCGGTAAATTGCCTATATCCACATGAGGGAGATCACAAGTTTCCATTAATATGTTCATGAAAAATTAAGCACTTCAACCATGAAAAATTAGATTCTTAGAATATTAAGCTCATGGTGACATGTTAAGTATAAACCCTGAAATTCAAGCACTTCATTACATTGTTTAATTTCCAATTTATTCCTGATATTTTAAATTAAATTTTGGAATAAATTATACTAAATCACATACCCATATAATAATAATAATAATAATAATAATAATAATAACTTTACACAATTAAAATCCACCTTCTCATGAGATCGACACTCTTTACTATTAATCTATGCTGTAATAGATTAGTGCACTTGCGAATTTAATAAAATTTGCACAGCAATGCCGCCCCCTGGTACATCCAAAACATAGTTGTACACATCACTAAGTAAAAATAAAACAAAGAGATGAACATCTTACATATCTGGGATATCCATCATTGGCTCAAAATCCACGCCTCCTTCGATTTCAAAAGAGTTAGCAGAAGCCGACTCATCTTACTGCTCCTCACTGTCACCCATATAGTCATTATCATAAGAATCATCTTCAGATTCTCCCAAGTTTACTTCTTACCCATCAGATGGATCACTAGTATGTGTTATTACTTTTACTAGACTTTCGCCAGTTCCAGTAGCCTCAGAATTATACAACATATTACCAAGCTCCTAAAAGCTCTCCTCTTTTGAAAACATAAAGGCAACAGTGGTATGGTTCTGTGGATTCAGGCTAGTTATCATAGGAGCAAATGAGTCATGGGACGTGGTTGTATGGCTAAGGCTTAGTTACGGTTTATGTGTGCATGGCCATGCAAAGGGGGATTTTAGGTCATAGAGTAGGGCCATTTAGTGGAGGTGTATTTTCATCGTTACTTGAGGGTAAATTCGTAAGGGACTTGGTATTTTAGGCTTTATTTGTGTTTCGTTTAGGAACTGGTAAATGGGTTTTGGGCTTAAAGTTAAGTTGACTCCCTAATTCAGGCATGGTTGTGTTATTATTGGAAAGCTAGCTCTCCTTATTATTATCATCATCTATAAGGGGACCAACTCTTAACCCATTGCCAGCCATTCCAATCTCAGCATGATTATGTCCAAACTTGGCATTCTCTTTCGAAATAGATTGTTGCCTATTTTGGGCACTACCATCTAAGGACCAACTCTAAGGTTTGTTGGTTACAGTAACGGTTCTGCCTCCACCGGTTGATCAAGAGACATGTTAAGGACCCTCTCTGTTACCTCATTCTCTTCTTTCTGATGGCAAAGAGCACTGAGATGTCCATACTATTGGGATTATGTGCTCTTTAAAGCATATTAATTTATTTATTTATGATAAATACATTTTTTATTAATAAAATATTTGAGACATTTTTTCAGACATCTTAATTGCTTAAATATTTTGAATAAGGTCTATTTAATCATATTATATGTATTTATATGATCATCATATGGATTCACAGAAAACATTAATACAAGTTATCTTATGATTAAATAAATTGAGTTCACAGTTGATAAATAGAGTTGAGCGCTCTATTTTTGTTTAGATTGTAGTAAATTCATCGAATGATTTATCTTAATCGTGTATGAATTTACTGATGTAGTTTGACTATATTGAACTGGATCACATATGAGATTTAATTAACCTTAAAGTAACTGTCAGACTTATTAAATCTCATAGGCATTGATTTTATTGCAATCTCAATCTTGAGTTAATTATAGTTTCATGTTTATGATTGTTGTTCCATTTGAGTTACCAATGGGCGCGACATACATTTGTAGTCAAGATTAACCGATATCTTGGTAGGAGCAATTATGAGCGGTGAGATTATAGATTAACAATATAGAATTTGTACAACACATCTCTTGATGGGTTTTCTGTACTTTATCATAGAATTCTCTGGCTAGAGTGTGTCAACATATTTAGTATATTGAAATTTATCATTAGAGAAAGGCAGTATGTGTCAAGGAACAAGATCTAATTAAATTGATTGAACAGTTGATATATCAATTTAATTAGCGATGTGGTACAAAGGATTTTTCAGTAAAGAAATCAATGTGGCATGTGTCGAATTATTATTCAAGAACAATATCCTAGATAGTACAAAATTATGGAGGTCATTTCTAATTTTACAGTGAAGTAGATTTGGAATTAAATAATTGAACTAGTTTAATTACATGCCTAATTATTATAGCCATTATTGTATGTACCCATATGATCCCCGGATTAGCCTATTTAATTGACTGCACCACTACTGGATTAGTAAGCAAGATAACTAGCTATTTAGGTTAAAAGTCTAAATATATTATTTGGTTGGAGGCTCCAATTAATATACTTGAATATAAGAGGACTTTTGTTATTTTACAAAGTGGTCTACTATAACTATAACAAGTGTAACACCAAAAGCTTTTGGGTTTTTATCTTATTTTAATTTAAATAAATTATTTTGATTTAATAGATTAAAAAAAAGATAAATAAGGAGCCTAGGGTTTTATACCACTACAATATAAAAAGGCTTTTTTCTCCAAAAAGAAAAGAAGAGAAGTCATAATACAAAAAAAAAAAAAATCTCTCTGACTTTAAGAAAAAAATATTTTCTTGCTAGTTGTTTTCAGTAGTGAAAAATATACCCACACATTAAGTGCAGATCAAACTTGCGTCATAATCTGGAAGATCTTTGGTGACAGATCGTGATCTAGAGGAGAGGTGATGATAGTTCATGACTTGGGAGCCTTAATTACTACAACGAAAAAGCAAATGTACGATTTCAAGATTATAGTAATTATATATATTGTATGAGAAAGCGATCCTATTATTTCTGTTGCAAAACTATTTTAAAACAAACATATACATACCACAATCAAAGCATATGGTGGGTAAGCTTTCATATTTGATTTTTTGAATCTTGCCATCGAGGAGGAACTGGGAGTATAATGGCTTATCCAACCCAACTTCAACAGCAATTCAAGCAAATTTACCCCTAATAGCTGACTTATTATTTTAATCAATGCAAATCACATTTCCAATTACTTGTCCAGCAGACGAAACACTTTCTTGTGATAATAATGAAATGGCATTTAAGGGAGACAAATCTTGGCCACGATTGAAGAAATCTTCTCATTTGCACAGTTAAAATGAGATGAACATGGCAGAGCTGTTAAATAGTGGCCAAGCACAATCCATGGTCCTTGCATAACACATGTTGGGCATCTGAAACCTTTTTAAATTGAACCAGGAAGTAGTTATTCTCTAGATCTATCATAGAGAAATAATGAGTCATACCCCATAAAGACATAAATGATTACACAAAACCTTATATCCAATAGTCCTTCCCATCAACTTCACAACCACCACTGATTGCTAGGGTTTCACTAACTGTGAACGGACCTTCTAGGAAAAAGAGATAAATGGCCGAATCCCTTCCTTTTCAACTACAACATCCCCTATGTCAATCTCTAAATCCTCATCCTTGCCCATTAATTCTCTCTATAGCCAATTGCTCCTCCGCCATTAATTGTCTTTAAAAGATACAAAAGGAGGTTTATCCCCATCCACACTGTGTTCTTTAAACTTAGCCTTTAGTAAATCAGTTAGCTTCAATTGGCGGGGGAGAAGTTTTATCCAGACTAGTGTCCATTTTTTATTTATATAATAGTACTTTGACACTAAATTTTGCTAAAAGTTTGAAGACTTTCGGTATAATTATTAACCATCTCAGGTTCTTGTGTTGTTAATATTTTGCATATTGAACTGTTAGTTGTATTGGATAATCGTAGTTAATTTAAGTTTTTTTTTTTTTTACTTTATATCTTTATTAAAATTTTATTTAAAATTTAATAAAAGCCCAAGCCAAACTTGGCCCAACCTAGGCAAGCCCTTAAATTGCCAACCCTAGCCTCATTTAATCAATTTATTAATCATGTACAATAGCATGTAGGCTCTGTTTGATGTTGTTGTAAGAGAGAATGTAATATCTCTTTAATAATTAATTACTTAATTTATTTTCAAATTAATTAAATAAAAAGATATATCTATTCTAAAAGGTACCTTTGTATGAAGAGTTTTATTATTTATGAAAAGATATATCTACTTTAAAAGGTAGCTTTATATACGAAGAGTTGTATTATCTATGAACAGATGTATATTTTCATGAAATGATTGTGTCATTTGTATATAGATATTTCTCTTCATGAATAGACACGTTATTTTTTATAAATACTCCACTTTATGCCAGATTTTATATGTTTTAGAATACAATTTTATTACTAGAGATTGTATTCAAAGTTTGTGGTATCTTGAGGATAATTTGCCATTCAACTCCATAACAAACCAATTATGGTGAGGGCAACTAAAACCTTATCGAATATACACGCTTGAAACCATTATATTTTCTTTTCTTCTTTGCCACCATATTCTTAATACACCACTAATCTTTAAGGTTTTATTTTACTATAATGGAGGCTGAAAAGAATGTGACTTCATTCCTCAATCCAAATGTTCATCTTGATCTTTTTTATGGCACCAACTTTAATCACTAGAAAGGAAAGTTGTTTTTTCTTATCACCATTCCTAGGATCACTTATGTTCATGATCTAAAATTAGAACCACTTTCGGAGCCAAAGAAGGATCACACCAAAGCTATCAAAATGCAAGAAGAAAGCGTGAAGATGATGAAGTGATGTGTCAAGGTTACATACTCAACGGACTTTTTTATAGGCTTTGTGATCTCTATAACTCTATGCCTTTTCCCGTTGAATTTTGGAATGCACTCGAGTATAAATATAAAACAAAGAAATAAGGTACGAACAAATTCTTTGTGTTAAAATATTTTGAATTTACCATGGTAGATATAAAGTCCATTCTAGATCAAATATATGAGTTACAAATTATTGTTACTAAGCTTCAGGAGTTGAAAGTTGAAATCTGTGAATTGTTTCAGTTGGGGCTATTATTGCTAAATTACCTCAAAGTTGGAATGGTTATAGAAAGAAATTCCTTCATAATAGAGAGGACATAACTTTAGAGGAATTACAAAAAATACTTGGTAATCGAATAATAGACTGGGTCTCGAGATTCCAAGGACAAGTATGATTCTATTAAGGTTAATATCATTGAAACTAGTAAATTTTCAAAGAATTTTAAAGTCAAGAATGATAAGATATTCAAGAATTCTAATAATAAGTCTAGTAATGGCCCAAAAAGTTCTCTGAAAATTGCTTCTATTGTGGCAAAAAAAGGTCATCGCTAATGTGACTGCAGATTCGAAAAGAAAAAAGAAGTGAATTTCCACAAAACTAATATCATTGAAGACAAATTCATGTGAATGGTGGCTTAATTCGGGTGCAACTATTCATCTTTGTAATGATAAGAAATTGTTCTCATCATACAAAGTGGAAAATGAAAGACAAACAGTTCTCATAGGGAACAATGTGTAGTTGTGGTAGCAAAGAAATGAGTAGTGGAGATTAATTTCACTTCCGGGAAGAAAGTTACTTTGAACATTGTCTTTCATGTACCCTCAATCAAGAAGAATCTTGTTTCTATTAATTGTATGTGTAAAATATGCTTAAGATTATACTTAAGGGCAGCAATTTACCATTTCAAAGAATGGGACATTTATAGGGAAATAGTATTCTTGTGATAGTATGAAAAGCATTAATAATAATGATGTCAATTCTATTTATATTGTTGAGTCCTATGATATTTGTCATGCAAGTTAGTCACAATTAAATTTTAAATATTTGAAATACATGTATAATCATGGTTTAGTTAATTGCAATGATGTTAAAAATGATAAGTGTGAAATTTGCATCCAAGCAAAATTGACTAAGAAACCTTTTCCCAAAGTCGAATGAAATACTCAAATGTTGGATCTAATTCATTTCAATATTTGTGAGTATAATCGTGTGTTAACAAGAGGAAGAAATAGATATATTATCACTTTTATTGATGATTATTCTGGATACACTTATGTGTATTTGCTTAGAATAAAAGATGAAGCGTTTGACAAATTTAAAATTTTCAAGGTTGAAGTTAAAAACCGAAAAAATAAGAAAATCAAAATAGTTCGAAGTGATAGAAGGGGTGAATATTTCTCAAATGAGCTTGACAATTATTGTGAAGAATATGGTATAATTCATAAAAGAACAACCACATTTACGCCTCAACAAAATAGTTTGGCTGAAAGAAATAATAGAATTTTTACAAATATGATAAATTTCATAATTCTTTATACAAAATTACCAAATAATTTGTAGAGGGAAGCATTACCCACTACATGCCACGTTCATAATAGAATAATATCTTTGAAAACTCATATGTCTCCTTATAAAATTTGGATTGGAAGAAAACTGAACTTAATGTATTTAAGGGTGTGGGGCTGTTTAGCCTTTTATAGAATGCATGACCTTCAATCATCAAAGTTAGGTGCAAGAGGTATTAAAAGTATTTTTGTAGGATATGCTAAAAATTCTAAGACTTATAAATTGTTGAATTTAGATTCTAATATAATTATGGAATTAAAAGATGTTGAATTTGTTGAAAATAAATTTAGTCATGATTTTACCATTGAATTAAAATTTATTATTGATCAAACATGTGATGATCCTCCAGGCACCTTCATTACAAGTAATAAAAAGAAAGAGTTTATGACATCTTTTGAACTAATGAAAAGCAAACATAAAAAGAAAGAAAAGGGTCTAGCATCGGATTTCATTTCATCACAAGCATTACTCTTTTTAGTTGAATGAGATAGAAAGAATGTAATTAATAAGTGTCACTGTTGTTAAATGTTGAAAAAGATCCAAAGACATTTAGTGAAGCTATGTTTTCTATAGACGCCTCTTTTTGTAGAGAGGTGGTAAATGATGAAATGGATTCAATTACGTCAAACTAAACATGGATCTTGGTTGATATTCCTCCAAGATTTAAACCAATTAGCAACAAATGGATGTTTAGAAGAAAGTACAACAATGATGGTTCTCTGCAAACTTTTAAGGCTTGATTGGTAGCCAAATTAAACAAAGATGTGGCATTGATTACGTTGATATATATGCTCTCGTAGTAAGATTAACATCTATTGGAGCGTTATTTGTAATTGCCTCATTGAATAATTTGCATGTTCATCAAATGTTTTGGCTTAAAGCCTATAGCTTGTTTTTTAATATATGGGCTTGGGCCTGGGCTTGAAAAGCCCAGCCCAGGCCTATAAATTGCCAACCCTAGGTGATCTTGAAGAAGAAATCTATATGGAACAACTTGAGGGGTTTTTTTGCCTAAAAATGAGAAAAAGGTATACAAGGTAGTCAAGCAGCTTTATGGTTTAAAGCAAGAACCAGAATAATGGCATGATAAATTTAACTCGGTCATTTTATCTTATGGTTTTAAGTATAATAATGCTAATAAATTATATATTCTAAAGTTACAATTGATTTTGGTGTGGTTATATGCTTATATGTTGACAACATGTTTATCTTTAGAATAAACATGCAATGAGTGAATGATACAAAGAAGTATCTAGCTTCACAATTTGAGATGAAAGATCTTAGTGAAGTAGATACTATCCTAGGTATAAAAGCGAAAAAAAATAACGGGGGTTACTCGTTATGTCAATCTTACTATATTAATAAAGAAACTAATGCCACATATGACTCTAGTATTAAATTACTAGAGGATTCGGGCTGATTAGTAGTATAGCTTGAATATGCTAGCACGATTGGTAGCTTAATGTATGTTATGTATTGTACAAGGTCGGATATAGCTTTTGCAATGTGTAAAATTTCTAGGTTCACAAGTAACTCAAGTGTTGAACACTGGAAATTGAAAGGATATTTGGTTATCTTAAAATGACCATTAATTTGGGTTTGTTTTATAATATTTATCTTGAAGTACTTTAAGGTATTCAAATGCTAGTTGGATAATCAATATAAGTGATAATAAATCCACATCTGGTTGGATATTTACAATTGTTGGAGTAGTATTTTCTTGAGCTTCAAAGAAACAAATATGCATAACTCACTTAATTATGGAAATTGAATTTATAACACTTACAGCTACAAGCAAAGATCCAAAATAGCTGAGAAATTTGTTATTTGATATAGAGTTGTGGCCACAACTGATGCCATCAATTTTTTTTTTTATTGTAGCAATGAAGCTATATTATTTAGAGCTTATAACAAGGTGCATAATGGAAAGTCTAGACATATTAGCTTAAGACATGAATACGTGAAACAATTAATAGCAGATGGTGTTATTAATGTTGTTTATTTTAGATAAACAAGAACCTAGCAGATCCCTTGACAAAAAATCTTTTAAAAGACATAGTTAAGGATACATCTATCAAAATGAGACTGAAACTTTTCCTTGATGAAGTCACCAACAATAGTAACCTAACTATGTAATAGTTATACCCTATTCCATAGTTAAATGGGTAATAACAAGTTGTTTTTATTTGATAGGCTTGGCATTGAAAATAAATATTTCCATTAAAGATGTTCGGTGAAAATAGCTACGAGGTTGAGGTTGAGTTTTACTCCTAATGAAGTTCAAGTCTTATAGTAGCTAAAAGACATTATTTAAAACTTCACCTAACTGAATATAAGAAATAGTGTCATTTCTAACAAGATCGTGGTTTAATCTTGTAATGATCATGAATCCAAGATAGAGCATAAGGCCAGAATAGTGCTAAATGATTGGAATATAATTTTGAAATATAGGATAGCGTATATGTTATGTATTTCTAGTATTCACTTAAAAGACAAAGTTTAATGCTTAATACACTATTGTCTTGTAAATTCTTTGATGTATATTCACTAACTGAAGGTTAAAATCGAAAGATACCTTCCTATATGTATAAGTTTATCATTGATGATTTAGAGAAATATTTCAATCTAGTGAGGGATTGTAAGAGAGATTTTAATATCTCTTTAACAATTAATTAGTTAATTTTTTAAAATTAATTAAATGAAAAGATATATCTATTCTAAAATGTACCTTAATATGAAGAGTTGTGTTATTTATGAAAGGATATATCTACTTTAAAAAATACATTTATATGAAGAGTTGTATTATTTATATAAATATTTTCATAAAAGGGTTGTGTCATTTGTATATAGATATGTCTTTTCATGAATAGACACTTTGTTTTCTATAAATTCTCCACTTTATGACAGATTTTATATATATTTGGGAATACAATAAAAATTGCTAGAGATTATATTCAAAATTTATTGTATCTCAGTAATTTACCATTCAACTCTATAGCAAACTAATTGTGATGAGGGCAAATAAACTTTAAAGGAAAATATCTATGCACGGCTCAAACCATTCTATCTTCTTTTCTTCTTTACCTCCATACTCTTAATACACTAACAATTGTTATACTAACCGTTGTACTTTGTAAATTAAATTAATTTTTACCTCTTGCCTCTACTTCCTCCAATATTGATTTTGAAAATTTCAACTTATGTCTTAGAATTAAGTTATCTATTTTTTTTATAAATTAACACTTTAAAATTAATGCCCTCTTATTACGTTGAAATAATTTTTATTGCATGCCATTTATTTAAATTGCTTACATTGATATTGTGTTGCCTTTTTTATCCTCCTTTCCTTAAATAGATAGTTGTATGATGGAGAGTTGTAGTAGAAGCAGAATTGATAGGATGAGGAAAAGTAGATATCGTTCTAGTACAGAACTAAGCCAACGCAACTAGCTTACGCTCTCATCGAAGCGTGATTAGATCCGTTCTAATCCAAATGATTCAATGAGATTTTTAATAACGCATAAAGCGAGATTAGATGACATTCTAATCTAAATGACTGTACAAGAGAGATTTTTTATAAATAATTCCAAACGAATTATAAAAAAGATATTTTATTAAATAATTAAATTGAAGTTATGAAAATAATTACAAGATCTCATTAAACCTACTCTCCTAAGTTAACTTAAAAATGAAAATTAAACTACAATTGGAATAGAAATAAAAGGCAAAGATATTGTTCCTTAATGAACTCTAATTAAAAAAGAAAATAAAATTCCAGAATATTAAAATAACTAAATTAACGTCCTACATCATACTCTCCCTCTTAAAAGAAATTCTTCCTCGAGTTTAAATACAGTCTGGAGGATGAAACTTGAAGTGCCGGAGGAAATCATCTTATAATTTGAATTTGTTCTCTTTCTCATCAATCGTTCTCGAAACTTTGAAAAATCCATATTTCAACAATTTTTTCACTTATACATTCTTTTAGGCGATGAAGACTTCCAAGAACAAACAATAATCAAATAATGTTTGCCTTTCCCTAATTGTTACTCAATGCACTCTCTAATAGATTTCACATTTTCAAACAAATCATCTTCAAGTATAACATTCTTGTCTTCAATATGAATAGGTAAAACCATTTCAATCATTTCAACTTCCTGAACGTTATTTTGCTCATCATCTTCCACACTTATCTTATTCTCGAAGAAAACATCATGCACATTCTCACATAAATTATCATATTGAAACTTTAAATCAATAACAAATTATATATTTTCTTCTGCCTTCTTAAGTTAGTCTTTTTCAACTATTTCCTTGCAATTAACTCTCTATTTTTGTTCTCCCTTGATGATATTATTCATAGAAAGTGTGAGAGTCGTGATTTCTTGCTCTATCACTACCAATCACGAGTTCCAAACTTTCTCAAACACTTATAAGTCTGCTTCTCTAACTATCTACTTGAAAGTCTCCTTAGACATTGCAAGCATCACTTGATCATCGTTTTCGGGACGATTGTATGCAGATAAGTCTGACATATAGGAATTTGGTGGGTATGGGCAACAATTTGCCATTTATTGTCAAATTTCCACATAATGGCAAAACTGTAAATAATGTTCAACTCTCGGGTTTGGCATGGTCGCACGTCAATAGCAGTGATTTGGTGTCGGGTTGGTCAAATCTGAAAGATTTGATGGTGAGGAACACGATGGTGGCTGTAAATAGGTCGAATTCTCGGCAGTTTGGCTGACAAAATGGCTTGAATATGCGGCAGCTTGTGGTGGTCATGGGGTAATTTTGGCCGGCGTTTGGAGCCAATTGATGGTCGGGGTTTGGTCGGTGAAGGCTGGAGAATCTTGTAACAGTGATGAATGACGGTGAAGACCGCTGACGATGGCGGATCGAGAGGGAGGAGAGCTTGTGGGTTTGGGTTCCTTCACGGCTGTCTAGGCAACGATTGAGGGCAACGATGGCTAAGGCTTGGTCGACGGTAGCTAGTGAGCTTGGTAGTGTTTACGGCTGGCTGAACAATAGTGGTGGTGGCCGAAACAGTGGTGGTGGTTGTGTAGTGGCGACTTGGGGTTTTCAATTTTTGGGTTTTATTTTCACTGGTGGATTTGGTGGTGGTGGTTATGGGGCGTCAAGAAAGCTGTGCGATTTGCACAAAACCCTCTCTGATACCAATTGATGGAGCGGCGTAGCGGAAGTAGAATTGATAGGATGAGGAAAACTAGATATCGTTCTAGTACAGAACCAAGCCAATGCGATTAGCTTACGCTCTAATCGAAGCGTGATTAGATCCATTCTAATCCAAACGACTCAATGAGATTTTTAATAACGCATAAAGCGAGATTAGATGATGCTCTAATCCAAACGAGTCTACAAGAGAAATTTTTGATAAATAATTTCAGATGAATTATAAAAAAGATATTTTATTGAATAATTGAATTGAATTGAAGTTATGAAAATAATTACAAGATCTCTCTATTTATAATAGAGTAAACCTACTTCCCTAAGTTAACTTAAAAAGGAAAATTAAATCACAATTAAAGTAGAAATAAAAGACTAAGATATTGTTCCTTAATTAACTCTAATTAAAATAAAAAATAAAATTATAGAATCCTAAAATAACAATCCTACATCACTGCATATGCTCAATGTTCGAATCTACAAACCACAAATCCTTAATTATGTTATATAATTAAGATATTGGAGAATACCAACATTTATATGTATGTAGAATATTTTACTGAAGTTATCTCATACGTTTCCTTTGCTATTTGCATCTTATCAGGGTTATGCTATTCGGTGCTCTGCATAGGTGTTGTGCTAAAAAAGAAAATTTAAAAGAAATAAATTATTAGTAACCACATTATAAAACACTAGAACATTATGGCAGAATATTAGAAGAGCGGAACAAAGTAGAAGTGAAGATTACAACAGAAGATTGGAAGGGAGGAACAAAGTAGAAGAGAAGAATAACAGATTAGAAGCCCAAAACAAAATACAAGACTGGAAGAACATACCAGAATAGGGTTGGCAAAAAAGCCCAGGCCGGCCCGGCTCGAGCCCGCGGGCTTTAAGCCCGGCCCGCGTATCAAACCTTTGGACATTGGCTCAAAAATCTAAAACCCGCTACGAACAGGCCTGGATAAGGGCTTTTATAAAAAGCCCGGGCCTAAGCTCGGGCTTTAATTTATAAATTATATATATATATATGTGTGTGTGTGTGTGTGTGTGTGTGTGTGTGTGTGTGTGTGTTTAATTTTCAAAATTAAGTCCAATTAAATTATATTAAATTAGATTAAATTATATATAATATTATCTTTTATTTGGTGTAATATTGAATAGGATTATATTAAATTTAATTTAATAAATTAAAAATAATTCTTTAAATAGTTCAATTATTTTTAAATTATACTACTAATTATTGAATTTAATAAATAATATGAAATAATATTATGATGAATCAATTGATAAATTAATATTATTTAACTGTTTATACAAATTATTGAATAAAAATTTATTATTGGATTAGTTTGTTTTCGATATTAGCATTTGTGAGTTATTGTGTTGTATTGTTAATATTACGTAATCATGTATAATTTAAGTTTTTTTAGTTTATAATATTATTAAAAATTTATTTTAAAAAATTAATAAAAGTTCAAGTCAGGTTTAAACCCGCTCAATATTAACAGACTTTTTCAAGATTTGAGCTTATTCTTGAATATATAGGCTTGGGCCTGGGCTTACAAAAGTCTGGCCCAAGTTCACAAATTACCCACCCTATACCAGAATAACAGAACGTAATATAGCCGTGGTGTTTTATCTGTAAGTAGAGACATGATATCTTATAAAATTAGAAGACAACGTATGACAAGAAGTACATCATTCGTGCGACAGTAAGTACATCATTATAAGAATACTTAATGACAAGTTTGTTGTCTATTATATTGATTGGTCTCAATGATTATATTAAATATAGTTATTTCACCTCTTCAGTTATTTTTCGGTTGAAATTTAGTTGTGGGTGTATAAATACATTGTTTCACATACTTTATATCATTTTCTATAGCCTTCTGATCTGCCGACATCTTTAGGATCTTCTATTCATTAGCTTATCATAGTTTTTTAATGAATCATTGCAATCACTACGCATAGAGAGTGGGAAAAGTAAGTGAGAATAGAAAATCCTATTTAAAAAGATTGCTACGCGGTGTTAATATAACTAGGTTCTTTTTTTATTAGACAATATCTTTTATTTTCAAATTTTTACAATTTTAAGTACGTTATTTTGGGAGACAATGAAGAAAACTACTATTATAATAGAGACATTTACATAATCAAGCCCCAAGAGACTTCGATCCTCCTGGACCTTGAAGGGACTAAAATTTTGGTTTAAATTTCAAATTTTAAATTAGAAAACAGGAAATGCATTTTCTTTTCGCAGGCGAAAGTGTATGCGAAGCACTTCATAATGTTTTTATGTGTGGAAAAATGATATGTACCGATCAATAAATTCCACTTCAACTTAAATAACTAATGAAACCCACTTCAACTTTAATGTAGCAAATTTTTTAAGGTAACTTTTTTTATTAATTCATGTTTTAAGATTATTATTAAAGTATTTTTATTTTTATTTTTTCTTGTGTAGGTGGAATTAGAATTATTCTAGGTAGATACTTATATGCAAAATCCAAATCTGAAGAAGCATTTGATATGGTTAACAACCAAAGCCATAAGTGACAGGGACATGATCTTAAAATATGCATTGAAAGGTACTTATTCAATAATCATAAGGGTTTAGGTTTTGAGTTGGAACAATTTGTTCATATTTTTATTAGTGTTATATGACTTATTTTTCTAATATGTTATGTATAGCTTTTAAACCATAATGTAACCATCTTCCTACCGCTGAAAAACGATATAGCCGATCGACAGATTTAAAATCAAAACCTCATCATGAATATTTCTAACCGGCCGCAGCCATTTCATTCAAATTCCAAATCAATTATGTAACAAATCTAATTTCTTTTGTTTTTGCATGCATAATGACATTATTGTCTCAATAAAATTATTTCAAAATCAATTTTACAAAAGCCAATAATTCATAAAGAATGAGTTTGTATTTATGTCGCCAGACATTGTGTCAACTGAATGTTCGGTTTCAAATGCTGTCATAAGTAATATATCAAAAATAAAAAATGCTGTCATAAGTACTGTATACAGATCGATGGACCGTCATTACATCCAATATGACATGCACAGTGGATCAAAATGTAATTTACTAATTTATAAACACATTTAATCTCATGTACGCTGCTGAGCATGTTGTGATACGCGACGACACATGTGGCATGTTCTTATTGGAGAGAGCTAACCTATTAGCCTAGCACCGGCCAATAAAGATTCGCCATGTGTATGGCGGCCATTTGAGCAATTCTCATTTATAAAAAAAAATGACAGTTCTTTTGACAAATTAAAAAAATATACATATTTTTAAAAAATATTTGAGCAGGTGAAAATTTATTAATTTTATTGTTAACTTTAACGAGAACAATAAATTAATTATAAAATAATATTTATTTTTATTTTTAAAATTAATTATAAAATAATATTTTTACTTTTATAATAGTTATAAAATAATATTTACAAAATATATGTAATGTCCTTACTCAATTATTTTTTTATTTTTTAAATTATATATATATATATATAATTATTACATCTAAGTCTAATTAACGAACTTTTTTTTGTTAAATCTAATAATTTTTTTAAAAAAATTTTGTTGTTGAATCAAACTTTATCATTAACTTATATATATATATATATATATATATATTATTTAAAAAATAATTGAGTAGAAGCAGAAACATATTTTATAATTAATTATAAGGATAAAAATATTATTTTATGATTATTATAAGAGTGAAAATATTATTTTATAATTAATTATAAAAATAAAAATATTATTTTATAATTAATTTATTATTTTTATTACCACTCAAATATTTTTAAAAATATGTCACTTTTTTTTTAATTTATCAAAACAAACGTCAATATTTAAATTCCTAAGCTGTAGGGCAAGCTGTCCTGGTAGGAAGAGAAAAATCATGCCTCGAAGAGTAGCAATATCATCTCCAAAAACAAACAAGAATGGGCGAACGTTGTTGACACTTTTCGTTCACCAGTTAATTTATAGCAACACGTGTCATATTCGTATAAAAGATATTAAAAATTATATATATATATATATATGTATGTATGTATTACCGCACCATAATCAAAACCACATTCATGAAGATGGAGAAGAGAAGCTCAAGCTCATACCCACATAATAACAATAATAAATTCAAGCTCAACCTCAAGCACCTTCCTCCTATTGATCCATATTCAATCAGCTCCACAAAATCCCACCAGGTAATAAAAAAATCAATAAATTAATTTTTGCCCTTTTTTCTTTACTTATTTGTTTATTTGTTTTCGGGTAAAGTATGGGATACCCAGTTGCAGAATTGCAAAGCAAATGCCAAAAGAAGAAATGATGAAGAGTGGGGATGATGATGCTTTGTTTTGTTTAACAAAGCACATAGATCCCAAAAGCACCTGCAGCACCATCAATAATAGTGAAACCAGTGGATATGATTATGGAGATGATAGAGTTTGCGAAAATGAATCAAAGAATGAAGGTACCGATCCAAAATTTGGAGGGTTTCAATTCATTTATGCATTATCTGTTTCAAGTTTTTTTTTTTTTTAAATTTCATGCGAGAAATGGCATCGACTGCTCAGTTTCACTAGACACTTGTCATTTCTAGCAGCTTCCACCCTTGCACAGTGCATTGAAAATGGAAATGGTTGTAGTTTTTAATTAGGGTAAATTATCAAGTAGATCCATAGGTTTTGATTTTTTTATCAAATAAAGAAACAATCTGTCTATTCCTACAAAACAGTCCCTGACTTTCTGGAAAATAACTAAATATTGAATAGTCACACTACTTTCTAGTTTTAAAGTTACCTTGCCTTTTTTTCCTTATTTTTTGGCAATGAATAGTAAATGAAAATCTAATTGGCATTATTAAGTACTTCTCTTCTCTAGAATAATCTGGTGATAATTGACTTTTACCTGCTGATAAGAAAGTTTAATGAAAGTGGTTTCCAGAATTGCATTTTAGGGATACCCTATTGAGTTATAGCTTTTAAGCAGTCATTGGAAGCCAATTTTCCAATAAAGTTGCTTCTGATACACACTGTGCAAATCCGATGAATCTATTTTTCCTTTTCTACTCTTTCAGGTGCTCCAAATAAGGTGTCAGCGAAATCAAAATTGCTTGAGATATGTGCGGCTAACCATTGGAAGCCCCCTTCATTTGATTGCTGCCAAGAGGAAGGCCCTTGCCACAGGAAAATGTAAGTACAACACTGATATTAAAAACTGGCTTTCGAGTTTTTCGCTGATTTGACTTTGAGGTAAAATGACTGAAACAATCGTGTGATAGTAACAGATCATAATTGCTATCGACTCTGCTAATTTGTGATTGATCCATGTTAATGGAAGCAAGTGAACTACTATAATGATAGCATATGCACAATCTTATTATTTTAGTTCTTGGAAAATGCAAGAAAATCATATTGTGTTCTGTTACTAATCCAAATATTTTTACAGGTTCACTTTCAAGGTTACTTTTGAAATAGAGTCCTTGAACACTGTTTTGGAATGTTTTGGTGCTCCTCAGTCCAAGAAAAAAACAGCAGCAGAACATGCGGCAGAAGGGGCATTGTGGTACTTAGAGCATTTGGGTTATTTTCCAATTACAAAACTGAAAAAATAATCAATTCTAGACACTAGTGTGATATAGACTTTTCCTTTACTTTTTACAAATTTGTTACTGGGCAAGAACCAAGCGAATACAAAATTGTAAATTTTTACTTGGCTAATCCATATATAAACTAAATATGAATGTCACAGTTGTGATATGTAGTTTACAAGGACTGAGTGCCTTGAAAGCTTTACTTAAGTTTTTGTAAGCATGAACATAAGAAACACTTAGATGCTATTGAAACTTTAATCTGAAATTCAGAAATGAGTATGCCATGGGGCCTTGTATCAGTCCATATTCAAAGTCTCACACTGGATTTCATTTTCTTGATTCATTTTAGTTTTAGCTTTTCCCTTTTTCAATTCATAGATTATGAATGTGAGCAAAAAGTGCTGCTCCTAATCCAGTCCTTGAGTGCTTAATTTTCCCTTTACTGAAATAGGAAGCTAAAGCAAATTATGCAGCTGAATTGACATTATAAACATTGTTAGCAAAAATGGGAATGTGAAGCTGAACAGAAACACTGTGGAGTTGATTTTTCAATGGGAATCTTGATTGGAAAAGAATGAATCAAGAACACAAGCATACCAAACATAAGTAGAGAAATGTAATTCTAAGAATCACTTTTTCCGGCCCAAGAACATTACCTAAGTCGATCCATTCTGCTGGAACATTCTGAACCCTTTCATCTTCATAAAAAATACACAAGATAAAGAGGAAACAGAATTTGTTTTTAGAAAACATATACGCTGAATTTTCATCATCTAGTTTTTTGGGCTTGTCTCTTTTCTCTTTGCCAACAAAACTCTTCCATCCTTTTTCCTTAAACAGTGTAGTGTTGTTGAATGGTCTCAATATCGAGTCCCTTGAGTTTCACTACAGACTCAACATGTCCCTTGAGTGTATGAAGCTCCCTAAGCCTGGTAATCAAGTTAATGGAAACAGAATTATGATATTTCTAAATTTAAATAGTTAATCATTAAAGATGACATTAGCCTCCCGTGATCATCACCTTGCAACTTCAGCACGCCTCTTTGCCTGTTCAGCGATCTCAGATAATTCCCTGTAATTGTTCTTGTCATTGAAAAGTTCTGAGGTTTCCGGAGGGTGCAGTCCGTGGAGGGTTCGTTGAGCCAACGCCCATTGAGCCTCTCTCTCACCTCTACCATAGTCCCTCTTTGTTGTAAAAGCAGTCTTCATAGTCAAGTCAATACAAAAAATCAGAACCATGATGAAAAGTTTTAGAGAAGTCAAAATTCATTTTCTTGTAGAAAATTACTAGATTACCTTGTTTTCCAGTAGGTTGTCCCAGGCCTTGCCTGTCAAAGCATATCGAACCATGAACTTAAGAACATCCAATGGAACATAGAAGACAATGCTGTAAAGCCATATAACTCCAGCCCATCCCCACCCAATACCATGGATTCTTGCAAATCCAAAATTAGCATACACAGCGATGAGTGTAGCCACCTGATATAAGTTAATTAGGGAAAAACAAAGGAGTCATTTCTGGTAGAAGTGCAAGTGAACAATGACAGCCACGTGACCTGAAATTTCTTAAACTCACCAATTGTGCAATAATAAAAGCGGTGATAAGCAGAAGACCAGGACGTTCAAGAAAAGACCAGCTCCTGGACCGAGTAACAAAGATGAGTGCCTGGCTTACAATGCTAACTTGGAGGTACACAGCAGCTGTAAGCTCATGTGGGCTGTCTCTGATGGATCTGACACCAAACCTTTCCTGCAAATGAAAGGAAGATATAATTAACTTGCATTACATCATTTAGGCAAAGATGAAACTGAAGCATGGAAAACTGTAAGTCTTCAATGTACAGAAACAATTAAGAGTACTTTATTTGCAAGGTTAATGGAAGATTCTTACTGAGAAGAAAGTTGAACTGTGTATAGCCCAGAAGAAAAGAACAGTCATGACAGCCAGGTATGTGCCAAGGACTATGCCGGTGGCAAAGATCTCCTTGAGCTTCCATGTGTCAGGCACAGGAGATGGCTTCACCCTGTCTTTAGAAATGGTCATGATTGTTCCATCATTGAGTACAGCAATGATTAGAACCATGAATGGGGAGAAATCGAACTTCCAGATAAGAGCAATGAGCAAAAAACCCAGCACAATACGGATTGTTATAGAAACTGCATAAATTGTGTAGTTCTTCATTCTCTGGAAAATAGCTCTGCTCGTTAAGACAGCACTAACAATCACACTCAATCCTGGCTCTGTCAAGACGATATCAGATGCACTCCGTGCTGCATCAGTAGCATCAGCAACTGCAATTCCAATGTCTGCTTTTTTTAAAGCTGGAGCATCATTCACGCCATCTCCAGTCATCCCACAGATATGCTTCCTTTCTTGCAGCTTCCTTACAATCTCATACTTGTGTTCTGAATTCTTAAAACATTAGATAACTAGGATTGTGACAATATTCAAATTTCATAATACAAAAATATAGTTTTTATTAAGTACAAGGAAGAAGTATATCATACTATTTATGGAAAATAGCAAGAAGAAAATGAAAATTTTAGCACACTGCTATTCTCACTTCTCAGATTTCATCAAAATTTTAACATTATTTACATATCCTACCAGTTTGTTACTTTTAAATTAATTCATGCTACATATGCTATCTTTCCAAATTTGTACACAACACTCACACTTAACAGAAAATGAAAGATTTACTAATTACCTGGGAAGACTCCAGCAAAGCCATCTGCCTTCTCAATGAGCTCATCCACTGGGAGTGCAGAAATGTTCTCATCCTTGATCTGGCCAAGGAGGGCGGAAGAAGGATACATATTGGTTCCCATACCAAGTCTGCGACCTGTCTCCTTGGCAATCGCTAGCTGATCACCAGTTATCATCTTGACATTGACACCAAGATTGAGGGCACGGCGGATGGTCTCTGCACTGTCATGCCTTGGAGGATCAAATAGAGGCAAGAGACCCACAAATTGCCAAGGTCCACCAGAGCTCTCCTTTGTTTTCTCTGGAACTGTCTGCAAAAGAAAACATAATTTTCAGTAACGTTTTCTGTGTAATATGCCTTTGGTAATTTTAATAAAGTTCTTAGCTTAGGAAAGCATATAAACTAACCTGTTCAGCAACAGCTAGAGACCTTAGTCCTCGATCAGCAAACTTATCAATGATGCTATGAGCTTTATTCCTTACGTCTTCCCGCAACTTGCATAGCTCAATGATCTAGTAAATATTTCAGCCATAGATTAGAGAGACAGTAAAGAACGCTGAAAATACAAAGAGCATTGTGGATACGTGCTGACTAATCCATTACCTGCTCTGGTGCACCTTTGCTGATTCTATGCCAACTGCCATCAGAGTCGATGTATGTTATGGCTGTTCGCTTCTCCACTGGATTAAAGGGCAAGAAATGCACCTCTGTGATGCTTGCTCTGGCCTGTTGGGTGAGAAAAGGAGAGACCAAACTGTAAATCAAGATTTTCAACTTTGAAAATAGAAGGTTACGATAAAGGTAAAAATGGCTTGATGAACTCTGTAAGAATGGTGGGGGAAAATGTAGCTTGGTCCACCATCAATTAACCATAGAGAATTTTTCTCTGATCGAAGTGCCAGAATTATAAAGAAAGAAATTTTGAGGAATCAGTTCAAGTAATTTGAAGCAAATACAAGTGCATAGCACAATGTCTGTGGTAAATGCAAGTAGAACTGATTTAATGGAGATTCAGCAGCAAAACTAAGCTTCATTCACTTACTTTTAGACCCTTGCACGCAGTCTAACTTAACAATCTTTCCATTATTGCTCATATCTCAATAGTTTGATGTTATTTGCAAAAGTTGAGGTCATAAGGAACAAGCCATAGAGAAAATTTATTTAAATTGAACCACCAGTGAAGGTAGAGGAAAAACGAAAGCAAACAATTTGTCTCAAGTAAAACATACCTCCTTTGCGTCTCCTAACATTCCAACAATACAAGCATCAATAGCGTCTTGATTTTCAACCCTAGATGCTCTAGCCCCATACAAAATCACAGTGTCCTTGTCCATATCCTTCACAAATACCTGAAAATTCATTGATTGCTTCAATGATCAATAACTGAACAAAATATTACAACTATAGGTTGTGTCAATCAATTCAATCACATTCTTGCTTTTTTCTTCCTTTTACTTGAACATACAACTTTTTGCTCTGGTGTGAGGATCATTCATCTGTTCATCATAACATTCCAGAACAATGTTTTTATACACATTTTAGTTTGAGCGCTAACCTCAACCAAGTTCTTGTCTACTGTAAGCTTGTTGAGAGTAAGAGTCCCAGTCTTGTCACTGCAGAGGACATCCATCCCTGCCATCTCTTCAATAGCTGTCATCCTCTTGGTAATAGCACCTTGCTGGGAAAGCCGGTGTGACCCAATGGCCATAGTCACAGACAACACCGTCGGCATAGCAATTGGAATCCCACCAATAAGAAGCACCAAAAGGTTATCAATTCCATTCCTGTATGCTCGGTGCTGAATTGGATACATGACTATTATCTCTACAACCATCCCTATCGCAATGGAGCATATGCAGAAGTTTCCAATAGCTGTCAGCACCTGATACATCATATTTATTGCTATAAGCCAAAACAAGAACAAACAATGAGAAGTTGTAATAGTTCAAGCCCACTAACAATCATTTAGAACATTTTGGTAGTGATATCAGTGATCTACTAGCATACATGAAATAAAAATCTTTATTTTTAAAAGTTTATTCTATTACCAAGCATATGTAAACCATATTTCTATTGCAGACTAAAAAAGGACATGGCACGCAAATTTAATGTGTAGAACTTGATAAATAGATTCACTTTAATTCACAATTTAACCACAAAAACCTCACTGATTAGCTCCAGATTGTACCTTTTGGAAATGCCCTTCTTGATTGGTGCTGTCAACAAGGTGAGCAGCTTTGCCAAAAAAGGTGTGCACACCAGTGGCAATCACAACAGCCTCAATCTCACCTTGCTTGCAAGTAGACCCAGAAAAGACCTCATCACCCGGCATTTTTGTCACAGGCAAAGACTCACCAGTGAGTGCAGACTGGTCAATCTTGAGTGGATCTCCATCCAAGAGGCGAGCATCTGCTGGAATAATATCTCCCAACTTGATGCTTATCACATCTCCAGGTACCAAGATTGAAGCCTCTTGCTCCCTCCATGCTCCATTTCTCAAAACCTTCAGTCAATAGTATTCATAGAGCATAAAAAAAATTGCCCAACACACAATGTGTATATCATAGATTAACACTAAAACAAATGAATTGAAACTAGGACAAACAACCAAATCAGGAAAAGTGCTACTTGTCCATTTAACTCATATTGCTGGGACAGCCTGAATACTTAGGCTAACATCCCATTTACTATGAGTATCTACAATATTTTCTACACTTGTATCCCGCCTCTAATAGCAGCAACAACATAACCATGTATTTATCTAAAAAGTACCTTTGTTTTGGGAGCAAGACCAGCCATAAGTGCAGCTGCAGCATTGCCTGCATTGTTTTCTTCTATGAAGCTTATAGTGGAGTTGATAAGAAGCAACACCACTATACCTAGGAAATCTTGCCAGTCTGGCGGCTTGCCCTACATTTTGCAAATCGAAATGTGTCAAATTAGAGAAAGTTCATTGAAAGGCCTAGTAATGAGAATTGTTTAAGTGCAAACCGACATAGACGGATTACCCCTCCGTTTGCCAAAGCAATGGCCATGATAGCTGCTATCTCCATGACCCACGAGAGCGGATTCCACATAAAACCCAAAAATTTAAGAACCTTGCTTTCCTGATTGACAATTGTTTAAACGCATTAGTTCCCTTTTAATTACTTACGACAGAAAAAATTTTCCCAACAAAATAATTAAAATTAAAAAGTATGCCTTTTTCTCTTCAAGCTTGTTTGGACCAAAAATCACGAGCCTCTTCTGCCCTTCCTCGTTTGACAAACCTTCTCGTGTGCATTTTAACTGTTCGAATACTTCATTAACTGGAATGCGCTCCTGTGTATTAAACATCAGAACTGAAATATGTCACAATCCAAATGAATTTTTGCTACCAAATTCAAACAAGAGCTCTTCTCAACAGTTCCTACTTCATTCTAATCCCAAAAGATTGAATCAGTTGTATTTGATTCACAAAGATTATAACATCAATGCAGCATCAAGAATAGGTTCAACATCAAGAATTCTACAACTACAAGTGCATGAAAGAGTGCCTTTGTCGAAAGTAATTTTAAATACAAGTGCTTCCCCAATAGCACTTTCTGCAACAGTATATGCATGCACCGAGATTAAAGATTAAAAGAAAACAAAAACTTACAAGATCAACATTCTCTTTCTTGATTTCCTCCAAGCTAATCCCTTTATTATTATTATCAGCCATTCTTTCTCTTTAATTCTATCACTAACACACTGTCACTTCTTGCAAATAAATCTCAAAAATACAGTAAAATGGAAAATTCTTCACTGAGAGACTGTAAAAAAACAACACTAGCTCTAGGCTTTTCTTGACAGTGTGATTCCTTTAAATGCAATCTTTTCATTTATGTATTTATTGGTTTTGTTATTGTGAAAATTTTAAAAAAAATAAATAAATAAATTTTGATTCGTCTAAAATTTAGGGAGCATGTAACGAACTGGGATTTGTTATAAACCTTTAAATGTGCGAAGGACCGGGGACCCTGTAGCCCCGGTCATTCGCCGCTCTTTTAACTTCACTTGCTTACTCTTCGTCACCCAACAATCACATTTCAGTTTTGTTGGCAGTGAGGCTGTCACTGTGACTGTGAGTTAGTGTGATCGATCACTGAGTGAGTGGAATGGCTCAGGACGTATGCTACACTGGCGGGAATAATGTGGACACGTGGCGGAAAATTAGACTGAGATTGTAATTTGTTAATATTTAATTAATTACGTTCATTATAGAATCATTGAACGAGTAAAATGGGAAAAAAACATTTTTCATCTTTACGAATTGACGTAATACTTCATTTTATTCTTTTTATTTAAATAATAATTTATTTCATTTTTAATTTTTAAACAATAACCTAAAGCACCCTTCTATAAATTTACCTTTAATTTATTAAATAATTCTTTAATGGTAAAATATGATTTTTAATTAAATAAATACAAACTATTTAAAAATATAAATTTCAAGAACGATTAAATAGCATATGAAGTTTTAAAGATATTTAAAATTTTAAGGATAAATTTTTAATAAAACAAAAACAACAATAAATATTATGATATATATATCTATATAAGCTTATATGCGTGTATTTGTTAATTAGGTTTTTTTAATCATGTCAACTAAATTTTTTATATAATAATAATAATAATAATTTTTTAATTAGGAATCACTATTTATATAAAAATAAATGATAAGCTAAAAGATAATAATTATATATTCTAATGTTGTGTCTTTTATTTTGAAGTATTTTAAATATGTGCTTTTATGGTTTTACTATGTTTTTTTTTTTAACTTAATGAAGGAATCTGCATTTACTTTTAGTAAAATGACAATATAGATTGATTATTTATTTATTTATAATAAATATATGAAAGTCTAGAATAAGTCAAATGTCAAAAAAGAAAAAAATTCACCATATGTGAATTTTTTTTTAATTTGTCATAAATATATATTTCAAATATTATTTAGTGTTATTATTATTTATTCATTATGTTATTTTTAAATTTTAAATTTATACAAAAATATATATTATTTAATTGTGTTTGAGAGTTTTATTTTAAAATAATTTGTATATCCTTAATTGAAAATCTTATTTTGCTATCAAATAATTATTCAGTAAATTAAAAGTAAAATTACATAATGGTATTTTGAGCTATTGTTTAAAAAGTCTGGATGAAATGAGCTATTATTTAAGCAATAAAAATTAAATGAGTTATTGTATCAAACCCTATGGATTAAAAAAACTTTTCCCCAGTAAAATGTGATAAAAATATATATATATAATGTTATGTTGTCAATAGAGTTTAGGGGTTTATTTGTTTGAATTTGAATGATTCAAAAATATTAACCCCAATCTAAAATTTTGATATGTATACATTTATTCCGATAGTTTTATTAAGATCATCTCATGTAAGTTTTTTTTTATTAAAAAAGTGCAATTTTTCAAAAATTGTAGTATAGAGATAAGATGATTACAATTTAATATATGACAATTGACACATTTGTTGAAAGAAATAAAATGTTAACCTAATAAAAATTTTTTATTTTAGGTGTTATTTATTCTTTATTACTAATTGAATTTATTTTCATATTGAAATGTATGCAATTTTGTTCTCTACGATATTTATAATTAGATTCCAATCGTCTAATGCACTTTTTTTTAATCTTAATATTTGGTTTTTGGAAATGTAAGTTTACTTTTAGAAAATATATTTTTTTCTTGATGTATTATGACAACAAATTTTATCTCAAATGTTGATTTATTTATAATTCAATAATCAATTTTATAACTTATAAAATTACTCATTATTTCATCCGCACTCAATATGCAAATATCATTTTAAAGGTGGGTAAAATTGAGTTTGGATCAACCTAATAGAATTATAAATCGATCGAATTGAAGAAAAAATATTCCGAACTCAATCAAATATCATCCCACTAGACGTTTAGATCTGTAAATATTCGGTGTTTATGAAACCTAGCTAGAAGTAAAATAAAAGAATAGTTGGTCCAAGCCCATTTCTGTCCCAGAGAAGAGTTTGAACTGGACTTGTACTTTGTGGACTCAACAGACTGAAAATTAAAGATCTGGTTGGTATATTTAGTAAATATTGGAGTTTGTTTAGAGTACTCAATTTATAAGGCTTCCAAAGCTCAACCTCCTTTCATGTTGCTCTTGATTTGATTATTTTGTTCAAATTTATACGGTTCGATATTTTGCAATCAAATGGAAAATTTTACCTCATGTAAGCCAATTGAAGGGATCAAGTTGAACTAATATAAGGTTTAGTAAACTTTAAGGACAAAATTAGCGGCAGTCTATGTGATTGATTGATCCGAAGTAATACTAACCAAATTGTATATACAAACATATGCTAGACATTAATTAATTCTTTCTATTTTTTTTTCAGCTGTACTGTTTCCTACGTAGTTTCAAATACAAAATGTATCATCAAGTAGTTTGTAATATAAAATGTAACTTGAAAAAAAAAATCAAATGTATCAATAAATAATGTATTGATTGAATGATAAACATCTTATCGTCTCATTTTTTAAGTCTTCTCATTTATTACAAGAGTAAATTTTTTTTTTAAATTGATTTAGAGTTAGGAAATTTACAAAAATAACAAAAAAAAATTTACAAATATCCAAAACAATCAATTAAATTTTTTCTATCTTCCTTAATCATTTACCATTTTTTTTTACCCATAATACTCATATCTCTCTCAAACCAAAACTCGTCAATTGCCTCTCGCCAGTAACAATCACTAGCTCCATTTTACATTTTCCGATAACAATCAACAGTGGTTGGGGAGGCTTTTGACATGAGCTCATCTCCGGTAGTATTTTAGATGTATTTTTCTCCTTAATTTTCAGTAATTTTCACTTCATAAATTTTTATTTTTTTCTATTTTGATAAGTTTGATTGGTGAAAAATCAGTGTATTGATGCATATAGATGAGGTTAGGATTGATTGCCCATAAATATTGGAGATTGTGAAGTGAAATTTAGATTTAAAGAGTGGTACGCGAGGTATTCGATAAAATGCCCCTTAGACTAGATTAAATATTTGATGGTGTATGCAAGATTAAGGTGTTGATGGTGTGATTGTAAGGTGTAGTATAGGTGCAATAGGAGTAGAAATCACACGTGCAACAGCCATCGCGCGCGGGACAGGCCCCCATCCCGCGGGCGACAGAGCTCGACAAGCACCTGTCGCATGCTGTCGCGCACGATCACATTCTGTGATATAGTGCGACAGGTGCCTGCTGCACGATATTATAGAATGTGATCGCAAAAAAAATTATTGAATTATTTTTATTTTTTTAATTATCAGATTAACTAATTAAAAATTTAATTTTTTTGCAGTTGTAATGACCACGAAACCAAGCACGATAAAGATTTCGGAAATGAAACACTTCCCCGGGCATATTACAAATACCTTAAAATTTGGGAATGTGATGGATGCTATCAAGAGGAAGTTAACGAAACAACAATCAAGATTATTCAAGAAAGATATTTTTGGTCATTTCACAAAGATGGATAGCTACTTGTTCAGTTGTGCAATCCTTCACAACGCGCTACTTAGGCAAGTAGCGAGTTGTGATGAAGATAATAAAAATCAGCTGTGGTTTGAATTTAGTGGCCAGTTAGCACGGTTATCAATCGTTAAATGATGTTTAATTATGGGACTTTACTATGGTACATACGACTTACACAAAGAAGCTAAATTTTCTACGAATAACAGGTTGCGTGATTTGTACTTTGAAGGTAACCTAGGTGCTACTCTTAAACGATTTGATAAAAAAATTTGAAGATTTGAACTTTAATGACATGGATGATGTTGATGCGCTAAAGATCGCGTTATATTACTTTGCGGATAGAGTACTTAATGGTAGAAAAGATGAACGTGTACCGAATTCGTTATTGTTAAACTATGTTGATGATCTTGAGTACTTTAGAAGTCTTTCATAGGGTTGTTTATCCTGGAAAATGATATATAAAAATTTAGACACTGCATTGAACTGGAAAATAGAAGCTTTCCAGGGTAATACTCTTAAAGAGGTGAAGTATAACATTTATGCCTTTTGTCCTGGGGTGCAGGTGCGTTTCAAATACATATGAATTTTTTCTATACAACGTATTTTTATTTTTTTTTTCCTAACTTTGTATTTTCACATGTTACAGCCTTGGTTGTTTGAAGTAATTGATGGTTTTGTAGCAGAAAAGTGGGTCATCAAGACAAAAAAGAAAACTCCTCGCATATTGAAGTGGGAAGGTGTTTCCTCATCGAAAATAAGTTTTCTCTGAAGTGTACAAGTTTTACTGAGGTGTACTACTTTATATGCGCGATGGCTAATTTCAATTATTTCATTACTAGGGGATTGTTAAGCAACACTCAATCCGACTACACAGGAGAATGATATGTCATTTTGAAGAAGCATAAAGGATTATGAGATATCAATCCCTCGTTGGGTTCATAATGTGAGTTAATAATTGAATTCAATTATAATATTATTATTGAATCTTCAATTGCCGCAAGTTGTTTAAGTAATCAACTGTATCAATGTTGCAGCATCACCCCAACATACCACCCAACAAAGATAAAGTGGACGATCAGCCACATGTTGAACATGATTATGAAACGGACGATCATGCACCAGAATCATACGACTATAAAGTGGGCAATCAATCGTCTTTTTATGATGAATATGAAGCCGCAAGAGAGGTTAGATGCTTGAGATGCTATTTTTAACATCTAATTATTTTAAAACAATGATGTTATACATAAAATTGATTTATTTTTATTTTTTTGCACAGTCGAAATCAAAGTTCTCGTATGATTATGTCATTCGTAGAATGAATTGATCATTCTATTATTGACATGAAAGAAACAATGACCAAGATAATGTCGGATGTTGAGGCTGAGCGGAATGAACAAAGACAGTTTAGAAAAGAACAAAGAGAGTTTGTAAAATCTGTAATGGGGTTTATTAATTCATGTACTGAGAATTCAACGAAGCATTATTACAGTGATACTCCGATGAGAAACCCTTACATGGTAAGAAATTTATATAGTTCATTTTTATTTTTACTATTATTCTAAATATATTATGATTTAATAAGTTTTTACTATTAATAGGCCCCTGATGATGTTCGAGATTGTCATGATCACACCCCACTGTCATTTTGTTTATTATCTGAGGACGTAAATGATGACAGTGTGCAAATTTTGAAGAAAGCACCTCCCGGCATAAGTAAATTTGGCCGCGAGTATAGGACGTCATATGCACTTAAAAGTCCCTACTTACAAACTTACAAACGAGGAAGGAACATTAACCGTCTTCCGCCATAGAATGAATAGATGTTGATATCGACGAAAGGATAAGTGTGGATATAAATCTACTTAGAGAAGTAGAGGATCCATATTGTTTTATGAGTTCGACTAGTGGTTTGATGGTAACATTGTAGTTGATCGTGACATCCGACATTCGAAGAAATTTTTTAGCATACTCTTAGGGAGAGACTCAATGGGATGGCTAGGGGATGAGGTAACTGTTGTATATTTTTACTTAATTTACTTGTAATGTACTTGCATAATCTAACGGGTTTCTTTGTCATTTACAGTATATCCATGAATATTACCATTTGATAAGTAATAAACAGCAGCAATACCCTAATGCCTTATATCAGCGCTGCACACACACAGATGTCTATTTTTGGGTAACATATGGAACTATATAATTGTCGTTTTATTATGCTATAATAAGTAATAATATTTTTGTAATGAATTGATTAGGTTTTCTTGAAGGCTCAGTGGAATAACGGTGACTGTGTAGTTTAAATAACTACATTAATGGTCCGGATGACACAAAATCAAAACCGTTCGCGGATGTTGATGTGGTGTGTATTACTTACATTGAATGTCCTTTAATATTTAAAGATTTGAGCATAAAAATTTTGGATATGTGTTTCATTTATACCGTATGCAGGTTTTCATTCCAATTAACTTACAAGGCGATCATTGGGTTGTAGCCCGAGTAGACTTTGTACACAAGCGGTTCTCTATTTATGACTCATTAAAGGAACATCGAGACGAAAAAGTTTATTCTCAACTATTCAAGCCACTTCAAAATATATTTCCTCGATAGCTACAAGATGTTGGATTTTACAGCCTCCGACAAGCATTACAGATCGCAAAGCCTTGGAAACTTATACTAATTAAGAGTGTACCACAGCAATAAATAAGAATTGGTGATTGTGGGGTGTTTATGTTAATATTTACGATATATTTAATGTTCAAGGTACGATTTAATTTTGATAGTAGTCATGGACAATACTTTAGGAAGAAGATTGCCGTTGATATATTTAATAGAGATATTAGGTTGTAAAATATATTTCGGGTTTGACAATTCTCCAACACTTATTATGAATAATTATTTTAACAAAGACAGTTTAACACGTTGAATACATAATAAACATAAGAGTTTAAAATACATAATATATATTTTCTTGAATACATAAGACGCTACAACGATAATAGGCCGCTAATTAGAATTCGTCGCAATGAGATTCTTACATCTTTTTCTGTTATGCCTGTGTTCCTTGGACCGAGAACATATCACAATTCTCCGTGATACATCCTCACCAACGGATGGTATTCTAAGCTCCTTCGGACGACCAGGAGACGGTTTTTCTATTGGTGGATTTACCTTTAACTTACCTTTAACTGTTGGATGTGGTGTGCAACTTCCCAAGAACAGACATCGCCAACCGGATTGATTGACACTGCATATGCCTTCAATAATGATTCCTTAGAGTAAAACTGAGAACAGAGACCTATGTAATCTACACGAGCATGTAGGCAAGCAGCTATTGCATGAGCATATACAAGTTGATCAAGTTGGAATACTTTACAACTACAAGTTCGACGACTTATGTCAACTAACCATTCCTTCACACCACCACCCCATATTTGAAATTTATGCTCAGACACCGGACGAACATTCATTCTTTCAGCTTGATCTTTTCTGTCAGATACTATTTTATTTGTCCACGTTGTTAAATGAGTACTCATCGATTCTGCCACTATTTTTCTGTCATAAAACCATAGTTGCAATGTTTTCAGAAAATGGTCAACCAAATGAGTTATAGGAAATTTTTGAGCTTCCCTCATCAAAGAATTCACACTTTCGGCAATATTAGTGGTTAGAATGTTGTACCTCCTACCATCGAATTGAGATCGTGTCCAATTATATGTGCCCACATTATTCTCTAAGTAATCAGCTGCCCCAGAATGCATTCCCCATAACCCCTCAAGTTGTATTCTAAACTCTTCACATCTGTATTCCTTAGCTGCATTTATAAATGCAGGCTCAAACTTATCCCAAAGAGCTTTTGACATCCTAAATTTTGACTTAACATTACCTTTGACATGGTAGAAACAAATGCCGTGGGTAGCATTACGAAATATCTTCATAACAGCTTTTTGAATAGAATTGCATCGATCGGAAATAATGACTAAATCTGGAATATCACCAATTACTCTACGCAAATTCATCACAAACCATTCCCAAGAATCATTATTTTTGAAATCCCTAATCCCAATAGCTAGTGGATACAATTGATTATTTCTATCTAAGCAGGTTGCCACAAACATTGTTCCACGATATAACCCTTTGAGGTGAGTACCGTCTACTGCAATCACTGGTCTGATACTCTGCAAAAAACCAGTGATACAAGATCCAATAGCCACAAAATAGTACAAAAATTATTATTGCTATCCAATTTAAGAGCAGTTATTGTACCCTCATTTTCCTTCTCCAATACATGAGAGTACTTGGGAAGTAAATTATATGATTCTGATGGACTTCCTCGTATCACCTTAAGAGCAAATTCTCTAGCCCGATAAGCCTATTGGTATGATAAGCGAATATTGTATTCTTGCTGGATGTCTGCTATGATGTCATTTGGAATATATATCCGCTTCTCCTGAATAAATTTATTCACGATACTATGACCAATAACCTGACTCCTTGCTTGACGAAGGCCCCTCGGCTCATTACGACACGTGTGTATATTGTCACATCTCATCACTACCCAACATACATTCTCTTTATTTGATGTTTTTTTTGCCCGAAGACGCTATTTACACGAAATTAAAGTACAATGTGCCTCGAAACGTGTCGATGTGGATCTTGCAACCTTGAAATCGAACTTATCCCTCAAGAAAACTTTGCGCAATTCCAACATTAAATTATATTTAGAATCGAACAACTTGCCCACACAAATATCATTACACCAAATCTGAAGGTAAAACTGGTACAATACTTATAAGAGGGTCAACTTGTACGCCCTTCGAATGGGGCCTTGGAATAATAGGCCGACTTCGGCGTAGATCATGATAATTCTCAAAGTGAGGCAAATTTTCCCTATCACCAACTGGATCCTCATCATGCTCATCATCCCCATCACCACCATCATCTCCATCATCCCCATCATCCTCATCCTCATCCCCATCATCGCAAGAATTATTCAATTGAACATCATCATCAATAGGAGCATATCCAAAATTATCGTCCCCATCGTAAATTAGGCTATGGTATGAATCAGCATTAATGCTATTTGACGTTGTATTATTCGTGTCATTAATGAGATCATCATTGTAATGGAAGGGAGAGTAACCTTGTTGCAGTGAGGTCGTCAGCGGTAACACATCTTCTTTAACAGCCGCCAGTGTAATGACGTTCTCTTCTTGAACATGCTCTTAATTTCTTACTTTAGGAAATTTGCTAACAAAAACAGGGATACAGCCCTCATTCACCGAATTAGAGCTCATATATATTAAAACTCTTACTATTTCATCATCAACTATATCTATTGGTATTGAACATACGGGTTGGGTAGAACATCTCTACATGTAAAGTTGTCTTCAATTCAATACTGTAATCATTCGGATTTATTTGCAAAACTTCGTATACTCTTGAAAGAAATACATCAAATGTACAGTTTTTTGGAACTAAAAAAGCTCTATTTTTTCCATTTATGTACTTAAAACGACCGTCTGTCAAATCCTCTCATGATCCATCAAAACACATTTGAAGAACAATTGACTCCATTAAGCCTAAGAAAGAAAAAATTAGTACTTAAAAAAAAATTTAGAACATCAGTTGTCCAACCGTGCGACAAGAGCCTGTCGCACGGTTGGACAGAATCTGTCACCGTGCGCCAGGCACCTATCGCACGTGCGATAGAACTCATATCTTGTCGCGACGGTGCACGTCAGACGCTTTTCGAAGTTCGTCTCCAAGCTCGTATTTACTCAAAATAACTCATAAATTTTGATTAATCGAAAAATAAAAAACTACACATTATGTAAAATAAATATTAACCTTAACTTTTTACTTTCTAATTAATGCGTGGATGATTAGTGTGCGAGTTTTAGGGATTAGGGTGTGCTGGATTTTGAAAAGTGTTGATTGAGAATATATGAGAATTATTGGTTTTGATATCTGAGGGTATTTAAGCCTATTTAAGAAATATATAACTACATATGATAGAAAAAATTTAATTAATTATTTTAGATATTTACTAAATTTTTTTGGCTATTTTTGTAAATTTCCATTTAGAGTTAGATTTTAATTATTATACATTGAGACAAATCCGAACAAATTTTTTATGCACGCATCATATGATATGAATCAATGTATTAGTAATGAATAATGAATTCGACCATCATTTAACACATGACATGAACGACAATTCAGATACAAACTATATTTATCTCAATTATGTAAGTGAAACATTATTAATAAACAATATAGAAAATTTAGCAAAGTCAGTATTTTAACACAATATATATATATATCCACACGCGCGCGGGGAATCTAACTCTAATAAAGATATTAATTAATTCCTTTGAGTCTTTGACCTTGGATATTTTTTTTTTTGATCATAAACTGAATCACAAATAAACCCAATAACAAATCCAAGAATGGGAACAAAATCATTTGAGTGCATCGTGGGATCGATTTTTGTAATTTCTTTATAAAGCCAAGAAAGTAGTCAAAATTTAATCATACTACAATATGCAATCATGAGGCATGATAAGTATGACAAACACCTAATCATTTTCATCCTCAAAGTAATGTTTAACTTTAGATCTCTAAATCATTACTGGATTTAGATATTTTGAATTGAGTGTACGAGCCATGCAAATTAAATTAACTTACCCACTAAAGATCTTCGTTTTTTTTGGTGCATGCAGGTTGTGCCAACCCCCCAAAAATGCCAAAACACTCTCTTTTCCATTACTTTTAATATTTTGAACCAAACAAAAGAAAACACAAAATCAAATAAAAAATAATTAAAATGTAACAATATTTATGTCCTTAAATTAGGGTTTCTAGACAAGAAGAAAATCAAGCTCTTTATTCTCTCTCTTTATTAGATCCCTTTCTCCTTCTTCCCCCATCCCTTCACATGCATATTCACATGATTTGGTGATATTTTGTTAAAGAGTAACAAGAATTCATCAACTCTTAACTAATTTAATACTGTAATAAGCATGTGCCACATAAGTTTGGTAAAGAATTCTCAAATATTAAATATTAGTAAGAATTTAAATTTAAAAATATTTCATATAAATTAATATAAATTAATTACAGTTATATAACTTGATTGTTCCGTAATTGCAATTATTTGTCCCACCCAAGCAAAAATAAAGAATTCTCCTGTGGCCAACTCACCACTAGGCTCTCTATATATCCCAATGGTAAAGAACGAGTTTGAAATCCTGTGATGACATCGATTTTTTTTCGGTGTTAAAGGGGCTCTTTAAACAAAGAGCTGCGGAAACACTAAGTGGGGTAGACTACCCCGTGTATATCATGATAAATAAAGTTAGTCACATCAGCCGGGGTTTATTCAGAAAATGGACACCCCAATAATTCCAACGCCACGTGGCAAAGATCACACACGCTAACTTACCCCAGCCACTCGCCCCACCCATACCTCCCTACCATGTCCGCCATCGTGAAACCCTATCTCTCTGTCTGTCTCTCTCTCTCTCTAGATTAGAATTAGATCGATTAGATCCTCTCTCCCCCCTATGAATTCCATCTCCAGAACGACACGTCGTTTTCCTCATCCTTCCTCCTCCTCTCACTTCCTTTGATGATCAATTTCCCTTTCCCATTCACCTCCTCGTTCTCATTCACGTTCTCGCACCATTCAAAAACCCTAATTTTGAATAATTTTGAAAACATTAATGCAATAAATAATTTTGAACGAAGTGAGCAAATCAACCAACAATCTTCCGCTCTGTCACTCACTAACAAAATATCACGAAACAATCAGTAATTAGCAAATTAATTGAACTTTTTCAAGCAGTAATGGCTACTTTTGGTGCTGCTGCCGTTGCCACCAATCAAAACCCTAACAAATCCGTCGAGGTATGCTTCCTTCCTTTATTTATTTTTTGGATAATTTTTAAAAATTATTTAGCGTTAAATTTTTTGTCGGTTTCTGGTGTACGATGAATTTGGTGACTGGTGTACATATTCACAAACAATTAATGCTTATTATGATGTTATTCGGATTAAGTAGAAAGATATGTAAATTATTTATTATATATTTTTGTTAGGTTTAAGCTTAATTGTTTGTGTTAATGTAAAAATTAGTCTTACTTTTTTGGATAAAGAATTATTATTATTATAATGCTAAATACGTATGCTAAGCTATGATCATTTGTTTGCTTGCTTTCTTGCTGAAAAGATTCATGAAAGCGAACCTATTGCTCAGCTCGTGAATGTATCGAAGTTTCAGTGTAAAAGAACAGTATTTAAGTGAATCATCAGGCTTACTAGTAGTGCTTGGAAGTTTATAGTGTGATTTTCATGCATAAGACTCGGTCAGAATGTTAAGTTTATACTAGGTTAATGAAGATACAGTTTTTTATAATTGGTCATGCAAAAGTTTGATGCACCAAATTTTCCATGAGATAAATTGTCTCTAATCATAGGTTCTAAATGTATACACTAAATGTCAATATTTGTCATGTAGTTGTATGTGAAGTTTAGTTCTGTCATTGGAGCTTCATGACTTCTATTTTGTCAGTGGATTCTTGAGTAAGCTTGGTTGATCATTTGATGTAAAAATGCTATTAGAAAAGAAGTATTTATGTGAAATTTTTCAATGGCAGGTGTCTCAACCTCCCAGTGATTCTGTTTCAAGCCTTTGTTTCAGTCCCAAGGCCAATATATTGGTTGCAACTTCATGGGATAATCAGGTTTGTCCAATGGGGTTCTGTTCTTTTATTTATACTTTTAGTTATGCCTTTCTGTTTTTTGGTTAACATCCTTGATATTACAGGTAAGGTGTTGGGAAATTTCACGCAGTGGAACTGCTGTGGCCAGTGTGCCCAAGGCATCAATCTCGCATGACCATCCGGTAATCTAATGCAAGATTTGTGGTAGTTAGAATACCATACTGTTGAATAAGTAATTGCTGATAATTTAACCTTTTTCTTGTCTTCGCAATTTGAAGGTCCTATGCTCAACATGGAAGGATGATGGAACTACTGTCTTTTCTGGAGGATGTGACAAGCAGGTCAAGATGTGGCCTTTACTTTCTGGTGGTCAGCCAGTGACTGTGGCCATGCATGATGCACCAATTAAGGAGATTGCTTGGATTCCAGAGATGAATCTACTTGCCACAGGAAGCTGGGACAAGACATTGAAGTAAGATTTTCACTTCTTTTTATATGAATTTAAAATTGCTGTCCATGTGGCATTTTGGTTGGGGTGATGAATTGGTTTTAACAATTAGAAGTTCATCTGTTAGAAGTCTTTATTGTGCAGCAGGGTGAACTGACCTTCATGCCAAGTGGAACAATATGTGCATATGGGTAGTTAAAGTGGTCAGTTCACCTGACCTCAAACAGAAGAGTGACCATTTTGTGTTCAGATGAATGAATGGAAATGTTGTTCATGTTTTGTTCTGCCATGGTAGCTGGTACTGACGATTACTGATGCTCAAAGTGGATATGAGCTGGCAGGGGCTATGGAATCTCAAATTGGCACTCTTTTTCCATATATAGTTTAGGTGTTGTTTAGAGAAAAATGCCCATGATGAGTGCTTTAATATTTTCGGTTTTTCTCCTTGTTTCTTCTCTAAATTGTGTGTGTCATGCTCTTTTCTTCTCCTTTTGGGTTTACAGTATGTCTTTTCATTTCTATTTGGTATCTGATGTGGTGCCATGTGTTTTCTATAAGCACTTTGTATGATTTTGTGTGTAGTTGATCTGTCACTTGTACTTTCTTGATGTTCGTGTATTTTGAGTTCCTTACCCTCTGGATGTTCCAATATATAATTAGGTACTGGGATACAAGGCAGCCAAATCCCGTGCACACTCAACAGCTGCCTGATCGCTGCTATGCACTCACAGTGAGATACCCGCTTATGGTTGTTGGCACTGCAGATAGGAATCTAGTTGTCTTCAACTTGCAGAATCCTCAGGTGATTTTTTTTTTTTTAAATTCTATGAGAACATTGATTTATATATGTGAATTAAAAGGGCAAATTTAGTGCAGGCAGCTGAAGCATGTGTTTTGAGTTCACATTAGTGGTTGGTTGACTTCGATTTAAAATTTAACTTGTAGCTTTCTTGTTTAATGTGGAATGGAAAAAATAATCATTCATTGGTTGTTTTTGGATCCTCCTGTGTGAAGCCACCTTCCCTTGTAGTTAAAATGGTTCCTCAATGTTATGGAGCATCCTGTATAAAATTATTGTATGAATATTTCTTCTTATTGGTGTTGTCTGGAAAAGAGTTATTTCTCGATTTCATTTTTGTTTGTGTAAAAATATGAATGGATACTTTAATAAACTGATCTCCTGAGAAGAGCTTGACGTAGATTTGCCACAAAAAAAAAAAGGCCATCTGGACTACAGTTACAGTATGTAGTTCCATGTCTTCAATATCCCTTTTTAATTGAAAAATATAGCAGACTGGAATGGGTTTAATTGCCTTGCATCTTTCAGTTTTACTTGATAATTTTAGTCACGCTATTCCTGTTCTTATGTGCTGGTGATAAATAAGACATAATAGCTCCAAAAATTTTGAGCTCTGGCTCCTTTAGAAATTTAATGTAAAGGTTGGATGTAATAATACATCTTCGTGTGCTATCATGACAATTTAGATAATGTTTTCTGCATTACCTGTACGATTTACCATATGTGGCACATGCTTATTGCAGTATTAAAATAGTTAAGAGTTGATGAATTCTTGTTACTCTTTAACTTGTTTAGATGCTGAGCTGGGGATTTATTGATTTCCATATTTTACCTTCATGTATTATTCTTTTTATTTTTTGTTTACGTATTTATATCTATATTATCTTCTGAATATGTCTAATCATTATTTAATGCTACCAGACTGAGTTCAAGAGAATCACTTCCCCTTTGAAGTACCAGACAAGATGTGTCGCTGCCTTTCCTGACCAGCAAGGTTTCTTGGTATGCATTCAATTATGTTGATCTCTCTTTTTTTCTTTCTTCATGGTCTTTATTCTCAAAATATGAGGCATTGTTAATTTGGTTTCATATTCTCATGTTTCTAAATTTGCTTCCTCTGCCGCAATGAGGGGCTAAGTTTAGCCTCAATTACCTATTCCACTTTAAATTTCATCAACATCGACTCCCAACTTCTTTTAATTGGGATCACTATCTTTGCTTCTAATCTTTGCTTTATGTGTAGACTATTGTGCTTCTCTTATTTTTGGTTGTTGAATATGGTGTTATGATTCCCATAGGTTGGTTCAATTGAGGGAAGGGTTGGTGTTCATCATCTTGATGATTCACAGCAAAACAAGAACTTCACTTTCAAATGCCACAGAGACGGTAGTGAGATATACTCAGTCAACTCATTGAACTTCCATCCTGTAAGTTTCCTTTTAGTGCTTTCTGATTTAAACTTTTCAGTTGCATAAAAAATTCAAAATCTAAAACTTAGAAATAAAAGTACACATTGGAGTGATATAATAGCTCATTTGAGGCAACTTTAGTGATGCAAGTGAATCTCATTTGTAATGAACCCATGTCTACATAATTTTTCCTGATATTTATAATTTCCTGAAGATTAGAGATCTTTCAAGCATTAGATCTCAGTGCCCTTCGGATGTTGGTATCATAAGAATTTTTATCCAACAGTGGGAATGTACTTTCTTTTGTGAGGATTTCATTGCTCAGTGCACATACTTTTTGGTATTATTAACATCATATGTTATCATTTAAGATTTGTAGAGTAGGAGATGCATCTAATTGTTCTTCATTTTATAAGGTGAAATGCCTATATCTATTGCTCAGTTCTCATGTAATTGTTCTTTTGTCCAGATACATCACACTTTTGCAACAGCTGGATCTGATGGTGCATTTAATTTTTGGGACAAGGATAGCAAACAGAGGCTCAAGGTATTTTGACTTTCATTTATTACTTTAATAACAACTATTATTATTATTGTTCTTCCTAGCTGAAATACATAAAACAATGTGATTTTTACTGGATTTTCAGGCCATGTCGAGGTGTGGGCAACCTATACCTTGCAGTACATTCAATAATGATGGCTCAATATTTGCGTACTCGGTAAATATATTCTTCCCATCTTCCTAAAGTAGACTTAGATTTTCACACAAATAGGGATATATGCAGCACTTAAGTTTAAGATAATGGCAGGATTTTAGAAGTCCACTCCTCTTTCGTTCTGTCTATTTACGTGATGCTTAGTCTTCCATGGCTTATGTCAATTCAATGTTACCTGCATTTGCATTTCCATGAAATTAAACAAAAATATCTGGTTCTTCCTGCAATGTTCTGATTCTGGCATGGCATATTGCATTGATTTCTTGGACATTTAAACTTGAACTAGAAAAGTCTCTTTCTAAATCTTATCTTGATATTTCCTGTAGGTGTGTTATGACTGGAGTAAGGGTGCAGAAAATCACAACCCAGCAACTGCAAAGACTTATATCTATCTACACTTGCCACAGGTTCGTTTAGCTTTTTGTTCATATACTATCATCAGTAACATATCTTTGGAATCACTGGAGTAAGAAGATAATTATGCAATTTTTTGACAAGCAGGAGACTGAGGTTAAAGGCAAACCACGTGCCGGAACAAGTGGGAGAAAATGAAGCTGCTTTTGGGCTGAGAGCAATACATATGGAAGCTTTACGATGAGAACTTATTTTTCCCTTGTCATGTCCCGATTATTTTCTTTTTCTTCCCAGAATTCGTAAATGAAAGAGATGTTGGTTCTTGTTGTCAATAGAGGAGTCTAGATTAGGATTTACGAATGAGGGTCTTGAGAGGGTCAATGTTTTCAATATCCCTGGCCAGAGTCGAAATTATTTTAGATAAGCATTAAATTTAATCTTTTGGCGTAGTTGTTTCAATGCTGATTGTGCCCATAGGCGTGATCTGTCGCAATGCTTGACAAGATTTGTGAAAAGATCTATCATTTAGCTGTCCATGATATTCCTTTTAAGCTGCTGTATTTTGTTGACAATATTTATCATTAAAAATATAAAAGTAAAAAGAGAGAATCAAGACAATATTTAAGATTTGGTGATAATAATTTATAAATTAATTTTAAAATAAAAAATATAATCGTATTATTAGTTAAGTAAATATTTTAATATTTTAATCTTAATCTAATACAGAAAAAATGTAAATATTTTAATATTTTAATCTTAATCTAATACAGAAAAAATTATGTCGATTTAAATTTAATTTATTTAATAATTATATTAAATTTGATAATTTATATTTATTTATTTATATTGTGTAATCAAATCGTATCAAATTTTGTGAGTTCACCTTTTGTTTTGGTTGAGTTCACCTTTTGTTGGTAATATGATTCAAGCAATGGTGTAGTTACAATGCATTGCAGTGATTGTATTTGTTGGAACAGTTAACGATTTACCATCCTCTCGTGTGAATCTGTTGTGTAGAATTTCCTCTGCAAAGTTATGGCTAATGTGAAATCTTATGCATCTTTTTTCTGTCTTTTTAGGTGGTGATCAATTTTTCTGTTTGTGGAAACTATAAAGTTGATTGGAATTTTGCATGTAAATTTTGTCGATGGAACATTATTATGGTTATTTTTTTGACAAAGCACCTTTCGAGAGGACTTTTCTTAGGTACTTGATCAAATACTTCTTGGAAATTGCTTTTCAAATAAACTTTCATTTTCTCCGTTTTACTCGCTATCAGAACTTATAAATTTGGTTTACAGTGTACTTGAATCAACTTTCAATAAAGCTTGCCATTTACATAGAAAAATATACCCTTCACAAAGCTAGAAAGCAACAATTTGGAATCGAATTTCTGAACTCTTCATGTTCCTGGGCAAAGGTGCCCTGACATAATATTAAATTAAGAGAATAAAGACAGAATGGTTCAAAATAATGTTGGCTGATTTTATTTTTCATTTAATTTGTTTTAAAGTTTTGGATTTCTGTAAATATAATAGTCCCCACATTCGTATGAGCGGATTTGAACTCCCAAATTTATATCCCACATTTATTGTATCACTTTGACAGATTTTACCAGTTGAATCAATTAGCATTAAAATCACTTTGCCTGTTATAATGACACTTATTTAATAATATAATTGAGAAGTTCTAGCGTAGCTAAATCAAAAGGTATTTAAATGTAATCCACAAAATCAAAGGGCTCCATGAACGTTGTCCACTTAAATGACGCAACTTTTTAAGATTTGCATGGAGAATGATATGATATGATGATAGAATCTTAAGTGCATAACAGAAGTCATAATTCTTTGAGTAAGTGTAAAGAAAAGAACACAAAAATGCCATACAATAAAGTGTATGGTTCATAGAAAAATTTTGCCCTCTTGTCTTTGGACTTATGTATAATTTTATCAAAGCACGCGTTACCTTTAGTTTTACCCTTTTTTTCCCTCCAAGTCGCAAATTAAAACTCTTTTAGGTTTCCTTGACCACGCCTAACTAAACCATTTTTGTCCCTTAAAATAATATTCAATAATAAGTTCCAATATAATTAAAAATTATTAGTATCTTTCTTTTTGTTGGATTGCCTGATTTTGTTCCTCGAACATGCGACAATGCATCTCACAAGTAAGCATTTTTCCTGTTTGATTATAGATGATTCGCATGATAGACAAAAAAAATTAGTCAACTTCATCGGTTTATTTATCAATAAATTAAAGTAAGGTCATTTTGTATTAGCGCTATTAACACTTATTTTAAATTTTCTTATAGAGAGACTAAGAAACACAATTAGAGGCAAAATAATGTAACCATCTTAGTGAAAAATAAAATTTGAGTGATTGCTAATAATGACCAAATACCATGGCATAGATTTGTCATCATAGCTAGCCATTAACATCCAACTTTGTACCCAAGCATTCCACATACTTTTTTAGAGCTGGTTGATCACTATTAAAGTAGAAAAGACAATAATGATAAGCAATTTGATCTCTCAATTCTCTAGGGATCACCAATAATTCCAAAAGAAAGAAAAATCTCATATCATCCAAAATCTATTGTGAAAAATATTTCAAAAAATCATTCAAAATATGTTGGGTCAAGCTCAACGAAGCAGAAAAACAATTGGCTTATAATGACTATAGAATAATTATGATATGTCTTGATCTTAGTGTAAATATGACATAAATAAAAATTTAAGTTATTAACAGTATATAAATTTTCATTAATCTTCAGTGTCTATTTGAACGTGCATTATCAATTGAACCGCAAATTCGGTTCTTATATAATCATGAATCCAAATTCAAGCCATTCAATGGTTTAGCCAACTAGTGTAATATGTCGGTTTATTGATCATAATAAATAGCTAATTATTCTGTTTTTTTTTTTCCTGGAAAAGGTGAATGCTATCATGGTCTGGTTTTGGTAATAAACAAATTTGTGAAAATTGTGAAGATGATGCAAATTGTTAACAAAATTAAGAATACGTACATAATGCATAAAACTTTGTCCATGACAATAAGTTAATAAATGCAATGTCGTCATTGACTAATATCTTGGTTACCAGTTATTCTTTTTCTAGAGGCCACCTCTCTCCACTAGCTTCCCATGAGATACTGCGGTGTATAATGTTGGTTTCTTTGTAGAGGTGCAAAGAACAAAGATATGGTGTAAGATGATATCTCCTCCCAATTTCATTGATTCAACATGGCATCTAATGCCTTTTAGGGAAAAGAAAATGGTTCTAATTATTGATCTCTATTGATAAAGATAAACTCGAGAGGTCTAGGTGCCACACAATTTTGATTGGATTTATTTTTTATATCATTGTCAAAATGTGTGATAATTAATTACATTATTTTTATGGAGTCATATTTCATCGTCGAATGACATTTAATATTTCAAGTATAATATTTTTTATTTTAAATAATTATAATTTTTTTTGTATTTATAATAAAAAATATATCAAAACCTCCTAAATCAACTTAAAGATATATAGTCGATGAAATCAATTGAATTTACTTCCCATTATTTAAAATAAAATCAAGAAAATCTCTTCATTTATTCACATAGTGAATTCAAACTCATAGTTCACTACCCAGATATTAAATGATTTTCTATTTCGAGTATATTGTTACATGTCCTAAAAATATATGTTAAACAGCATTACCAGATCCTATACCCAAACAGGCTAGGCTTTGTATAAATGGCAGTTGCAAATTGCAACTAGAACCATTAACCATAATAGCAAAGGCATGTGAGAAACCCTTGAATCCCTGAAAGATGATCAAAAGAATAATTGAAGGAGACAAAAGAAGAGTGTTAAAATAGATATCATTATCTCTTTCGTAAACTTGGTCTGTCTAATGCAAGCAAAAGTGGATGTTGTGGTCAAATATAGCAGCTCCTAGCCTACAAAGACAAAAGCCCTTGAAAGCAAGAACAAAAAATATAAGAATGTGCATGAGAGGCTGAGTGTGACGAGGGGAATGGGCTTGAAGATTACATCAAACATGGGTTTCTGTCTTCACTTCAAATTGTGGCATATGGGTAGGTTTCCTATGTTTAGTAAATGTGATGTGAGCCACGTACTCATGTCCACTCACTACTAATACAACAAATACCAGCAGCTCTTTCACTCTTTAAAACCATTAATTTCATTCAGAAAAGAAACAAGGAATTTGTATACAAATTTTGAACTAACTTAAATGATAAGAAAGCTATGTACATTCTACTTGTCCCTTTGTGGCTACAATAGATCATGATCTGAATTTGGGCAGAATTTAGCAGTCTCTGTACTAAATAATTCATTTAAAAAATTGGGTTTTTTTTTTAAATTATAATAATATTAATAATATTACCCACGTTAAAGGATGAGCTGAGAAAGTACTATTTCACCCACTTATAAAAGAGAAAACTATTAAAGAAATCAAGACTAACAACTAAAAACTCTTGTGGGTCCCCATTGATACATTGATTGATTGCCCAGAAGGCCGCAATATGTGCTTATATATAAAGCCTTGTCCTCTTACACTCAAAACCCCCCACATCTCCAGCTGCTTGTTCTCACAGACATTTCCACGAACACTTTTCCACTTCGAGAATCATCAGAAACGTTTCGTTTCAAACCCACCATGGCTAGGACACAACAGCGGTATCGCGGCGTCCGTCAAAGGCATTGGGGTTCTTGGGTCTCAGAAATCCGCCAACCTCTATTGTAACTATCTATTCCCAACCTCATTAATAGAAGTTTCTCCTTAGTGTTTGAAAAACGTTTATAAATTTTCACGTACATACAAACGAAACGTTTCTTTTATTTCATACTTTTCGCATCATCTTCGCATACCCATTTGGCCTTTTCATACATTTTTGTATTTGGTGTTATTAATAACGTTTACTTAAAGAAATGTTTCTGTATAATTTTTGGGATGCAGAAAGACGAGAATATGGCTAGGCACATTTGAGACAGCAGAGGACGCGGCAAGAGCATATGATGAGGCAGCAAGGTTCATGTGTGGGCCAAAAGCACGTACAAATTTCCCATAAAATCCAAACGAGTCGCAATCTTCTTCGTCTAAGCTTCTCTCAGCAACTTTGGCAGCAAAGTTACACAAATGTCACATGGTATCTCTCCAAGTGACCAAAAAAAATATACCAAAACCGCCAGCAGTACTTCAATCACAATGTAAATCTTTCGCCGGAAAAAGCATCGATACGAGCGCCGGGTGGCCGGAGACAAAATGGGTTAAAGAGGAAACTCAAGTTGTGAGTACTAATAACAATCAACAGTTTAAAGCACTTGAAGATGATCATATAGAGCAAATGATAGAGGAATTGCTTGATTATGGCTCTATTGAGCTTTGTTGTGGCAATTCAACTTAGGTTATAATATAAACATATATCTATATATTCTAAAATGTACCATTTTCTAATTGCTATTGCAATTAAGTTTTCTTGTTTTGGTTAATCTTGGTTACGTAGCTCTCAAGCTATATTAAGTCACTTAAGTGACAATATTTAAGAATGTAGATGCATAAAGTAGTATGAATAAATGTGAATGACTCAAAAGGGTATTGGGGTATATGATCTTATTATATAGCTGACATTGAATATGATCTTATTATATAGCTGATATTGAATATGAACGTGTAAAAGACATATGATGATATCATCATTTGATTTTTTAGATGCTTGCATATATATTTTGTTTCTTTTTATATCTCATGTACGTAAATTAATTTCAAAGGGGGGAAAGAATCCCCAACCTACAAGTGCAAAAAAGTGCAAAAGAGTGATGGATTAGGAGGGTTTTTATTTATTTTATTTCAAAATTTTAGGGATTTTTTTGAAATTATATTTGGTGTTTACTAATGTAGATTCATTATCATAACTGGAATTTTCATTATGCTCTTTAGATTTAATAAGTGAAGTCTGAGCTAGTAGTCATCAATCATTTCGTTAGGTCAATAATTGAAAGAAATATTAAAATTAGAAACTTCTCTGGAAAATTACGATAATATTTTTAGATTATAAAAATTATTTTAAAGTCAGTTTTTAAAGGGTCGTTTTTAGTTTTTCATTATGAGGAGGACAAGCAGACATGATAATAATAGAAAATTATTTTCTCTGATGATGTTGTCTTTGATAATTGATAGTCATGCAGCTGTATTTTTTAACTAGAATTTGATCATTATAAAGTGGAAATTAATTCTCTTATAAATATATTAGTCTGTATTTTTTTTATGTATGTTTTTAAAAGTAGAAGAATGGATAGAGTTCAAATTAATTTTTTTTTTCAAAATTTGAACTCAAATACAAGTCAAATAATATTGTTTGAAAGCTAATTGGTCAAGGCCCTTGCGCATGTAACTTTAATAGTGATACTAAACATAAAAGTTAAAATTTAGCAAAGACGCTTATTTAAAATTTTGAGATTATAATAAAGTTTACAATATGAAATAAAAAAATAATTAAATAATATAATCCTTTTCATTTACCGATATGAACGGGATCTGAATATTTGGAGTGTGATGCATTGCCTCTTTCGATCAACATTCTCCTTAACATTTTATTAAAGTTGATAAGAAACATGACAAGTTTTGGGATCATCAATAGATTTATTAAGAAACATCACTTTTCAAAGAACCACTTTTGACCTACCTATAACTTCTTAGTCGTTTTTAATTTCTCCTATAGTAATAAAAGTTTTATATTTATTTAATTTATATTGACAAAGATTTATTGGATATTAAATTATTCTCAAATAAGCACAACATGTTTCTAACAGCTGGAAAAAAAATACAATTTTTAGGGACATTTTGTTATTTGAAAAAAAAATGCCATCCCCAAATTTCTACCATTTTAAAAAATATATATTTTCATTATTTATGTGTAATCTATTATGGTAATCTTATAAGTTCATGTCTCAAAATAATTTTTTAACATGTTGGCGTTACACATAAAATCTCCACGGGCACATGTTTCCTTTATTTTTTAAGTGGAGATTCGAGTTTTTTTAGTATTTTTTAGAATTTATTGTTATATGTTGGACTTCAGTGGGCTTCATTGTATTGGGCTTTGATTGAATTACATAGAGTGGTGTTATTTGCACCACCCCCGAACTCACTTGAAACCCCATTTTCAGGTTTATGGCTCCGTGCTTAGTTAAAATTATATAAAATGACAAATATTAATTTAATTAAAATCAAACATAATTTCTTTTTGTTACTAAATCTTCACACACAATCAATTATGTTATTGGGATTTTTGTTATTTTGCCTTCAATTTCTAGTTATCCTTGTTTGTAGATACGATAAATGCCCTCTTGATGAAAAAATTCAATAGACTTGATAAAGTTTATTGTTTATAATTTATTTTTTTTAAGATTTGATAAACTATTTATAGGTTTTCTCTTAATTACTTCAAAATCATTCTGGAACCGTTTGAAAAAAAAATTGAATCCAATATATATTAGATAATGGAAATAAGACGTTTATGAGGTGTGGGTGTGAACTGCAACGAGAAATATATATATATAGATTGTGGTTTAGTTAATTATATTTGTAGTTTTATGTATACCTTATCTCGGAGTTTCCGAGAATATTGAAGGGATGCCAAATTCGGCGAGGCTTCGACTAGACTTTTGGGCTTGAGCTGGATCAGGCTCGGGCTAGGGGTTTATCGAGAAAGCCTTAGTCCCGTCTTTCAGCCCGACAATTAAATATTAAAACAGAAAAATAAAAGATTCTAATTGTATTTAGATTTCGTTTGTTGTAGCTTTCAATTGAGTTTATTTAAGTAAAATTTTTATTAGTAGAGTTTTTATAAATGGTGTTTTATCTAAAATGTTCTAGTTATTTAGTTGTCAATGAGAGCTATTATTAAAAATTATAATATTTTTTTAATAAACAAGTTCTTTAAAGTTATGTCATAAAAATAATAAAATATGATTGTTAAATGTGTAAAAAATATTTTAGAAATTTTACTGTTTAAAAAAAATTCAACCTCTATTCCCAAAATGTCAAAATTTTAACTTAGTAGATGCGAAATAATTTATTTAGTCTTCAAAGGTTATACTAAAAAAATAACTAAATAATAACAAAATTTTTGATAAAAACTTATGTAATTAAATAAACACTTATAATTATAAGTTATATCAAATAGATATTTCTTAATTGCATTATGATAATTGATAATATGTTTGCTTTCAATTTAATTGTATTTTAATTTCATGTTATTTTATTATATTAAGTGTTAGTGTTATAACTATTAATAACTTCTTTTTTTTTCTTCTTTTATCTTTTAGTCTTTTTTTTTTCGGTTAAGGCTGGTCTTTCCTTCTTTATAAAAGTTAAGCTTTTTCTTCCATGTGAAGGCTAGCATTTTTCTTTCCTTCTATGTGAAGGCTAGTCTTTCTTTCCTTATAATGATTAGTTTCCACCCATATTTGTGGTAGTTGATTTTGTTTTTAGTTATGTTAAATCTATGGGTTTTATTTGCAAGATTACCTTTTTCTTCTAGTTTGGAACTTTCAGTTATTATGGAAGAATTCATATGCTTGAAAATTGATTAAAACCAAATCTATTGATGGAATATGATATGAAAGAACTAGGGATTTTTGAAATGGCTCTAATTGAGTATGCGCGTTCCTAATAGAGGTATTCTGTAGTTAAGAAATGTCATAGTGCACTTGTTTATTTCATTGGTCTACGAGTGTGCAAAATGCAAATCGATTGATTTTACTAATTATTTACTGTAATAGATATATGTATGTTACTCGTGGATGTTAGTTGTAAATCTTGCAATGTATTGTAACTATATATAGGTTGAATGAAAAAAATTAAATTAAAAAAAAAGTGTTATTGTTACTAAAATAAATTGTTAGATAAAATTTTAAGAAAATATTGTTTATCTTTAATTATTAATATGTATTGTATAATTAGACCACTTAAATAAACTCTTTTATGATATAATTTATATTTTTACTATACAAATATTTGAGGAATATCTCTTCTACCTACAAATCAGGAAAAAAAACTACCTCCTCCCAATTTTAAATTAGAAGAGGAAATTCTAAATGACTTGGGAGAGTAAAAGTTCACCTCTCACGTCACAAGCCAAATCATGAATTGGCAAAAAATATTGTTAAAGCTCAATAAATTATATACGACCAAATTAAACATGAAAGTTGCACATTATTAATAACCCAAAATAATTACCAATAAAAACGTTGGAGAGGCACATACATAAAAGGTATTGTTTATTTATTTATTTGAGATTTTTTTTTTCATTTTTTTAAAGTAGAGAGTGAGAAAAATTCAAATTAATATTTTAAATCCATTTTAACCTTTTACTTTGCCAAAATCTGAACTCATGTTACCAAATGTATAAAACGGCTTGAAAATTATTGGACCGGGCCACTGTTTGAAAACTACGCGACCAACCCCAGAACTTGTTTGGACTCATTTCTTAGATGGATTCATGACTCACTCATTTCTTTAAAGATTATCTTCTAAATTCTTCTTTCTATTCTATAAAACTTCCGAATGAACATATTAATTCATATGCTTAAGAAAAGAAATCTCAAACATCTAATACATAAGAGAAAAACAAAAGCTAGCTTACAGGATTATTCAAAAGGAGAGATATAAATCACTTCACACGCAGAATCGCGGATATATAAATTTATGGATAAGATCGTTATACCATTTGTTTACCTTCCCGGAAAGCATTAGGGGTGAAACAGTTGCTCCGCAGCCTACCGCAAATCCAATTGACATGACCATGAGGAACCAATCAATTTCATCGCTTGAAGCTGGTGGCGATGAAGGCTGTACCTCAGGAGGACGTGTTTGGCTGTCATTCGTCAAAGGAGGTCCGTACAATCCTTTGTTTCCTTCATAAGAAGTTGGTGAAAATGATTGGAGTTGGGTACTTGTCGGAATCTTTCCCACCAAGTTATTGTATGAAAGATTAGCACCGATCGGAAATTTAGGCTTGCAAGCTGGGCAGGAATTTTCCCACTGAGGTTGTTCATCGAGAGGTCCAAGGATTCAATCTGTTTCAAGTTCCCAAATGATGATGGGATCGAACCTGCGAGAGCATTGTGCGACATATTCAGAGCATAGAGTGATTTGAATCGTCCCATTGCTTCTGGTATTCACACTTCAAAATTGTTGCTTGAAAAGTCAATAGAGGTGAATATATTAGGGACCTTCAGTAGCGTGATCTCTACACTTTTGACTGTAACTATTACTGTAACCTCATAGAATTGGTTGCTCGACCTCTCATATCCAGCGTAGTTAGGCTCAGATCCGGATTTGGTTTCAGCAACCATTATCTCCTTCAAGGTAAGCAACCATTATTGTGATGGCCTTCCACTGAATTTATTGGAAGCTAAGTCGACGATTTGAAGCAGAGGCCAGGAAACATTATTTCTCGGACAACTGATGTGTCCTGAGGAGTTGTTGGATTGCAAAACTAGAACTTGCAAACCAGAAGCATTCCTTAACCAGCACGGGAAATTATCACTGATATGGTTATTCCCGAGGTCTAAAACATTCAGCATATTGCAACTGGCAAGAGATTTTGGAACCACTCCTTGTAGTTGATTTCCATTGGGATCTAGAATTTGTAACCTACAATTTCCTGGAAATATTGTATCCGAAAGAGTGCCATTTAGGTTGTTTCTCCCTAAATTTAAAAGTCCTAGAGTGCTGCTACTCTTGGTGATTAAACATGTAGGAATTGTGCCACTCAGATTGTTGTTTGATAAGTCAAGAATTTGAAAATGGTTAGCCTTGCACACAGAATGCGGGATGACTCCAGTGAGACTATTGTCTGCAGCAGAAAAGAATTCTGTCGCAGAGATAAAATTACCAATATCAGCTGGGATGGAAGTAAAATTATTGTTGGAGTAATCGACGTAGGAAGTATTTGGTGACATGTAAGGGATAAAGGGATATTTCCCCGGAACTGGTTGGAGTGTAGGTCTACCACACTGACACCAGAAATAGCGTAAGGTTCTTGCAAACTCACTAGGAGATTGTGTGAGAGATTTAAGAAGTTAAGATTGCCACTACCAACTTCCCAAATCCAATTTGGTTCTTCTCCAGATATTTGGTTTTTTGAAAGGTCCAAAACAGAAAGATGTGATTGGTTTTTTAGACTAGGAACAACCCACGGTTTGCTTGAAGTGAGTATCAATCTGTTGAACTTGTTGGAAGAAAGATCGAGTGTCTCAAGGTTTATGAGTACAAAGAATATTGAGATGGGGACAGGCTCTTCTAATCTGTTGCCACTTAAATCATGGTGAAACAATACAGAAGAGGAAACATTTGAAATTTCGGGAAGTTGGTTCTCAAACTGATTGTTGGAGAGCAGAAGTGTCTCCAGACTTGGAAGTAGACACAGAGATCTGGGGATACTTCCATTAAGTGAATTGTCCGACAAGACAACAATATTGAAGTTTAAAAGTTGTTCCTAGAAGGTGGGTGAGATCCCACCATTTAAATTATTGGACGAAAGGTCTAAATAGTTGAAATTCCTTGACTTGTGAAGAGATGGGGTGGGACCAGAGAAATGGTTAGATTGGAAGTTCAAGTGAAATAATTGGGTGAGATTAGCCATCGAAGTGGGAATTGGCTCTGTGAAATTCCATCTGCGAACATCTACGCTTGTCAAATTTTCAAGGTTCCCAATGGAATCTGGTAGTGTGCCTGAGAATCCCGTGCCAAAGAGGATCAGGTGAAGAGAAGAATTCTTAGGAAAGTTTGGCAAAGAACCATGAAGCAATTGGTTAATTGACAAGTCAAGTCTCAGGGGTTGGAATCTGCAATACCTTTTTTTGGAAACTCCCCTTGCAAGCCACACTGGCTGAGATCCAAGGCCTTCAAATTCGCCAGATTGGTCAAAAACTCTGTGCCTGAGGATAGACCAAAATTGTCATACAAACGAATCACGGAGAATGACCGTAAGTTTGCCAGGTAATGATTGATAGGACCTGAAAGACCACAGCCGGACAAGCTTAAAACTTGTAGATTGGGCATAGAAGATAAAGCTTTGCACCATTCAGTTCCGGAGGCGGACAAATCTACTTGATCAAGATGTAGTTCTCTGAGCTCGGTTAAGTTCTGCAGAGACAAGCTAAAGTTTGGGATCTCAAGTCTCCAGGAAAATCCTCTTGAGCGCTCTCGGCTTGACAAATCGAGAGTAACTATCCTTGTCAAGCTTGAAATCTCAATGGGAATCTTCCCTGTGATCACCCTGGGAAAGATTCAGATAAGTCAAATTTGTCAGGTTGCCCGACCTGGATGGTATTTGGAATCCGTCAAAGAAAGTGAAACCCAAAGTGAGACTCTGCGGATATTGAAGATGAAAAGGCCAGTTGCATTGTCAAGTCCACCAATGATTGGTTCCCTGCTCAAGTCGAGACCAATAACATGACCAGCCTCATCGCACCTTACACCGCTCCAATCACAACAATTGGAGCTTTGATGACTACTCCACTGACTCAGTTTTGTAGATGGATAGACACTGTTATTGCTTAATATGAAACTGTTCTTCATTTGGAGTAACAACGATTGTTGATCGCTCTGACATTGGCCAGAAACCAAAACCATATGGATCCCAAAATAATTGGCTGGAAAGGTTATCAAGAAAGGCCATGATAAGAGTAAAATTGATCTCATTGGTTACATAATTGCTGAAATGAAACTTGGAGAGGAATGATGAAACTTGGGAGTTGCGATGAATTCATATAGCAGGTAAAAGGTGCAAGTTCCCTGGAAGTTACACCCCCAACGTATAAATTGGGAGCTAGAAGTATAACTAATTAATGTAGCAAAGACTTGGAGAAAAAAATTGGATGTTTTGGTTAAATGCCCACATCAAATACAGGAATCTTTCATTTACATAGATCCAAAATTATGACAATAAAAAGTTGGTGGGGAACTCGCGCATAAACTATAGAAGTAAGTCCTTTAAAACTTGGTTGGACTCATTTTCTTTTAATAGTCTTAATTCTGAAATTTAATAAACAAATATCTTGTTACGACTAAAATTTAGCATGAACTCTCAAAGATTATATATGAATATTGCGGTTGCCGGTACAATACATATCTAGCTTGGAGCCAATTTCGAGATCGAAAAAGATGAAGAAACAGAAAGAAGGGAGAAGGAAGACATAAGAAAATTATTTTCAAACCCTTAAATTTATATTATTTCTACACAGAGCATAAGTTTTTATAAATTATCTTGTTAGACCCTCCAACGAAAATTGGTGTCAGTGCATGGTTGAATTTGTTAATTCTATTTAGAAGATCTAATAGTTTATGAAGAGAATAAAATATTTAGATTTAGAAAGTACTACGTATCATAATTAGAAAATAACTTTAGATTAATATAATATAAATTGCAATATAGAAGGAACTATTAAACACGAGTTACTTCCGAAAATTCATAATTAAATAGTTTAGTAGATTTATTGATTAATTAGGAAGAAATTTGAAATTAGAATTTGATAGATCAAATAAAAATTTTAAAATAATTTTAGATAGTTTAAAAGAAAATAGAGCTAGTCTTAAGAATCTAGAAGAAAAATTAGATTTTATAAAAATATCAAAATATAGTACAATTAGACAAAATTTCAAGATTAGAAGAAGGAAAACTAAAACTAAAACAAGTAGATAAAACTAAATACTCAGAAGTCATACCAACTATAGATTTAGAAGATTTAATAGGTAGATTTTAAAAAATTAAGATTACCACAAATATAGGAAATCTTCAACCGGAGAAGTCTAAGAACTATATATATTACTAATGGATAATGTAAGTAGATAGTCAGTCGTAGTAAATTAAGAGGTGATTATTTAAAAAGATTATTTAGTGGAAGAAAAGATGAGGAAGATATTAAATAGAAAACCTCATAGATTTAGATGAACAAATAGAAAGATTTAGACATAATAAATTAAATTTAATTAATTCGAACATAATACACAAAAGGGAAAATTTGTTTAGTAAATCTTTGCTATATCAAAATTATAGTGAAAGATAATTATCATGTAGTCATGAAGATTAAATGATTAAATTAGACTTAATAGATAAGCATTCTTACAATCAGATTAGTGACAAAGACCTTAAACAAGCTCATTTAGGATTAGTCATAATAGGAATAAAAGGACTACATAGAGAAAATTTAGGTGGAAAAGCCTTAGTTTGTCTTTATGATGACCAATTTACAAGTACAGAACCAGGACTTTTAAGAAGCATTGAACTAGACAATAGACATGAATAATAAAGCATACTGTTGATGCAGTTTTTCCCGTGTGTCTTCAAACAGTACCTCGAAACAGTGCCTCGAACCTTCAAACAGTGCCTTCAAACAACTCGAGCAGGACTGTCTGAACCTTCTGCTCGCTATTTCGAACAGTACCTCGATCCTTATGCTCGCGATAAGCTTGATCTCGAGCAGGATTGCCTCCTTCGTCCTGTTCCACTGTCTTTTTCAGAACGGAGATCTCCCCGTCCTGTACTCACGCGAAAGCAGGTCGGGGTCGCAGGCGTGTTTAGCGAAACCCTCCGACGCTCAAGTCGATGTCGGGTTGTTCTTTTTGGTATCTCCTTTAGTGAAGGAGACCGGAAAGATGAAAGGGATATTTTTTCGCCCTCCCTTTTTGAATAGATATGGTTTTTTCAGAAAGTCAAAGTAAGAGAAGTCAGAATAGGAAGAACCTGTGAATGAATTTTTCCAACCCCTTTGCGAATCGGATTTTCCAACCTTTGTAACGTACCCCTTCATTTCCTTTTATACTCCATTTTTCCCGCTCTTTTCATTTCCAGGCTGTCCACTCCAATGTTGGTGGTGTCTGGGTCCCTCTGACAGCCGGGATTGGTGTAATATTCTCTGGGGACATGTGCCCTTAACCCGATTCACGTGGCCAGATCACCATGTCGGGCATGTGCGCTAGGAATGATGACACCTTGGGGGCATGTGCTGGCCATCGGCAACAGTATAACCACCATACCATGTGGGGCCCTGGTCAGACATTAAAAGGTGTACCAAGATTCTGAGAAAACGGGTCGGGCTGCCCTGGGCCGGGTCTTGTCCAGTTGTGCTCGTGGACTTAACCTCTACGAGCAGGAAAGGTGTGCTCGGTTCTCGACCTTGACTATCTTTAACCTGGGGAGACGACCTCGAGCAGGCAAAGGAGTGCTCAGAGCTCGACCATGACTGGCTTCGACCGGGTGGACGACCTCGAGTAGGCAAAGGAGTGCTCAGTCTCCGACCTTGACCAGTTTTGACCTGGAGAGACGACCTGGAGCATACAGGAGCTCGGGTCTCGGGCGGCTCATAATTCTTCGACCCCGACCATCTCTGTCGTCTAGTGAGTCGTCTTCGTGCAAATAGTCGGGACTTCTGCTCGAGCTAGGCTGTCCTCGGGGTATTTTATTCGAGCTGGAAGGGCCTCGAGGAGACCTGCCCGATATTACCCAAACACCAGTCCCTCAGTTTCTAGTCTTTTGAGTGAAACGAGATAAGACTGGAAACTCATTGATGTTGGGCCGAATTCGCGGCCTTTTACGCTTCCCCACGTTTCCCAGTTGTCTCCCACTTCAATCATTTCGCATTTAAGGTGGGACACGTGGGCTGATCCCAGCCTTGCGTTTAAAATTCGAAGGGACGTTACCTGAAAGGTCGTGTCCCTCAAAACGCACGCCGCCAGTTGAAGGGACGCGCCTTCCTCTTTAAAAACCTCTAACTTCTTCGTTGTTCCTTCTATTTGCTCACTTTTCGTTCAAACTCAAAATTAATCTGCTCTCCGCCGTTTACTTGTCTTCTTCTTTCTGTCAAGGTGACTTCCGGCCAACCACACTTCCTTTCGTGTTCAGGTACAAACCACTCTTCCATTTCTTGCCGCCACTCTGTTTCTTCCTCTGTTGAACTCCGTTAGTTTATTTCCTTAGAAAAAGAGAAAAATGTCAAATCCACAACAGGCCGTAGGATGTTGCGAGGATTCTCCTCTCAGTGAGACAACCTCTTAGTATAATCCCATGAGGGATTCTAGTCCGAGAGGAATTACCCGCAGCGAGACCCAGCCGCATCAAAAGGCAAGGGCCAGTCAAAGGTCTGAGCGTGGGGAATACCCCATTGACCATCTGAGATGTGAAACCATCCATTCGGATTTAGATAGGCTTAGGCAGACTTACCATATACCAAAAAATGTGGGTTTAAGGTTGCCGGGCAGGGGTGAAATCCCCAGCCGTCCCCCCCAAGGATACACGACCTTCTACTTGGAGTGCTTCAAATGGGGGTTAGGTCGCCTCTCGATCTTACTTTGCCCGGGTTTTGTCAGGGTTCCATCTGGCCCCGGGGCAATTGAACCGGAATGGGTGGAGGGTCCTTTCCGGACTCTTTGTGTTGTGGAAGCGTTGTGATCTGGGTGAGCCCTCGGTAGGGAAATCGAGACACCTTTACTAGTTGAAGTGCGGCCGAAGGATCTTTGGTTGGTATTACCTTACCTCTAGCTCGAAGGGTAAAAGCCCATCACCGATCTCCCGACTTCGGTGGCAGCTGGAAGAGCAAATTCTTTTCGTTGGGGAGAGTGAGGCAAGCTGTACCGTGGCGAGGGTCCCTCCGATCCATGACTCTTTTGCACTCCGGTCGTTTATCCGTCTTGTGGATTTTACTTTTAGTTTTCCGCTCGCGTCTGTTCGATTATTACTGCTTTGGTTGTTTTGCGGTCTCCAGGGTGCCTCTTACTCGATTGGGGCCGACTCGAGCAAGCGTGCGGACTCGCTCTTACAAGCGTGAGCTCGTGCGGAGGCTGCCGACACCCCAAAATTTTTTGGAGTCCAGTTTAGTGCCAAGTGAAGATATGAGCAGCAGGATGTGTGAGATGTTGCATCGGCGCGCGGGGACAACCGAAGGTGCGAGCACCTCAAAGAGGCCACGAGCAGAAACGAGTGCTCCGCCTCCATCCACTCGAGCTTCTTCTTCTGCTCGGCAGGTTGAGCGAGCAGAGGAGGGTCCTCCACGCAGATGGCAAAGGACCGTTGCTCCAGCTCGCCCTCAGACCGAGCAATGTGCAGGAGCAAGGTCAGCCCGGCCGTTTCGAGCCTTACTTGAGGACCTACAATGAGGAGTTGAGCAGCAGATTCCTGGATGAGATAGAATCCTTTAATTCTGACGAGCTGTTCAGAGCCTTCCAGCGACTCTCCTCCCGAGCTTTGGCAGCCGCGACTAGGCTTAATAAGATGGCTCAAGGTTCCCAGGAAGAACTTCAAGCAAAGGTTTAGAGCTTGGAGCAGGTTGTGAGCGAGCTGAAAGAGGAAAATCAAAAGCTTCTGGATGAGAACTTAAATCTTGCAGAGAAGACAGCAGTGGCCGACTCCAAGGCTTCTGAGCTTCAGAGGGAGCTGACTGACACCCGCAATGAATTGGAGCATGCTCGAAAGGATCTGGACATTCAGAAGTCTTACTTCGAGTAGCTCATTGAGGGGGAAACTGCTCGTCTTCAAGGGCAAATTGACACCTTAAAGGTCCAGCTTGCCACTGAGTACAACAATAGGGCGGATTCTAGTTTCGACTGCCTCATGTATGCTTTTGGCAAGGCATACCCCGAGGCCGACATGTCCAAGGTTGAAGGGTATCTAGTGGAATACATGAGCAATCCACGAAGCTACTCCGTCCGAGCCCCAAACTGTTGTCAGAGAGCTCGCTCCTTCTCCAACCAATGCCCTCATCTCGGCGCCCTGCTGATGTCCCTCCTCATCGCTCCTCCTGCTGATCGTTGTCGGCGTCCCTTCTGGCGATCTTGGCCTTCCTCCTACTGCTGGCGGCGTCGCTCCTGCTGAATGGTTTGGACTTTTTTTTTTTTTTTACAGTCCCTGTACTTGTAATCATTCAATAAATAAATAAAAAATGTTCGTTTGAGCAACAATCATATGTGCAAGTTGGGCTCTTCTTTTTGTTTTCTGTCCAAGTATAATGTTATTTAACTTATGCATGGTAGAGCTTCGCTTTAAATTGGGCTAAAAGCCTTATGTTTATTTTACGAGCTCATTTGACTTGCTTGAGCCTGCATTTGGCTCTTGCTAGACACCGTCCCTCCTAGAGCTTAGGCTTAGGGACTTTTGGTCTAGCATTATTCATGAACTTTCTTCACTTGTAATTAGCTTTGCCAGGCACTGTCCAACCTAGGACTTAGGCTTTGGGACTTCTGGCCCAGGAGTTCTTCTTGAACTTTTGCCCGGGCCTGCAATTGACCCAGGCTTCTTCTTGTCTCACTCCTGCTCGGGCCTGCAATTGACCCAAGTATGGCACCGTCCCGTTGGGACTTCTGGCCAAGGAGCTCTTCTACTCGGGCCTGCAATTGACCCAAGCTTCTTCTGCTGTAACTCCTGCTTGGGCCTGCAATTGACCCAAGCATGGCACCGTCCCGCTGGGACTTCTGGCCAAGGAGTTCTTCTGATCGGGCCTGCAATTGACCCAAGCTTCTTCTGCTGTAACTCCTGCTCGGGCCTGCAATCGACCCAAGCTTCTTCAGCTGTAACTCCTGCTCGGGCCTGCAATTGACCCAAGCATGGCACCATCCCGCTAGGACTTCTAGCCAAGGAGTTCTTCTTGATCTTCTGCTCGGGCCTTTTAATTGATCCAAGCCTCTTCTGCTGTAACTCTTGCTCCGGCCTGCAATTGACCCAAGCATGGCACCGTCCCGCTGGGACTTCTGGCCAAGGAGTTGTTCTTGATCTTCTGCTCAGGCCTTTTAATTAACCCAAGCCTCTTCTGCTGTAACTCCTGCTCGAGCCTGTAATTGACCCAAGCATGGCTCCGTCCCGCTGGGACTTCTGGCCAATGAGTTCTTCTTGATCTTCTGCTCGGGCCTTTTAATTGACCCAAGCTTCTTCTTGTGATACTCCTGCTCGGGCCTGCAATTGACCCAAGCATGGCATCGTCCCGCTGGGACTTCTAGCCAAGGAGTTCTTCATGATCTTCTGCTCGGGCCTTTTAATTGACCCAAGCTTCTTATTGTGATACTCCTGCTCGGGCCTGAAATTGACCCAGGCATGGCACCGTCCCGCTGGGACTTCTGGCCAAGGAGTTCTTCTTGATCTTATGCTCGGGCCTTTTAATTGACCCAAGCTTCTTCTTGTAATACTCCTGCTCGGGCCTGCAATTGACCCAAGCATGGCACCGTCCCGCTGGGACTTCTGGCCAAGGAGTTCTTCTTGATCCTCTGCTCGGGCCTTTTAATTGACCCAAGCCTCTTCTGTTGTAACTCCTGCTCGGGCCTGCAATGGACCCAAGCATGGCACCGTCCCGCTGGGACTTCTGGCCAAGGAGCTCTTCTTGAACTTCTGGTATTCATCTTGAATTTACATTATGAATGCTTTTCTTATTCTCATATACATTTACACTTTTGCACATCCCATTTTGGGAAGAAATCTTACATTAACACTTTTACAATACAAGGAGACTTACTGGAAATACTTCCTCAGGAGTTGTGCGTTCCGCGGTCTCTTGACCTCTCGTCCGTCTGGATGAGCTAGCCGGTATGCTCCTGGTCCTGCTAACTGAGTGACTCGATAAGGGCTTTCCCAATTTGGTCCTAGTACACCTTGCCTTGGGTCCTTCGTGCTCTGGTTGACTTTCCTCAGCACCCAATCACCCACCTGAAATCGGCGAATATGTACAGTTTGGTTGTAATAACGAGCCACTCTTTGTTGATATTCTGATATCTTAGCAGCTACCCTTTCTCTCTTCTCTTCCAGCAAGTCCAGGCCTGCACACATCTGCTCGTTGTTTTGCTCCTCGTTGAAGTGCTCTGTCCGGTGTGTCCCCATTTCTATCTCGGCAGGAACCAGCTGCTCGTGCCCAACGCCAAGGAGAATGGGGTCTCTCCGATGGCCGTTTGTGTGTGGTTCTGTAAGCCCACAAGACACCAAGCAGCTCGTCCACCAGGCTCCTTTTGCTCGCCTGATCTTGTCTTGGGAGGCGTTTTATAGTTTTATTCGCGGCCTCTGCTTGCCCATTGGCCTGTGGGTGTGAGGAGAGCAAAACTTGACTCTATCCCGGATTCGGCGAAGTCTACGAACTTGCCGTTATCAAGCGCCTCCCATTATCGGTGACTAAGGCATGAGGAATCCGTACACTGCAAATCACATTCTTCCAAATGAAGTCGGTGGTTTTCCTTCCAGTGATCTTGCTTCGAGGCTCCACTTCGACCCATTTGGTGAAATAATCAATTGTGACTATGGCATGGGTGGCGGATGCTTTCCCTCGGCGGTGGCCCAATCAAGCCAATTCCCCATTGAGCGAACGGCCATGGTGAATTCATCACCGTAAGGTTTTCGGAGGTCGAGTTAGGTGGTTGGCAAAGCTACGGCAACTCTTGCGACTTCTTGTCTTCTCACGAGCATCTCGATGCATGCGAGGCCAAAATATCCTTGCCTCGAGGACTTGAAAGCCGAGGACCTCGCGCGGAATGATTTCCACAGATTCCCTCGTGTATCTCTCGGAGGACATAATCGGCCTCCTCTTGGTCTAAGCACCGCAGCAAGGGGAGAGTGTACCCCCGTCTATATAAGACCCCATCGATGAGAGTGTACCTGGCTGCCTTGCACATCAACTTCCTTGCCTGCTTCTTATCGGCAGGCCTTGTCCCTTCGCTCGAGGTAAGAAGCGATCGGCTCCATCCAGGTGTTGCTCATCGATAGGCTCATCACCTCGTCCTCCTGCTCGATGCTCGAGCAGGTCTTCATTTACAAAGGGATAGACTTTGGGAATTTGGGGTCCGATGCGGCTGCCATACGAGCTATCATATCTGCTCAAAAATTCTTTCCCCTTGGGATCTGTTCCACCTCGACAGGTCAGAAATTTCCCATTAGCTGCCTTACCTTCTGAAGGTAGGCGTCCATCTTTTCCCCCTTTGCCTGAAAGCTCTCGTCGAGGTGATTCGTTACCAACTACGAGTCTGTTCGAAGCTTTACCTCCTCTGCTTTTACTACCGAGGCGAGCTTGACCCGCTATCTGACCTCGTACTCGGCTCGATTGTTGGTGACTTGAACTCTAATCTCACAGTATTGCATCTCCGCCTTCCGGACTTAGGAGCACAACTCCCGCTCCTCGCTCCCGACTTCCACAGGATCCATCTCTCGTGACTATCCGGTGTTGGACGAGGCACGGGAACCTGATGTGGGCTCGCACTCCGTCTCCTCATCCCTTGCCGTGCACTCGACCACGAGGTCAGCTAATGACTGTGCTTTTATTGCTGTTCAGGGTTGGTAATTAAGGTCGAACTCGCTTAACTCCACTGACCATTTCACCAACCTTTCAGAAGTCTCAGGTTTGTACAGAGTTTGCCTGAGAGGCTGGTCAGTCAGAACCACCACTGAATGTGCCTGAAAATAAGGCCTCAGCTTTCGGGCTGCTGTGACTAGGGCCAATGCCCATTTCTCCATTGGGGATCTCGGGTCTCGCTTCAGCAAAGCTACGCTCGTGTAATAAGCAGTCTTGTGCCACTGACTCCTCCCTTACCAGGACGAGCTCGTTGCCCCTTGGGACACGGCCAAGTATAAAAAAAGTACCTCTCCCGCCCGAGGTGTCGACAATAACGGGGCTTTCAACCAGATATTCTTTCAGTTGCTTTGGGCACGCCTCGCGTTCGGGCGTCCACTTTGTCTTCCGCCTTCTTCATTTCCTGGAAGAAGACTCGGCATTTATCCGTGGCTCGGGATACGAACCTGTTGAGGGATGCCAGTTTACCGGTCAAACCTTCCTGAACCCACTCCAAAGGCACATTTCTCTGGGTTTAGCTTCATCCGGTACTTTCTTAAGAGTGCGAAGGTCTCCTCTAGGTGCCTTAGATGCTCCTCCGCATCTGTAGACTTGGTGATCATGTCATCTACATATACCTCCATTGTCTGACCGATCAATGGCTTGAAGACCTTGTTCACTAGCCTTTGATATGTTGCCCCTGCGTTCTTTAGACCGAAAGGCATGACCTTGTAGTAGTACAGCCCCTGATTAGTGATGAAAGCTGTGCACTCCTCATCTGATCAGTGCATGGGAATTTGGTTATATCCAGATAATGCATCCACGAAACTGAGCAACCCGTGCTCTGCCGTAGAATCCACCAGTTGGTCTATCTTCGGTAGTGGAAAGCTATCTTTTGGGCAGGCCTTGTTCACATCTGTGAAGTCAACACACATTCTCCATTTCCCACTTGCCTTCTTCACCAGCACCACATTCGAGATCTATTCGGGGTAAGATACCTCTCGTATGAATCCATCTTTCAGCAGCTTTTCAACCTCGCAATTGATGGCTTCGTATCTTTCCTGGTTGACGCATCTTCTCTTCTGCCTCACTGGCTTAGCATCTCTCCGTACTGCCAGCCTGTAACAGGCCACTTCTGGGTCGATCCCAGGCATATCCTCGTGCGTCCATGCGAACACATCTGCATGTGCTCGCAGACACTCCACCAATTTTTCCTTCAACGGCTCTCTAAGGCCCGAGCCAATTCGGATTTTCTTCTCGGATTCACCTGCTCTCACCTCGATCTCCTCCAACTTCTCAGTTGGCTTTTGCCTTCCGTTCCTTGATTCCCCCCTCGTTTCCAGCGAGGTAATCTGCATAGTTTCTTTGGCAGCTGCGGCGTAGCAGCTCCTTGCCACCCTTTGGCTGCCTTTCACGACCCCTACAACCCCATTTACTCGATACTTTAGGGCCAAGTAATGGGTGGATAGCATGAATTGGCTGATTCTCATGAACGGCCTCCCTAGAATTGCCTGGTACGGGATGGCTTCATCTACCACCACGAAATCCAGCATTATGTTCTTCTCGAAAGCCTTTGAGCCCATGGTTACTGCCAGTTTGATGATTCCCAGAGGTATTAGTTTTCCTCCCCCGAATCCTTTCAAGGAAGTGCTCGTCTGCTCGAGGCTCGCGCCTGTTATTCCTAAATCCTCGAGTGTAGATTTGAAGAGAATATCTACCGAACTCCCTGAGTTAACCAGTATTCGGTCAACTTCTTTGTTTGCTACGCTGGCTTTTACCACCAGGGCATCCTCGTGAGGGTACAGCACCCCTTCCTCGTCTCCATCCGTCCACATAATTGGTACCTGCCGAACCTTGGCCTTCTTGGCGGCAGAAGCAGCGAATAGGACTTCTCGGCCGGCTGTGGCATATCGGCAGTAGTTTTTTCGAGCTCTATTTGAACTTCCTGTCGTAAGCTCAGCCATCTTCTTCAGACTGCTGTTCAACCACCGGGTGCTCCCCTTCAATAAACTAGTCCAAGTACCGATTCCTAACCAGATCCCCCACCTGGTTTTTCAAATCACGACACTGTGATGTGGAGTGGACGTGGTCTCCATGGAAGCAGCGAGCGCCTCTGCTTACGCTTGCTGGCTTGGCCATCGGCGTTGGAGGGCTCAGCAGTCCTCGCTCCTCAGCCACTTGAAGTATCTCTTCGAGAGATACCTTCAACCTCGTGTATTGCTCATAAGCGGGGCTCTGCTCTACCACTTGTATCGCCCTATCGCTTGGGAAATTTCTCGGTGGGGGTGGCAATGGGCGATCTGCTCGGTCGTGGTTCATCTCAGGTCTGCGTGGCGGCTGATTGCGGGATGTGTGGCCATCATGACGCCTGTACTCTCTGTGATCCCGGCCCGGAGACCTGCGAGATGGCAAGGGAACTATCCGCGGTGGGGGAGCTTTCTGGTAAGGGTTGTATGGGGCAACCCAGTCCCTTGTTGCTTTTGAAGATTGTGCCCTCGGGCGGGACCCCTTTCTCCTTCCTCCTTGCTCCGTTGACTCGCTCATTCCTCGGTTTGGCGACTTTTCTTCTTCGATTACCATATCCGGTTTTACCGCTCATACGCATCCGAATACGAGCGGATCGAAGGACTCCACGAGGTTATACCATGGTCTCCCCATCCGAATACCATCCTTGATCCTCTCGAGCTTGGGGATGGTTAAGCGCACGAGATCTAGAACCGATCTATGGTATCTTTTGATAAACTCCGGAGAGATTCTCCTCCTTACGCCTTAGTTCGGCGACTCCATCATGTCATCTTCGAGGTCACTGCGCCCGGAATTGCTCTGCGAACTCCCTGCACATCTGTTCGAAGCTTCGAGATGCTTCCCGGTGGAGTCTGCGGTACCATTCCTCGCTCTTCCCTCAGGGTGAGTGGGAAGGCCGACATCTCTGAGCTAGCGACAATCCTTGCACCCTGTCATGTCGTTGAACCGTTCTATGTGCACTAATGGATCACTTTTCCCTGAGAACTTTAGATTCAGGAAGCGGAAGTCACGTGGGATCGTGACACCCATGATCTCCGTTGAGAGTGGAGATTCGTTATCCAGCATTATTCGCCAGCTTGAGCTTTTTTCGTTCCCCCGGAGGTCCTCTACAACCTGTGCCAACTTGCGCACGTCTCTCTCCAGCTCTTCCACGCGAGAGGTTGGGGCTGTATCTTGCAAATGCTGACGAGACCCCCTTTCCTCCATGTTTGTTTCTTCCCTTACTGCAACATTTGGTGCCCTAGGTCTTTGGGCTTCATCTCCCACATTTTCACGAACATGAGCATTCCCTCGGCTGGACTCCGGGACATCATTACATACTTTTCTCTGTCCCTTCCTGAGTTCTTGCAATAGAGAGGTCGAGTCTCCATCTGTTTTTCCATCCGATCCATTCTTTCTGGATCTCCCTATTACAGGCCTCGTTGGCTACTTCTCTCAAAGTTCTTGATTCTTACGGACTTACTCCTCTTCGGCTGTTTCCCCTCATCGTTGCGTTGTGTATCTTGAATGTATTAGGAAATCAGGCTTTTTGTGCCGATCCCCATAGACGGCGCCAAAAGATGTTGATCCGATTTTCCGCGTGTCTTTAAGCGATGACCTCGAAGCGAGTGCCTCGAACCTTCGAGCAGTGCCTCAAGCGGTGCCTTCAAGCAGCTCGGCGGGGCTGTTCGAACCTTCTGCTCGCGATTTCGAACAGTACCTCGATCCTTCTGCTTGCGATAAGCTCGATCTCGAGCAGGATTGCCTCCTTCGTCCTGTTCCACTATCTTTTTCAGAACGGAGATCTCCCGGTCCTGTACTCACAGAAAATAGGGTCGGGGTCACAGGCGTGTTCCGTGAAACCCTCCGACGCTCAAGTCGATGATCGGGTTGTTCTTTTGGTATCTCCTTAGTCGAGGAGGCAGGAAAGATGAAAGGGATATTTTTTCGCCCTCCCTTTTTGAATAGATATGGTTTTTTCAAAAAGTCAAAGTAAGAGAAGTCAGAATAGGAAGAACCTGTGAATGAATTTTTCCAACCCCTTTGCGAATCGGATTTTCCAACCCTTGTAACGTACCCTTCGTTTCCTTTTATACTCTATTTTTCCCGCTCTTTTCATTTCCAGGCTGTCCACTCCCATGTTGGTGGTGTCTGGGTCCCTCTGACAGTCGGGATTGGTGTAATATTCCCAGGGGATGCGCGGCTGTCCCCTTAACCTAATTCATGTGGCCAGATCACCATGTCGGGCATGTGCGCTAGGAATGATGACACCTTGGGGTCATGTGCTGGCCATCGGTAACAGTATCACTACCATACCATGTGGGGCCTTGGTCAGACATTAAAAGGTGTACCAGGATTCTGAGAAAATGGGTCGGGCTGCCCTGGGCCGGGTCTTGTCCAGTTGTGCTCGTGGACTTAACCTCTACGAGCAGGAAAGGTGTGCTCGGTTCTCGACCTTGACTATCTTTAACCTGGGGAGACGACCTCGAGCAGGCAAAGGAGTGCTCAGAGCTCGACCATGACTGGCTTCGACCGGGTGGACGACCTCGAGTAGGCAAAGGAGTGCTCAGTCTCCGACCTTGACCAGTTTTGACCTGGAGAGACGACCTGGAGCATACAGGAGCTCGGGTCTCGGGCGGCTCATAATTCTTCGACCCCGACCATCTCTGTCGTCTAGTGAGTCATCTTCGTGCAAATAGTCGGGACTTCTGCTCGAGCTAGGCTGTCCTCGGGGTATTTTATTCGAGCTGGAAGGGCCTCGAGGACACCTTCCCGATATTACCCAAACATATACAAATATAGAACAAGGACTTTTAGGAAGCATTGAATTAGACATGAATAATAAAGCAAGAATAGTTTATTTTACTCCATATTATACTAGAAGTATGACTTACTACACTCTTCAATTAATCACCCTTCATTCACTACCTTTTTTAACAACTTTAAAAAAGGAAAAACTGTGGTGATTATTTTGCTAACACTTACTCATCTTAATATGGTCCGCACATATAGAAGGAAATAAACAGTAAAACAACAAAAGATAATGATAGACAGCTTCCAAGATCTCAATTAAAAAAAGAAGTTTTCTTTTGTTCAAGTAAAGAAAAAAAAAATCTAGAAATGAGAAAAACATAGAAAAGCATCTTGTAGCAAAATCAATCTGTAAACATTCTTTTAATTTCCCCTTTGTAGTAGAAGTTATTTCAAGTAAGTTATTTCATTCAACATAACGTATTGTAGCTAAATTTACTGAGTTCTTCTCTAGTAGAGAAATCAAGTCTTTTGTAAACTTCTATGTGCTTATAAATGAATAAGTTTTATGTTACAAATCTTTCATTAAAAATCAAGTCCCTTTTATTTGCTCATAATGAATGTTTTCGATCTATTGGATAATTAATCCAATATTGTTGGATCCTTAATTCAACGTTAGACTTATATGTGAATAATTATGTATTGCAGACTATCATATAAGGTTAAGCCCAATTAAAAGTGATCTAATCAGGCTTTTGGTAATTTGAGCTTTAGTGTATCTAATAGGGTGTGGGCTTTTAATGTGTAGAGATCTAATAGTATTCTAATTGTATGATGGGTAGAATTAGGAATACTTAGTGATAACAGGAAAAAATATCTATACAAGTGGTTATGGTCTCTAAATCACACGTATCTTTTCTATTATTTCTAGTATTCCATTATCAGAAAGAGTGCTCAGAGAAGCTAAAATGCTCTCTAGGATATACTCACTACAACAAAATTGAGATATAGTAGCATATGAAAAGTGCTACTAAAAGTAAGCACAGAACTTTTTAAAGTGCTATATTAGCCAATGTTATTATAAGTGTTTCTTTTTAGTAGTAGTTATGGAATGCTATAAATTTTAATTTTGTAGCATATAATAAAAGCTGCATATTTAGTTTTAGTTGTATTATATAATTTCTATCATTACAGATTATGTAGCACTTAAGAAATGATATCAAACTGTCTTTTGTAGTATAATAATAATGCTGCAAATATGTTATTTGTAGCACTTTGGTCATGCTACAGATTTTAATCTAGTAGCACTTTAAAAATGCAATCACAGTGTCTCTCGTGGCATAACAAAAGTGCTACAGGTTTCATGATATTAGCAATTTTACAAAATGCTACCAAACTCTTTTACATAGCCTAACAAAAATACTATAATATTGAACGATTTGTAGCATTATTAGGATATTACAAAGTAGTGACTTGAAGCATTTAATTACTATAGATTGGTTGTTATCACAATTATTAAATAGAATTGAACAAACACTATCAATTTGTACACATTAATTTTTATAATAATACAAAATTGTTTTCAACCTATAATTCATACAAGAAAAATATATCATATATATAAAATATTGTATCGAAATAATAGTGTATGAAGATGAACATCATAATTTAAAGATAGATATCAAGTACAAATACAAAGGATGTTTAACTGTAAATATCACGTGCTGTATATCAAAATGGCAATGATTAAACAAAAAAAAAAAATACCATTTCATCTTCAATTTGCATTGGAATCTCCTTTACAAATAGTATTTATTCACATGACCTGCATTATAAATTGAAAACAAAAATATAAGTACAAAAAATTAACTGATAAGAGCAAATCTAGTGATAAATTTTTGTAAATATTTCACTAGAAAAAATTAATTTACTATCATGATTATTTTTACTAAAGAGATTTCAACATAACTTTTAAATAACTATAAAATTTTGGTGGCAAAAATTTTCATTTTAACTTACAATATTACAGAGTTGTAGTTTTGAGCAGCGAATTCAAATATGCAACTGATCTTGTTCTTAGCAAAAATTTTGACAGAGTCTCCCCTAAAGCATGGACATTTCCTAGAACAAATTATAACTTTTATAACATATATCAACTCAATACTTCCAAAATTATATTTTCCAGCCAACAACAACTACTACCACAAGTTATTAAAAGCAATATATGGCGCCTCGAGCTCCATGTTGTCACATACATTGAAAAAACATGAAGAAATGCTCTAGAAAATATATAAAAGTTAGTGGACAAGAAATTACCTAAATATGTGAATGACGCAAATTTCAATTTGTAGAGTCTATAACAACTCGATTAGTAGGCCACGCGACTGTACTAACAACAGCTTCTTCAATGTATGTCATATAAGGTGTAGTCTTCCATAAATTCTTCTCATGTTCTTTTGCTATATCTACCCAAATTCTCATGGCCTTTGGTCCAATAAGAATATGATGAACAAGTGCTTTTGGATCACTTGAAGACCAACGCCCTTCAGCTACTACAACCTTATAGCCCTCCCAATCAAGCAACTTGATTTAGTGATATTAGTCTTCATATTCACACTCTAGCACAATGAAATAATAATAAAATTATAATTTTAATCAATATCACTTATATTTATTTATAAATAAATATTGTTGACTTTCAAATTCTTACCATTGGAACAGGTGCATTCAGGTCATCATCACATTCTCGACTTGTTTGATTTTGACTCTATGTAATAAAAATTTCACAATTTGGTTATAAAAAAATTATACATCTATAAACCAAAAAACAGGCATCTTATATTTCAATAAACATACCTTTTTTTTTTTTGCATCTCTTCAAAGAACTTATTGTATTGTGCTAATTGTTTCTTCGTTTCATCTTGATCCTTTAATACTTGAGCTATAACCATATCCTTATGTGACATAAGGGTTAATTGTGCAAAAGTAACTCATTTTCCAAGTGCTTTCACATAAGATTTGTTAGGGCCCATTACTTTTGACACAACATCATCTTTTAAATCACTTGAAGTACATTTGAAGGTTCTTTTTCAATTTCATTCATTTGACGCTACAAATTTTCATGTGCAATCGATGTTAGGTGTAAGTGATTGTAGAAAAAGAAATATTATGACTGAATAATTGATTTCCTTACCATAGCATTAGCAACCACTGCATTTAGAGGTTTGCCATTTTTATTTGTATGTATTTTTTTTTTCCAAACCTCAACTCTAGATACAGGATTTCCTTTGGTTTTCCTCTGAAAATAAAAGTTTGTAGTAAAGTCGCTCAGGCTTTTGAAAACTTAAAAAAACAAACTGATATTACCATATCATGAGTTGTTCGAGCAATTCCCCTTCGACCTGATGCGTGTGGAATATATTTTTTCCTTATTTTTTTGAACTTCTCACTTTTAAACTATATTTTTAAAAAAATTATACAATCAATTAAACAAATTACTGACACAAATTAACACACAACTAATATAAAAGTTTGTAGTAAATTCATCACTAGTTTTTTCTTTAACAAAGTCTTTCCATTCATGAATTGACTTGATATTATCAGGCTTGAGCTGCATCATTTCTTCTATATTTTTTGCCTCTAATATTTTTTGCACGACACTTATTTTTAAGTCCTCTGAAGTCCTCCCATATTTTTAAGTATATAAGCTTTTTGCCATTCATTATCCAACTTGTATCTCAGCTACAATATAAAAATGCATAGTTAATCAAATAAATACTATAAAGAAATCAAGTTTCGTAATTTGAATGGCAATCATGATATTAAAACTAACCTGAATACAATTCCATAGAATATTTTTCATTTTCGAAGGAACATTTCTCCAATCTGAAATTGTATACGGTACGATCTCTCGAACTAAACTTCCTAAAAATGAAGATAATGTAACAGATCCTTCTTCTATCAGTTGGCCATTTTCATTAAATTTGACTTCAGTCCTATCATCACCATCCATTGTAATGTTCTTCATTCTAGTAGGACCTCTCTTTCTTTTTGATACTTTTGACTTCTCCAAATGAGCAGTAGTTAAATCCATCGGATCTTCTATTTGGATATCATATATTACTTGCAAACATTCTTTTCTCGTAGCTGATCCTGGATATAATTCTTTCTTACTTGAACTCAAGTTAATTAATTTACAGCCAAAGCAATCTGAAAATACCAGAAAAAGAGTTAGCATTACATATATAAAAAACAAAATAATAAAAGAAATATTATATTAAGTAAGAAATTAGATAAACTAAATATTAGAACCACAAAATCTTACCAATAACCAATGCACTGTAACCATTTTTATATTCTATTAGAAGATATGCACCATATAAAAGTTTAGCAAATATACTTATTATGAGAAGTTTAAGGAAAAATCACAATATAAAGCATAACTTATATATGCAACACAGCACAACCACAAAAGTTGCATTGCAAAGACATTAATAAATTAAACATTATATTATCGAAATATAATAAGAAAGCACCATAAGATAAAAAAAATTAAAAATATAAACATGTTACACTAATATGTCATGACTACTCCCTCTAATATTAGTAACCTCTTCTTGTTCATTATTACTGTTTATATCCAGTGTTATTATATCCGTCAGCCCAAAATTTGTATCAACATTCTCCTCGTACATGTCCGAATCAAAATATCCCCTTGGTGGTGCTTTAAGCAAGACATACCAATTTGATGCATCATTTTCTTTTGAATAAAATACTTGTTTTGCTTGAGATGCAAGAATAAAAGTCTCTCTCTCATACTGATTTTGACCTTGGTGTAGATTAAAAACTATAAAACCATCTTCAATCCTCACACCATGGCCTTTATTTGCCCAATCGCACTTGAATATTGGAATATGAAACTTATGATAATCAAACAAAATTATCTCTCTTATAACTCTATAATACGAAACAACATCAACAACTTGTGCGGTGTCTTTCACACTTGCCCTATATATAGTTGTTGCTTCAATTAAAACTCCACTGTTTTGTGTTGACATTTCAACTTCTCTTATATGGAATCATTGCTAATTAATAATATATCCGTTATAGCTCATGGCCTGATTTTTGGGACCAAAGGAAAGCCATTTTAATTCATCCATATCATTATTGCATCAATAGAGAAGACAATCTATGCACAGAAAATTAATTAATCAGAATCTTATAACAAAAGCTACCAAATGTACAAATAAAAATCAATTAGCATGCTACCTTTTCTTTCAACTATTTAGAGAAATTATCAGCATGTCTTTTCCAAAGGAAACCCTTATTTTTTTTTCTAAAATCTTGCTTGATTGCTTTAACTCTTGTAGATGCATCGTAATTGACAATGAAAAAATAAAGAAAAAAATAATTGAAATTATAGTTTTTAACAAAAAGTAAATAATGAATTGTTTAAGTACTTACTCTAAATATGGCTCCACTATAACTGTATTGAATAACACATATCGATGTGCACTTTCTAATACTTCATTACTTAAAGTAATTGATGTCCCCCTAAAATTGGATGACCTTCAAGAATCACATCACTAGAAAAATCTTTATTCTGATGTTCATGATAACTTAATTCAACATTTTGATTCAAAAACCCACTACAAAAATTCAAGCATTCCTCTGCAAGATAACATTGTGCAATACAACCTTATGGCCGTGCATGATTCCTAATATATCCTTTATAAATCTTCATGTTCCTAATACAATTATATGATGTTAAAATATGTTTATTTTTAAAATTAATTAATTTTACACTTGAGAATAGATTTTTACTTTTCAAAACGATACATCCAATGATACTGAACAGGTCCTCCAAGTCGTGCTTAGTGTCCTAAATGAATTGACAAGTGGATCATTATATCAAAGAATGCCGGAAGATAGAATCTTTTAAACATACGTAAAGTTTCGTTGATCTCTTCTTCAAGATTTAACATGTCTTCTCTATCAACAATCTTTTGGCATAACTTGTTGAAAAATGAACACATTCGAAATATGACTTTCATAGATCCCTTAGTTAACAGTCCTTTTAATGCTATAGGTAGTAACTGTTGCATTAAAATATGACAGTCATGTGATTTGAGGCCCGTAATCTTACACTCATCAACAGATACATAATTTCTAATGTTTGAGCTATACCCATAAGGTAATTTCAAATCAAATAACCTTTTGCAGAAGATTCTTTTCTCATCTTTGGTTAACGTAAATGAAGCTGCAGGCAAGCATAATCTACCACATTCATCAACTTTTGGTTGCATATCTTCTCGAACTTCCATGTCTTCTAAATCTTTGCGGGCATTCAATCCATCCTTTGTTTTCCCAGTAATGTTTAATAGTGTACCAATAATACTCTCACAAATATTTTTCTCAATAAGCATTACATCCAAATTATGTCGCAGTGGCAATTCCTGTCACATTGATTGAAATCAAATTAGAAAAAGCATTTAGCTATAATCAAAATATATTCAAAATATAAATAAATAAATTATATTTAGTTTTTTGTGCCTTCCAATATGGTAAATAAAAAAAATTGACCGTTTGTTTCAAATTTGAGAATTTTCAGAAATTTTATCACGCCTCTTTCGTTTCTTGTTCCATTTCCCCCAATCATTTTCAAAATCTTTCAAATCCTCAAAAATTTTCTTACCAACCTTAATTCTAGGACATGTTCCTTGCTCTTCTTTTCCTTCAAACCATGCTTTATTTTTTTTGGGGGGAAAGAATGAGATTGTGGCAAAAAAGGCCTAACCAAATTTTCTATTAAATGTCAACCATTCTGAATAAGTGTCACCAGCACATATTGGGCATGCATGTTTACCTTTAGTTTTACATGCAGAAAGATTTCAATAAGCTGGGAAATCATTTATCATCAAATTCGTATTTTTTTTTTTATGAAAAAAAAAGAATTGTTATGAATCGATTCTCAGTTGAAGAAAGAAAATACTTTCAATTCTGCAACAAAACCACTCATGCCGAGTAATGCAAGGGAGGCCATCGATAAGATACTGAATAGCGTGAAGATCTTTGGAATTGGTATAGCTAGTCCGCCCATTTCGTCTAGATAAGCAAAACATATTTTGTACCAATTTCTCCTAACACATTACTAATTTCCCTGGCGTAGATCTACTTATTGTTAATAGATTGGTAAGAGTATTGTTCCGATAGATAACTCTTCTATAGAGTTCATTAATATCTGAACTCATTAGTTTACCTCAATCTATCTGAATGATAGGTCTTAACTCGGGAGGAAGAACAGGTAATAGACATAAACACATCCACTCCAGTTATATATTTGTTTAAAGAAAATGCTTAGCTAATTCCATGCGTTTAACTAAAAAGTCCCTTCTTCGTCCAATTTTTTGATCTTCCCAGTCATTATCGGCGGGCCCTTCTTCCCCTAATTCTTTCCATTCTAACAAGGAATAGTCTAGAATAATTCGCAAATCTTAAGTTAAAAGATTCTTTAGAAAATGTATCAAAAACATTTACTCCACCTTCCCATAATTCTTGTAGGTCATTTATTAAGGGCTTAAATACACATCAATGTCATTACCCGACTGTCTGGGCCCTGGAATCAGTAAAGTCAGCATGATATTTTCTTTTCTCATATATAACCAAGGAGGTAAATTGTACGTGACAAGCATTACAAGCCAAAAACTATATGCAGTATTGAAATTAGAAAACAGATTAAATCCATCAGCAGCTAGACCTAGCCTAAGGTTTCGTTGGTCATTTGAAAATAAAGGCCATTTTTTATCAATTAAATCCCACACTAAAGAGTCCACAGGATGACACATCTTACCATCTTCACTTTTATGAGTAAAATGCCACTCTAAGTCTTCCTCCAATTTTTGAGACCTAAATATTCTTCTAAACCTTGGTATTATTGGAAAGTATCTTAAAACTTTGGCTGGAACACCCTTTTTTTTATTTTATTACAGCGCCTGTCCACCTTCCATCTTGAAGAATCACATTTTGGACAATAATCCATTTCCTCATTCTCCTTTCTAAACCAGTTGTTCACACAAGCATAGATATTCTCATAACCTAAATCAAATGCCTTTAAAAATTTTCTCACCAAGTAAACTGACCTGAGAAGTACATTATCTGTCGACAACATGTCATGCAACATCTCCAAAAGTCCATCAAAGCTCTTATTAGACCATCCATTTACTACTTTGTGTTTGTATAAAGCTACAATGGCTAACAATTTTGTGCATTTGGTGCAACCTGGGTATAAAGGTACTTTTGCGTCATCCAATGATTCTTTAAACTCTACATTTTTTCTCTCTTCTAAAGGTTCTACATCTCCATCTTCCATATATCTAGCTGAAAATAAATTATATGTATTTGACATTGTCTCTTCTTTTTGTTTTCCATCCATTGTTTGTTGTTCCCCATGATGAAACCAAATTGTATATGTCGGATCCATACCCTCAATGACCAAATTCTCATAAATTACCTCAATAGTTTGATGACTTAAATTTCGACAATCTATACAGGGGCACAACATCTTTACAGGATAACTATTATTCTTTTCAACCATTTTCACAAAATTCCAAGCAGCATTCATGTATTCATCTGTAGCTCTACCAAATCAAATGCTAAAAGCATGTTAGCAATGTATTTTCAGCACACTAGGCAATAGAAATATCATTCATTACCTGTTTAGATGTACCCACTCCTTATTCATCATCTTAATACCACTGGATAATATCTTTCCTGGCACACATATTAGTTTTTTTATATACCCTCAAGCAACATCATAATTCTATATATGCAGTAATGTATGACTAAGATTACTAGAATAATATGTAAAAATAAAGCAAATACTAAAACCAAATTAAAAAGAAAAAACTCAATGATATATTATAAGTAACTAGTATAACTAAAAACTAACTCAATAAAAAATTTAGAATTTTAAGAAGACAGCAAAATAAAAGGAAATATGCAAATAACAAAAATAGTAATAATAAAAATCTGGTAAGAAAATGCTGAAATATGTACCATTGTCTTTGGCAAGTTTACAAAACTTGATTAGTCTGCAATAGGCCAAAAGTTACAGGAGGAGGAGTTACGTCTTCTACAATTGGGAGGCATTATTTTATCATATTAAATCAAAGGAAAAAAAATCAGCTTCAATTAATTTTCTACAAAACCCAGATTCACAATTAAATACAAAAGTTAAATTAATAATATCAACAATTTTAGGAGAGAAATTGCAAAAAAAAGAAAAATTATAACGAGTTAAACTTTAACTATCCAAAAGAAAAACTTGTAAATTATCTTCATGAAACCATTTTTGGAACCAAAATCCATTAATCACTTCTATCAAATTCAAGCTGTTTGGAGATTCAGTTGCACAACAAATTAACGGATCATTAGGTGATATGATTTCTGAGGAAATTTTAAAGGATTAGGATTTTAGGCCTTTAATTACTTTGGTGTGTGGAGAGTGACGGCTTGAGGTGTAACATATGAATTTGTTATAAATTAACAGGGGGTTTATGTATTAATAATGAGGGGGTGTAGTTGATATTTTGCGGGTGTGTTTAAAAGGAGAACCGGGTGAAGAAATTCAGATTTTGTAAACCAAGAGAGAGAGTGTGCGTTTGACCCGTTGACCCGAACCCGTGACCCGACCCACTGGTTTCTTCCATTTCCGGCCACTTCACCGGCCGAGCAAGGTGTCAAACGGAAGCTTGAGCCTGCCGTCCACCCCCACCTGTCCTTACTGCTGGACAACGCGTGAAACGCCGCTGGTGAAGCTCGAAACTTTAGCGGTTTTGCGCGGACGATCGCTGCTGATTCTGGCTGTCTTTGGCTGAGCCACCGGTTGGAAAAGCTTCCCCACCTCACCATCTTCCATTCCAGACCAGTCACCGGCACCGAGGAGGTCGTTTTGCCACCAACCGATCACCCCAAGGAGCCCCAGCTTCACAAGCTCGATCCGACATCACCGTCGCTTGTGGGAGGTCACCACCGGCACCGTTGAACTCACCTCGACACGAAGTGTCTAGTCCGAGCTTCCCCACCGCCGTTGGGTGAATTTCGGTCAACGTTGACCGTAGGGGCATTTTTGTAATTTTGCGTATTCAGGGTAATTTCGTAATTTCTAGCTTTGAGGATTTTTTGTAATCTAAATTGATGATAAATTGGTAATTTTATGATGTTGAGGGTAAATTAGTAAATTATGAAATTGAGGGTAGTATAATTTCAGATCTTATTAGTAAATTACGAATACGGGATTAATATGGTAAGCCGGCAAAATTGAGAGTTGTAATGTTAGAATTTTAACCGTTATTTTTGCGAGATTAGTTCAAATTATAATTATGGGAAGTAATTATATCATTTCTGTAAAATAGATGGATCTGCGGACGAGAATCTACCTACAGACTTGGGTGATAGCCGAGTCTGAGATTGTCACTGTGAGTGGAATATATTAAAATTATTTGATTTTTATATAGTAAAGCTTATTCCTGAAATAAATATTTAAAGTGTTTCCATTTAATGGTTCTCCGAAATAAATGTTTATTACGGATAAATATTTTGTTAAGTTATATTTATTCATTTATGTTCCGTATTGATTTTAAAATAGTAAAAGAGATGATTGATTTCCGAACATGATTTAAAGTATTTTTATATGGATTTCGAGCATGATTTAAAGAGTATATGATTTGATCTTGAGCATGATTTGAAAGGTGTATATATAAGGATTTTGAACATGATCTGAAGTGTATATATGTGGATTTCAAGTATGCATTAAAGTGTATATATATTGATTTCAAACATGATTTAATGTTTTAAAGAAAATACCCATTCCCTCCATATGAGATGAGATAGTAGGCCTTTGGGGCCCATCTGAATACACATATAGACTTTGGACCGTGTGTTTGGGCGCTTTCGCCCTTTAGGGGCATATGCATGCAGACAGATATTGAGATATAAGACCGAGTGGTTCGGACAGTCGCCAGATAGCGCATCATCGCACATCCGTTGAGATCCGGGTATGAGTTATTCTGATAAGCATGACATAGTACGTCCTTTCGTCTATTCGTGTAGCTCCGGGCATGATGGTACTCAGATAGTACATCATTGCCATCCGTTGAGGTCCGGATATGACTAGATTATTCCCTGGGCATTTGTTTAAGGATATTTGTATTACTTAGTATTTGATATTTCAGCATGAAATGATATTTCAATATGTGATGTTTTTCTTGATTTTGTGGCAGTATGAAAATATATTTATGTTTAAAATATGATTGAAATGGAATGAGTTTTTACATGAAAATATATTTGTTTGAGAAAAGTAATTATACAAATGATGCATTTATTTTTGAAATTATTTTATGTTTTAAAAGCTACTATCCACTCACTGAGCTCACTGAGTTTTATACTCATTCCATTTTATTATAATTTTTCTCTCTCAGGAGATTATAGGTACAAAAGTTAACCCAGTTGTACATAGTTGGAGTCATTTGGGCCACATGAGGTTGTTTGAGGCTATAGAATAATTATTTTCTTTTGGTTAATGTAAACATCCTATTTTGGAATTGTACTAGGAATGTGATATATGAACTATGAAACGTGTGTATTATTGGATATGTTACTGGATGAGACTGGTTGGAGTAGTTTGATGTATAATACATTATTTAGGAGTGCTTGTGTTGTAATTGCAGGTTTGGGAATGTTATATGTTTAGTGGAGGTTCTGCCGAAATTTCGGTAGAATTCTCATTAATATGATGATTTTTAATATTTGAGTTCAGTTGCTCAAGATAGGTTGCCTATGGGAATGGGCGGGTCGTCTCATGAGGAGAGAAGAAAACAAAAGCTTTGACTTTGGGGTGGTAACATGGATGTTGGGATAGAGGCAAAAGGTTGTAAAATAATTATAGAATTTCATTATTCTTTTATTTGGCGGTAGATCCAGTTCTCGCTATATTTTTTGCTCCTTTTTAGTGGCATTTCTTATATGTTATTAAATTTATGTTTATATTGTAGCTTTTGTAAAATGCTATATTATTAAATGTTATACATAACTATTCTAAAATGCTACTATTTGATTTTTTTTTAAGTGTAACATAAAATTGTAACATTTATAAAGTGCTACATTAGTAAAATATTATGGTAGCATTTGCTATATGTTACAAATTAAATGTTATATATATCAAAAAATAAAATGTAAATATTGAGTAGTCAATAGTAGTTTTTTTTGGACAAAATGCTACAATAGAATGACATTTGGTAACATTTAAAAAAAGTGCTACAATCTAATGCTACTAAAGGTGATATTTGTTGTAATAACTTGTTGATTTGAAAGACCAATCACACGACCCTAGAGGATAATTTAGCATTATAGATTCAGGTATGCTTTTGCATATTTTATTATTGATTCTTAGTGACAGATCATGAATGCTCATAAGTTTTTAGGTGATGGATTTCACCATAAGATTTAATAATTCCAAAAAGTGGTATCAGAGCCTCAACATGTTGAATTATTAAGAATCAAGTTTATTTTGATTAATGATTAAAGTTTTGGTGCTCTTAAATCTAGAATTGTAGTTGATGTTTACATTAATTGAGATTTAGCAAATTTGGAATTAAGGAAAAAAATTTGAAATTCATATTTCTGGAAAAATTATTTTTTTTAGACATCGCTCGTTAAGGATTTATGTTATGGCTGATAAGTGTCACTGCCACTGCTGAAACTACTGTCACCGACCTAGGCTATCTTGGTCATGATGAACAAGAGTATTAGCAGCTGCCTACAGCGACAGAAGATAATAGTAATGGGGTTTGTTAATGGCTGGAGAAGTTGCTACCATCATCGGCAATAGAGGTGGGCAAATTCGGGTTCGGGTCGACCTGATTGGATTTTGGATTAATCGGATTAGGAGAAATATAACCCGAATTCAATCCAAGTATGCAATCGAATTAGATCAGATTGGGTATTTTATATTTGTAAGTATTGTTTTCCTTTGAATTTTTGGATGGGATCAGGTTTGACCTAATCCGATCCGATCAGGTTAGCCAAAACTTAACCTGATCAGGTTAAAATCCTCTTCTGAATCTGATCCAAACTCGAATTTTTGGATCGGATTGGGTTGGGTCAAATGCCTAAGTGACGTGGCTGCTAGATGGCGTTGAAGTCGCAAATCGCGGCAAGTAAAACTACGACAATGGTTGACATGACTCAAAAGTGCTTGATTCACTTTCAAGTATAAAAGTATTTAGTTAAAATATAACCCGGTGAGTCCAAGGTTAAACCACAAGAATTTTAAATTAAGTAGTCTATTATTAAATAAAAATTAATAGTAGAAAAATGGATTATTAGTCTAAAAAGTGCTAAGGCTATAGAATTCGCTCTTGGTATCCAAATTATGTTCATAATATTCTCTCATATTTATATTTTGTATTTTATTTACTAGTTAAATATTATGTTATTTAATTCTTAACTAACCAATTTATGGATGAACAATGGAATAAAATACATGATGTGTCATAACTAAATTTGAGTGTCGACATAATGTCAAAATATCATAAATCCAAAATAAAAAATATATAATAAATATATAAAAAATATATAATAAATCCAAAATATATATGACATAAAAATATATAATAAATAAAAAATAATAAATAATAAATATTTAAATAAAATTGACTTTGAACTCACTTGAAAGAGATATTAATTTAATAAGTTAAATTCTTGAGCTTTACATTTTACCATATCTTAGTAAATTAGCCACTATTGAAAAGAAAAATAATCATTTTATTTGACAAACTTCTAAATTATATTATAAGAAAATTTTAAGAACTCGAGACAAAAGAAAAATAAAAGAAGAAAAATTGAAAAAAAAACTTCTGCCCCTCGTCTCAGCTTCACCTTTCTCTTCCTCCTCCTTTTCTACCCCATTTCAATTCTCATCCTCTCTTTATATAGCCGAGATGCAAGGCAACTAACATTTATCTTATTATTATTTCATTAATATAATAATATTATTATATTATTATATTTATATAAGCTTAAAAGTAGTGTGCATTCTATCTTTTTAATATAATATATTTTATTTATTTATTAATTATTACAAAGCAACTGTCTTTCTTTTATCTCCTATTTTCAGTTATGATTTATCTTCATTCTTAAAATATACATATAATAATAAAATTTAATAATTAAGATAAAAATTAACATAATAAAAATATCATTTACATAAAATTACATATAGAGAGCATTAAAATAAAATGTGAGTTATGCGTATATTAATTAACACTTTAAGTGAGAAAATAATAATTTAAACCTTTATAAAATATATACTTTCTAGTACTAATCACACCTTCCAACTAGCTTATTGGTAGTTCCTAGCAATTAAAGTGCTATATTAAATTCTGATTTACAAAATTCACGTGCAAGTTAATAGTTGTTCATCTATTTTTTGAATTACCAAATAAATAAATTCTCCTAAAATTTATTTATTTTAATTTTTTGTCATTCACTCATTATTCAAGATATCATCAAACCTTCTTTTGTGCTAAAAAATTAACACAATGGTATAGGACTTCATTAAAAGAGAACAATAATTTTATTCTAGTGATTTATCAAAGATAATATTGTTGAGTGTTATTTCTGGTATATTTTTTTTTTGTGAACTCTTAGGTTAGTTGATTTGCTTCACTTCTTGTTACATTTGGTAAGTTGTGGGTAACATGTCAACTAGCAACATGGAAAATTTTGGTGTGCGTTTCACGGGTAAGAATTATTCTACCTGAGAATTTCAGTTTCGATTATTTGTCATAGGAAAGGAACTCTGGGGTCACATCGATGGTAGTGATCTAGCTCCTACAATGTCTTTGGCATTGAATTGGTCAATTAAAGATGATGACAGTAATAGTAGTAAGAAGTGAAAAATATATTTAACTCATCGTTTGTAATATATATATATTTTTAGTGTTCATGTGATATCTTAGAAACTTTATTTCTTTCTTTTAAGACATTGAGGACAATGTCTCGTCTAGGTTTGGAGGAGGAAATAGTTGACAATTATGGAATATTTCAATCCTAGTGATATTTTTATTAAATTTTTATTGTAAAGACTAACTTTGGATAAATTTTGAGTCAAAAATGGCTAAATATAGAGTGTAGTGTTTCTAAAAACATATCTTCTTAGTCTTAGAGTCTTATATTTTTTCTATTTCTTTTAAAAAAAATTAATATTTTTTATTCTAAACTTCTACAACAAATTCAAGTACTTCTTCTTTTATGTTTATTTTTTTCTGTTTCTCATTTTTGCATGCATGTCTTTAAATTATAAAATATTAAGAATAATGTTTAGATTAAGTTGGAGGGTGGGGATAGTTGTTGTAAATTGTAAATATGTGTTTTTTTTATTTTTCTTTAAAAAAAATACAAAAACAACAATTTTTTTATTGTCTAAGATGGCTGTGTAAAGAGTCGCTACTTTTGAAACGCATCCTAATAATCCAGTCTATATTATTTTATGAGTTTAAAATTCATAGTAAATTATTTTTGTTCCCTATTCTTTGAATTACTCAAATTTGTGAATTAACAATTTGATAATCACTAATTAAATATTTTTTTCATTTATTTATTTAAAACACATACTACGACACATGTTAGTGGATTGTAAGTTAAAATTTTTACAAAATTTTGTTCTTTTGATCTATTGGAGATAATTTCTAAGATAGTGGAAAGTGTATTTTTTTTTTTAAAAGAAAAAAAATAATGTGTTTAGTTTTATTATATCATAAACCCAAGCAATTAAGTCCGTAGGGGTATTATAATACTTACTGCCCTAAGGCCAACTGGTCTGAGAGTCATTGGTCTAAAGCTCGCTACATGGGTTGCAGATATATTATTTATCTAAAATTTGAGTAATTAAGTTTGTAGGGGTCTTTTAACACCTAGTGCCCTAAGACCAATTGGCTTGTAAGCTTGTAAAAGATCAATTAACTCATTAGTAGTAGGAGCACAAATAAAGTTTTTTTTTTTTTTTACTCTAGGAGGAATAAGATAAATGTTAAATGCATGGTTAAGAAATGTGAGCAAACCATTATAAAAATTATTAACATTTAACAAACTAATGAGTTTCTGATGAATGTTCAAATAGACTCAAGACGCGAATGTAATTAGTGCCTCTAGAGTTGCAAGATTACCTGAAAAAAAGATGAAAACATTAGCATGATTGCCTGAGAAAAAGATGAAAGCATTAGCATGATCTAACATTTTCGATAATCCATGGTCACTTCCTCCATATACTAGGTATAAGTTTCTCTCTGCTAAGATACAACCAAGATCTATAGCTACCTCAACGAACTTCTTGTATTTTCCAAAGACAAACCCAGAAAGTACACAAATATTTTTGAATTATCTACTCAAAGATGCCGCCATTGGAATAATCTTCAAAAATAATTTATGAGGGTTTAAAATAAAAGCATTTAATATTGTATTAAGAATTTCTTTTTATCACGAGAGTTCTAGTCAGATGGTATTTCATTTGTTGTAAGATAATTAACAATATTATCATACCAAAGCATATTGTATATAGGAAATAATTGAAAGACACAAGGTATAAAATGAACGGGAAAACAAGGCTAGCAGCTAGCACTCAAGATTTTTGGTGTACTTAATTATTCTTTCTGGAATGATCAGAAATTGTTTTTTAACATTTCACACCAGCGAGTCGAAAGTAAAAAACTCAGTTCAAATATTAGATCAGAGGAGTAATTATAACACCCTAACCCAAAGGGTATGAATTAACTTACATTATCTTTTGCAGCTGTAGGGAAAATTCTTGTAACCGCCATATCCCAAAAAAGGAGTTGATACGCATTAAAATAAAAATTAGCGTGCTTCTAAAAGTGAAATGGTCACTTGGTTGATTGAACAATCTTCTGCCTTGACGGTGGACGATGTTGAAGTCACTGTATTTCTTAGATATGAAAAAGCAGGTTGTTTCGGGGGAAGCAATGCTGCAGCTTCATTTCTAAGCATGGATACAACATCATTCATGGTGGGTCTATCAACAGCGCTTTCTTGTACACAAAGGAGTGCTATGTTCACAAATCTTAAAAGCATATGCTTGGATGATTCATCTTCTAATATTGGATCAATCAACTCCAATTTCCTGTTGCTTGTCCATAGATCCCATGCCTAAACAACCATACGATGTTTTTAGATAGCTGTACACTCGATATATATACAGAATAGATTAATACTCAGGTGCAAAAATCTAAACGAATTTTTTTAACAATATTGTAAATGTTTTTAATAGTTTTGTAAACGTGCGTGTCAACATCTGAGCATGACTCAAGAATTGATATATCTTTAAGGAGATTGTCAATTTCTCCTCTACTGAAATCAATATATATCATTTACTATTCGACTATTTTCATAATAGACAATAATCCTTTGATAGCATAATTTCACAGTACTACTCTTTTTCTTATGTACTTTTATTTATATTTATTATAAATTAAATAAATCATGTAAATAAAAATTGAAATAAAAAATTTAAGTATTAGAAAAAAATACATTTTGATGTGAAAACAAGTTAAAAGTAGGATATTTTTCTCGTCTTTTTGTTATTTTATATATTTATTATTAGAAAATATATATGAATTAACAAAAAGTACAAGAAAAATATCGTATTATTAATTTTTTTATTCATATTGAAACATATATTTCTCATTATTAGTACTTAAATTTTTATTTAATTTTTATTTATATGATTTATTTAGTTTATAATACTTAACAATAAAAGTGTATTATGAAACTAGGGTAATAGGGTAATACTATACAATTACATTGTCAGGGATTTTTTTACTATTATAAAAACATTAGGGGAGTAAGTGGTATTTATTAATTTCAGTAAAGAAAAAACTAATAATATCCCAATATATTTTTACAACTAAGTAGCAAAATAAAAATATGTGTAATGGCTTTTGTTACTTACATAACCTAGCAGATTTAGAGAGTCAGTTCGATAAAATCCAGTATTTTTTTTGCTACTTGCAATCTCGAGCAACAATACTCCAAAGCTAAACACATCAGATTTAATTGAAAATATTCCTTCGAGTGCGTATTCAGGGGACATGTAACCACTGTAATTCAGCAATCAATAAAAAATAATCAGTAACTAATGCATATATAGTTAATCAGTTTAATTTTGTTTTGTGTTATTTACTTACTAAGTCCCAACGATCCTACTCGTGTTTGCTTGTAACTCATTTCCTTCACAAATTCTTGCCATTCCAAAATCTGATATTTTGGGATTCATGTCTTTATCCAACAAGATGTTACTAGCTTTCAAGTCTCGATGAATAATTCGCACTCTAGAATATTGATGAAGATAAAGAAGCCCTGGAGCTATCCCTTCAATAATCCGAACACGTGTTCCCCAATCTAATAACATTCGCCTGGTTGGATATACTTTACAGCAAAAGACTAAATGTCATTATGCAAGAAAACAAAAAAATGTAGACCACATAATCTAGTGTAATTGGATCTAGTGGCTTAAGTTTTTTAATTATTATTATTTTTTTAAATATGATACTTGGATCATGTTAATCATTAAACTTAAAAATAGTTAAATGAAATATTAAATGCTATATATTCTTTTAGGTTAGGCTTGTTGCAAAACAAAGCTTTGGATTGTAGTAGTTATTAAAATTGAATTAGACTGAGTTATTTTATAGTAATCCTTCGTGTTTGGTTTAGCGTTGGACCGGATCATATTAAATTCAATTTAATGAAGTTAAATATCTATTTAAAATACTTGATTATTTCTTAAAGTTATATTGTTAGTTATTGAAAATTATATTAAATATTCAATTTCCATATAAATTAATAATTGAATGATTTTAATATTTAATATTCTATAGTAGTTTCAATAAATTATTGAATGAAAATTTGATATTTAATCTTAAATTGAATGCTAAATGCTAGTTTAAATAAATTATTGAATAAAATTTGGATATGTAATCTATGCTAAATTCTAGTTTAAACAAATTATTAAATAAATTTTTGATATGCAATTTATATATGTTAAATAGTTGTTCAAACAAATGTTTGAATAAAATTTTAAGAATCAGAAAAAGATGCAAAAACTAACCAAAAAGAAAGAAGTCCAAGCTTTTGTTAGACATGTACTCAGAGATCAGAATCTTCTCATCTTTATCCAGGCAGCAGCCCAAAAGTCTAACAAGATTCTTGTGCTGGACCTTGGCTATCGCTGAAGCCCCATTTTTTAACTCTCGCAATCCTTGTCCAGATCTTCCTGAAAGCCTTTTCACAGCAATCTCTCCTTGGTGTATTACTCCCTGTGACAAGTTACTTGTTAAAATTAGCTAAACTATCAGCAGAAATTATGAAGTCCACGAACTTAATTCATACTTAAAAGTTGTCATAAGCCTTCTGCAAAGAATATTAAATGAAATATAATTAAAATGATACCTTGTAAACAGTTCCAAAGCCTCCTTCGCCAAGCATATTTGCTGCGGAGAAATTACTAGTTGCAGAAGAAATACTGGAAAAGCTGAATAAGGGAAATTGATCAACTTCCTTTTCGCAACCTTTCTTGCACTTATTATTATCTTTTGTAAGCTCTATATCAACCTTCAGGTTCATACCCAAATCAAATTTCATCAAATCCTCCCCTGAATGATCAAGAAAATTCAATAAAAAAAAAGTGAAACTTAATTATGCTCCAAGATCTGCATAATTAAAACCTTTAATGACCTATTATATTACCTTTGTTTGTGGTATTTCTCTTGACACAAAATATTGCCAAGCCCAAGGTGGCCATTCCAGCTAGAGTAACCGATAGGGCAAGAAAAATAGTTTTTTTTTTTTAACCCTTATAGGGGCTCGAACCCTTATTCTCAACATTGTGAGTGCATGGGCTCTCCCACTAGACTATAAGCCCATTGGTCTAAAATTAAATATTTAGAAGCGCAAGAAAAATAGTTCGATTTGAAGTTACAGTGAATGATAAAATCAAGAAGATGAGAGATACTGAAGCAATAATTGAGATGAAGATTGGGCAGCGCTCCATTGATAATGAGATGAAATTAACGCTTAGTTACTAGTCTGAGCTCAGAGGATGTTAATACTGTTGAAAAATAATAAACTTGTTTATAAAATAATAATGTGTTGAGTTGTACATGACCCTCCATTATCATGCTCCATCATCATGCTTCATCATCATGGGTCTACAATGTTGAGTGGAGGTTAGCTTTACACATTTGATGCCATTAAAGGATTCCTTTAGAGCATGTTAGGTGAGTGGAATATGTTTGGTGTTATGATGAAAGGTTAGTGGAATGGGCTAGGTGATGTGTATTGTTATGATTATTTTTGTGTTTTATTCACTATAAATACCTATGCGATTGTGTTGTGAGACATAAGTCTAAGAGTAAGAAAGCATAAGAAGCATAAAAAAGCTCCTGAGAGTGATTTGTGAGAGTGTGAGAATTGTTCTTGCAATGTTCTTGAACATTCTCTAATAAACTTTGTGTTTTATCCTTCAAATTCTCCAACAAAGTGGTATCAGAGCAAGGTTTGGAGGATAAAATAGTCATGTAGCATATCAAATCTAAGCTCTCGACTAGACGAATGCAACACCTCAAGAATCAGCCTGATCGGAGTTCAGACGAGCTCGGAATCGCCTTCGGAAGTTTGCTGTCCAGAAATGTGTTGACCGTTGACCGTTGACCAAAGTTGACCCAAGACCTCCCAAGGGTTTTTCAACGTTCCGGATTCATTCGTGCATTCTGAATCTCCAAATTCTCACTCGATTTGTGAGATATGACAAATGGTGGTATGATGTCATTTCAAGTTCCACAATTGAAAGGGAGCAAATTTGACAATTGGAGCATCAAAATGAAGGCTCTATTGGGTGCACACGATGTGTGGGATGTCGTGGAAAAGGACTTTATAGTACCAAAAATGAAGGTACTTTAACTGCGGCACAAAAGGAGAATTTGAAGGACTTAAAGAAGAAAGAGAACAAAGCAAAGTATCTCATATTTCAATCATTAGATGAAGATGCTTTTGAAAAGATCGCTGGCGCAACATCCTCAAAGGAAGCATGGGAGAAGTTAGAAACCTCTTACAAAGGAGCGGAACAAGTTAAGAAAGTCCGTCTTCAAACACTAAGAGGTGAATTTGAGTCCTTACACATGAAAGTATCAAAATCAATTTTTGATTACTTTACTAGAGTTGTGACTATTTCTAATGAATTAAAAATAAATGGTGAAGAGTTGAGAGAGCTAAGGATTATTGAGAAAATACTTCGATCAGTAGATTCCAAGTTTGACCTCATTGTACTAACAATAGAGGAGACTAAAGATTTGGAGGCTATGACGATCGAGCACCTTCAAGGAAGGTTGCAAGCTTATGAAGAAAAACTGAAGAAGAAGCAAGGGATCGAAGAACAACTCCTCAAGATGGAAATCAATCCAAAGAAAAGAGAAGAAAGCTTCAGCAACGATAAAAGGCACTATGTCCGAGGAAGAGGCCGAGGACGAGTAGAGGTCGTGGTCATAGACGAGGCTGGAATTTCAACAACAAAAACTCCTTCAATAATGAAAGAGGAGAAAGCTCAAACAGAGGGCGAGAAAGAAACAATCCAAGATCGAGGTATGAAAAATCTTAAGTGCAGTGCTATAATTGTCAAAAGTTTGGGCATTATGCTTTAGAGTGTAGAATTCCAAGCAACATAGTAGATGAGAAAGTGAATTATGTTGAAGAGAAGAATGATGGAGATGGCACACTTTTACTAGCACGTAATGACAACAATGGAGGTCAAGAAAATACTTGGTATCTTGACACAGGTGCTAGCAATCACATGAGCGGAAACAGAAGTATGTCTGTGGAGATGAATGAATCAGTGAATGGTAGCGTCGCTTTTAGAGATGATTCAAAAGTACCAATGAAGGGAAAAGGTAACATCCTTTTTCGCATAAAAGATGGCAGCCACCAACTAATTTCAAATGTTTACTATGTGCGCAATATGAAAAGTAACATTCTAAGTTTAGGTCAACTTTTAGAAAAAGGCTATGATATTCATCTTAAAAATTATAGTCTTTTTTTAAGAGATGACAAAGGAAACCTAATTACAAAAGTGAGAATGTTGAAGAATAGAATGTTTCCTTTAAATATTCAAAATGATGTTGCAAAGTGTCTCAAGGCTTGTCATAAAGATCCAACCTAGATTTGGCATCTTCGATATGGACATCTGAACTTTGGTGGACTAGAGCTACTATCAAGAAAGAACATGGTGAAAGGTCTACCTTCAATCAATCATCCCAATCAAGTTTGTGAACGATGTTTACTTGGCAAGCAATTTAGAAAGAGTTTTCCAAAGGAGTCAAACTCAAGAGCTCGGAAGCCACTCGAGCGTATTTATATTGATGTGTACGGTCCATTCAATCCAACCTCTCTTGGTAAAAGTAACTACTTCCTTCTTTTCATAGATGATTTTTCAAGAAAAACTTGGGTGTATTTTTTAAAGCAGAAATCAGAAGTTTTTGAAGTTTTCAAGAAGTTCAAAGCTGCAGTGGAGAAAGAAAGTGGACACCAAATCAAGGCCATGAGATCTGATCGAGGTGGAGAGTTCACTTCCAAAGAATTTGTGAAGTTTTGTGACGAAAATGGAATACGACAGCCTTTGACAGTTTCGAGATGCCCCCAACAAAATGGTGTTGCAGAAAGAAAGAACAGAACTATCCTTGACATGGCGAGAAGTATGCTCAAGAGCAAAAGACTACCCAAAGAATTTTGAGCTGAAGCTGTTGCTTGTGCAATCTATTTATCCAACCGATCTCCAACAAGAAGTGTGTGGGGCAAGACACCGCAAGAAGCATGGAGTGGAAGAAAGCCTGGCATAACCCATTTGATAATTTTTTGAAGCATTGCCCATGTACATGTACCAAACGAGAGAAGAGCCAAGCTGGATGATAAAAGTGAGAAATTCATTTTCATCGGCTATGACATCAATTCTAAAGGATACAAGTTATACAATCCAGACAATAGAAAGATCGTGATTAGCCGAGATGTAATCTTTGAGGAAGAAGGAGAATGGGATTTTGGCTCTCATGTGGATGACTTCAATTTTTTTCCTTTTGAAGAAAATGAACAGACAATGAAGGAGCAAGTAGTAGAAGAACAACAAGAGCCGGTTAGTCCACCTATCTCACCAGCATCAACCACACATAGAGATTCACCACCATCTTTCTTAAGTGAAAGAACTGAAGAACGCACGAAGAGTCTTCAAGATCTCTATGAGGTAACTGAGAGACATGATAATCTCACTCTATTTTGCCTCTTGGGAAAATAGAGTGAAGAAGCTGTACAAGATGAAAAATGGAGAATCGCAATGGATGAAGAAATCAAAGCCATAGTGAAGAATGACACTTGGGAACTTACTACACTTCTCAAAGGTCACAAAGCCATCGGTGTCAAATGGGTTTACAAGACGAAGAGAAATGTTAAGGGTGAGATTGAAAGGCACAATGCGAGGTTAGTTGCAAAAGGCTATAGTCAAAAAGCTGGCATCGACTATGATGAGGTATTTGCTCCTGTAGCCCGAATGGAAACTATAAGACTAATCATTTCTTTAGCAGCCCAAAAATAGTGGAAGATTCATCAAATGGATGTAAAGTCTGCTTTCTTAAATGGATTTCTCAAAGAAGAAGTCTACATCAAACAGCCATTGGGCTATGTGGTGGAAGGATATGAAGACAAAGTTCTGAGATTGAAGAAGACACTTTATGGGTTAAAGCAAGCACCAAGGGCATGGAATAGCAGAATCGACAAATATTTCAAAGAGAACGGCTTCACCAAATGCCCACATGAACATGCTCTCTACGTCAAAGTCAAAGATGGAGACATCTTGATTATATGCCTGTATGTGGATGATCTCATTTTCACTGAAAGCAATCCAAACTTATTTGAAGAGTTTATGAGAGTGATGGTGAAAGAGTTCGAGATGACTGAAACTGGACTAATGGCATACTACCTGGGCATTGAAGTCAAGCAAAGGGAAGAAGGCATATTCATTTCCCAAGAATGCTATGCAAGGAAAATACTCAAGAAGTTCAAGATGCATGATTGCAAGCCCGTAAGTACGCCAATGGAATGCGGAGTCAAATTATCCAAACATGATGTAAAAGAAAGAGTTGATCCATCCTTTTTCAAGAGCCTTGTTGGAAGTTTGCGTTACTTAACATGTACGAGGCCAGACATTCTCTATGCCGTTGGGCTCGTTAGTCGCTATATGGAGAATCCAACAATCACCCATTTTAAAGCTGCAAAAAGAATCATTCGCTATATAAAGGGTACAATTGATTTTGGCTTATTATACTCATTCTCTGATGATTACAAGCTTGTTGGATATAGCGATAGTGATTGGAATAGAGATTTAGATGATCGAAAGAGTACCTCTGGATTTGTATTCTTCATGGGAAACACTGCTTTCACGTGGATGTCAAAGAAGCGGCCAATTGTCACACTTTCCACCTGTGAAGCTGAGTATGTAGCTGCTACTTCAGGTGTTTGCCATGCAATTTGGCTAAGAAAGTTATTGAAGGAGTTGGGTTTGCTCCAAATAGATCAAACTGAGATCTTTGTCGACAACAAGTCTGCAATTGCCCTATCAAAGAATCCAGTCTTCCATGATCGAAGTAAGTATATTGACACTCGCTACCATTTCATAAGGGAGTGTATTGAAAGAAAGGATGTACAAATAAAGTATGTCAAATCTCAAGATCAAGCAGCTGATATATTTACTAAGCCATTAAAACAAGAAGATTTTATCAGATTGAGAAATTCATTGGGTGTTATGAAACAATTGGCTGTGGAAATCAAAGAAATTAACGACAAAAGTGAAGGAGAACAAGTACAAGTACGAAAAAGAAGATTAAATGCATATTCCTACAGGGCATTGTTCAATCGAAAGAAGAAGAATAAAGCCAAAGAATAAGTTGGTGATAATTTCGTCGAGCAAGAAGACTTAGAGTCACAGAAACAAGTTTAAGGGGGAGTGTTGAAAAATAATAAACTTGTTTATAACATAATAAGGTGTTGAGTTGTACATGGCCCTCCATTATCATGCTCCATCATCATGCTTCATCATCATGAGTCTACAATGTTGAGTGGAGGTTAACTTTACACATTTGATGCCATTAAAGGATTCCTTTAGAGCATGTTAGGTGAGTGGAATATGTTTGGTGTTATGATGAAAGGTTAGTAGAATGTGCTAGGTGATGTGTATTGTTATGATTATGTTTGTGTTTTATTCACTATAAATACCTATGCTATTGTGTTGTGAGACATAAGTCTAAGAGTAAGAAAGCATAAGAAGCATAAAAAAGCTCCTGAGAGTGATTTGTGAGAGTGTGAGAATTGTTCTTGTAATATTCTTAAACTTTCTCTAATAAACTTTGTGTTTCATCCTTCAAATTCTCCAACAAATACTTGAAGAAAATGAGAAAATAATTAATGGTTCCTAAATATATATAATGAAATTCAAATACTTTTCCCAAGTCTATGGTGTTGTGAACTGTGATGCACTTGACTAAATATTGGTTATGATGTAATTGAAGTCACGACATTAATGCCATAATTAAATACAAATTATGTAAGATCAGACATAAAACTTGTAAATTTAAGATAAAATTTATAAATCAACACTAACTATAAAATAAAATATAAATTTTAGAAATAAAACATGAGACTTTTAAATGAAGGTAATTAAGTAAATTAATATAAAACTCGTAAATTGATGGATTAGTTGAAAACAAAACAAAAATTTACAACTATAACTTAAAACTAGTAAATCAACATTAAGTGAAAAATAACACGTAAAGTTTAGAAATAGAGTATAAGATTTGTAAATGAAAGGTAAGACAGGTAAATTAATATTAAATTAGTAAAATAATGCATTGGTAGTAAGTAAAATAAAAATATGCAAATATAACATAAAACTAGTAAATCAATGTTAATTGTAAAATAAAACATAAATTTTGAAAATGGAATATAAAACTTGTAAACGGAACGTAAAATAAGTAAATTACTATAAAACAGGTAAAATGACGTATTACTAATAAATAAAACGAAAACTTATAAATATAATATAAAACTCGTAAATCAACATTAAGTGCAAAAGAAAACATAAATTTTAGAAATGAAACATAAGACTTGTAAATAGAAGATAAAATAAGTAAATTAATATAAAATTGATAAATTAATGTATTACTGGTAAATAAAATGAAAACTTATAAATATAATATAAAACTCGTAAATCAACATTAAGTGCAAAAGAAAACATAAATTTTAGAAATGAAACATAAGACTTGTAAATAGAAGATAAAATAAGTAAACAAATATAAAATTGATAAATTAATGTATTACTGGTAAATAAAACAAAAATTTATAAATATAATAAAAACTAGTAAATCAACAATAACTATAAAATAAGACATAAATTTTGGCAATGATCATAAAATTTGTAAAAGGAAGGTAAAATAAATAAATCATCATAAAGCTAGTAAATTGATTTATTATTAGTAAATAAAATAAAAACCGAACATAAAACTAATAAATCAACATTAAGTTCAAAATAAAACATAAATTTTGTAGATTATGACTAAAACTTATGAATAGAAAGTAAAATAAATAATTAATATAAGAGTTACTGAAAAAAATTACAAATGTAAAATAAAAACTTATTATAGTATTGATTACCTTATATATTTATTAATATTTTATTTAAATTGAATAATGCTAATTTTGCATTTATATAATATATGTGATGTTTTATTAAATATGAAACTTATTCTTAAAATTGAATTTTTTAAAAATATTATTTTAATGTTTTTCAAAGCTTTTGTAATATGAGATTATTTTTTATTTTTCTACACTTCCTCAACAATAACCCCTTCTAAGTGCAATTAAGACGTTTAAACTAAACGAAATATGCATAAGATTTAAAATTAAATCAATTTTATTGATATATTATATGTGTCTAATAATAGAAGAATTGGCAAAATGGAAGCGTAAAGGTTGTTGAGATGGAAACAAAAGTTTCTAAATAATGTAAATTTTATTGAAAAACTTAATGAATAAAAACTAGGGTTTTGAATCATTTTTATAACAAATCTAAATATCATGAATTTACCAAAATAGGCAAACTCAAAATATTATTCTATAATAAAATTCTTCTATCCAAAATAAGAAAGACCAAAAAAAAAAAACAAAGCGGAATCCAAACCTGAGTTGTAGAAAAAAAGATAAAAATTCTATAAGAATTAAGAACAATAGAAAAAAATCTTAAAACCTAAAAACGATCAAGAAAAAAACGAAATTTCCGGGCTAAGAACATAACAGAATGGCTTTGTAGTTTTGAGTTTTGTTTGTCTCATTGCAAACTTCGAAATGATATGTTATACGCCTAAAACAGATACCTATAATCAAAGTTATGCCCTCTGGAAAATACTCTGCTCGCGATACACAACATACTACATCAAAAATATTTAGTTTTTATTTTGTTTTGACTTGTTTTACGTCAAGATAAATAATTATACTTAATTAACTTGTATAATAAATAAATATTATTATAAAAAATGAGAAAACAAAGTATATAAGTGTCATAAAATGAATATAGAATTTATGGTTAAACTAATTAAATAAAACTTATTCTACCTATTTTCAATATATATTTTTTTGTTTAATTGATGATTAATTTTTTCCTAGTTTAATTAAAGTAAATGCATAAAATATTTTTCTGTAGAGTTCTATAGAAACTATGTTAATTTTTAAATAATTAATAATCTTATATGAATTTACTCGTTTTACTTTTTATTTACTAATTTTATGTATAACTTACGTAAATTTATGTCTATCATGGTATTGAAATTACAATATTATAAAATTTTTCTTAAATATGTTATTTACACATGAGGTTTCAGAACAAGCCCACCAAAAATATTTTCTTGATTTTCATACTTGCAATGCGGAAAATATCAGGTGGAAAATAACACCAAACACATCCTGAGGCAACAAAATAATGAAGATTGCAAAGCGATCGGTTGAGATCCATCAAATGCTTATTCCAAATCAATAATGAGTTTTTAATTATCAGAAGTACAATTTTAAATATAAAATTGGCAGTAAGATAATTTTTAAAAGCATATTAAAAAAATTTATATCCAATCACCTTCAAGCAGAATTATTTATTATGGGGTTGTATATTCCTTAGGCTTTTTCGACTAATGTTTTTTATTTCATAGTAAAATATTTTTTATTTTTTAGTAAATCTTGTTGTCTTCTAATAAGTATATGCTAATTTTTTATACTGATCGGTACTTGCGGGATACGTATCGAATAATTGATCGAATGCAATTGGTTCTTGCGTTGAACTCAATTCCTGCTCGCGGGGCCCCGTAGACTTGGAAAAGTCTTGAGCTAACATTTGATAGTGATTTTATTGGTTTTATGAAGAGTCAACTTAAGCTTCATACATGTGTTTGAAAATGGGATTAAGATTTTCTTTCAATCCGAGGTCTTTTGATTTTTTTAAAGATTTTGTGTTACCTATCTTTTAGTGTTAGTATATAATTCAAATTTAATTATTTTTATTTTTTAATTTATTAACTACTAATCTCATGAATGAAATTTACTAAAAAATAAATTATCAAATCATAACAGGATTCCCAATTAGCATATCATAAAGGACTAGCAATCAATCAATTACCATATTATTTCTAGCTCATTAATTACTCTATTTTACAGTAACTAGTGAATTAAAAATTCATAAGTAGCACCTCAATCCAAAACAAGGTTAATCAAACACTATACAAATTACGTGCTTTCAATTACAAAGGGTGAAAATAGTGATAGAATCACCATTAAAATCACGTAATATATTCTTTTCTAACTAACGACTAAAACATTGTGGTTTAGATAGTGATTTTGTCGATTACTCTTTTATTAAAATCTCATTTCTCTCATTCTTATTATTTTATTTTTAATGCAGATTAAGATTACTCATAAAACCAAATGTATTCTCATACAAATTTTGATGTACAAAATGACGTCTCATGAAAATAATGAATTGAATGAAAATAAAATTTATGTCCATTTTATCATTGTCAATCGTTTAAGCTTTTGCATTGATGCTATGCAAGAGTTCAAGCTAACTAATGTATGCAAGACTTAGAAGGATCATCAAGAAAAAAAAATTGGATGCATGCTTTGGTTAAATGCTGCCAGAGTGATCAACAAGAATAACGTGATGAGTGAAAAAAAATAAAGAGGTGAACTTCCTCCAATAGAGACTACAGACACGAAGGTGCATTTTTCAATTGGTGTTTCCTATACTTATTTTAAAGAAGTAAAATGTTATTTTTGACATGATGTTCCCAAAAGTGAAAAGGTATTTGGTAATATATTTTTTAAATAGTACATAAAAATAAAAACAGGAAAATATGTTTGATTGTTTATCTAAAATATTAGAACAACCAAAATGTGTTTGGTAGAATTTTCTTATAAAAATTATTTATTCATTATTTAATGCATATAGTATTTTTTAATGTCTATAATCACTATAATTTGATTAACAGAAAGTAAATGGGCAAGTATAAAAAAATAGCATTTAATTATTAGCATCTTAAATATAAAAATTTCTACAAAATAATGTTCAAAATCACATCTAAAAGAAAAAAAAAAAGGAAATAGCACAAATTAAAAATCACATACACATAGATCTGTGTTTGTCAAAATAAATAATTAACAAATAAAATTAACTCCAGCTCTTTTCAAACAAGATTAAGAAAAAAAAAGCGAAAAAAAATCGGATTTTATGCTTGAAAGATACTAATGTAAAAATATAACAAAGACAAAAAAAATAGCAAAAAAATTTTCAAATGGAGGGTTGTTGTACACAAGTGCGGCTCCAAGAAATTGATTCATTAATTGGGAGCAATATAATAATAAAAATTTAATGAAAATAAATATTCAAAATTTAATATCCATTGATGCTAGTTAAAAACACCCTTACTCTTATTCTCGATGCATTTTTATATTTTGAAAACATATAATAATAGTCTCATTATCACAAGATTATGAATTTTGATGGAGTAAAAGAGAGCTGTGTTATTAAAGGTGAGAAGTGAGAAGTGAGAGTAGAAGACTTATTTTTCCAATTGAGAGTGGGGAGCCATGTGAAAGATTCGAGAGAGAAGAAAACTGTTTCGCTGATATCGCTGATATTTGGAGTTGTAAAATATCAGCTTGCCCTCATCATAAAAGACAAATTATAAAATTCATTAATTATTAATGTTTTATAAAATTGTCCCCACTGAAATATAATTATCCCAAAAATTAACACCCTCCGCCTCTGCTTCTTGGCTTTCTTCTCAACAATAGAGAATCATCAAATTTTCCCTGAATGGTGGAGAAATTAAAAAGAAATTAAAGCTTTAATTAAGATATGTAAATGAGAAGTGGATGCTAATATCAAGACAACAGCAGACGTCAAGGCAACAAGAATGATGAAGATTGCAAAGCCGAAGCGATCCATTGAGATCAATGATTAAATGATCAAATTTTCCAAATCAATGGGTATTTTATTACCAGAAGTATGACGTTTACTGATTATAAAGAATTGTTAAATGGTGGATAATTTTATAATGCCAAAATGAAAATTACGGTATGAATACCGTGATAAATATAAATATTAAAAATTACACGTAAAATTAATAAATAAAAATTAAAATTAGTAAGTTTATATATGATTATTAATTATTTAAAAACTTAACATGGTTCTACTGAATTTTAGCAAAAAGATATTTTATTCATTTGTAAAAATATTTTTAATTAAAAAATAAAATAATTACTCATTAATTAAACAAAAAAAGTTTATACTGAAAATAAGTGGAATAAATTTTATTAAATTAGTTAATCTCATAAATTCTATTTTTATTTTGGGACATTTATATGCTTTCTTTCTCATTTTCCATAATAATATGTATTTATTACACAAGTTAATTAAGCGCAATTATTTATCTTGATGTGGATCAAGCCAAAATATTAAAAAAAGTATTCTTATATTACTATATAATATATCAATAAAATTAGATTTAATTTTGAGTCTTAGACATACTTCATGTAATTTTAAGCTCCTTAATTATACTTAAAGATCATTTGTGATTTTTGTTGATGACGTGTAGAAAAATATAAAATAACATCATCTTTCAATAGCTTTGAAAGATATTAAAAAAATATTTTTTAAAAAAATCTGATTTTTGAGAATATGTTTCATCTTTAATACAATATCACACGTATTACATAAATACAAAACTAGCATTTTTCTAATTTAAATAAATAATAATAAATATTATAATGAGTTTTTTTATGACTGTAATTTTCTTCGATAACTCTTATATGAATTTACTTGATTTACTTTCTTTCATAAGTTTTAGTCATAATATATAAAATTTATATTTTCTTTTACACTTAATGTTGATTTACTAGTTTTATATTATATTTGTAGGTTTTCATTTTATTTACATGTAATAAACCAATTTTTCAGTCTTATAGTAATTTACTTATTTTTATCTTCCTTTTACAAGTCTTATGTTCTATTTTCAAATTTTGTGTTTTAATTTATAGTTAGAGTTGATTTATTAGTTTTATATTATATTTACAAGTTTTTGTTTTGTTTATTAGTAATACATCAATTTACTAGATTTATATTGATTTACTTATTTTATCTTCTATTTATAAGTTTTATGTTCAATTTATAAAATTTATGTTTTATTTTGCACTTAATGATGATTTACTAATTTTGTATTATATTTCTAATTTTTAGTTTTGTTTACCAGTAATACATCAATTTACTACTTTTCTATCATAAACCTTCCACTTATAAGTCTGATGTTCAATTTCTAAAATTAATATTTTATTTTGCACTTAATGTTGATTTACTAATTTTATATTATATTTGTATGCTTTTGTTTTGTTTACCAATAATACATCAATTTATTAGTTTTATATTAATTTACTTGTTTCACATTCCATTTACAAGTCTTATGTTTCATCTTCAAATTTTATGTTCCATTTTGAAATTTTATGTTTCATTTTGCATTTATTTACTAGTTTTATGATATATTTGTAAGTTTTTATTTTATTTACCAATAATACATCAATTTATCAATTTTGTAATAATTTACTTCTTTTACCTTCTATTTACAAGTCTTTTGTTTTATTTCCAAAATTTATATTTTATTTTACAATTAGTATTAATTTAGTAGTTTTAAGTTATATTTGTAGTTTTTTGTTTTATTTACTAGTAATACATCAATTTACTAGTTAATTTACTAGTTTTATATTTATTTATTTGTTTTAGGTTTCATTTACAAGTTTTATGTTTAATTTCTAAAATTTATGTATTATTTTGTACTAAATGTTGAGTTATAAGTTTTATGTTATAATTGCAAGTTTTTGTTTATTTACTAATAATACATCAATTAACTAGTTTTATATTAATCTATTTTTTTACATTCTATTTACAAGTTTTATGTTTAATTTCTAAAATTATGTTTTATTTTACAGTTAATATTGGTTTACAAATTTTATGTTAAATTTATAAGTTTTATGTTTCATTTACATAATTTGTGTTTAATTACAGCATTCATGCCATCACAGCATCATAGAATCTTGACCCTTGTTAAATATAAAATTGACAGTAAAATAATTGTTAAACAAATAAAAATCTATCCAATCACTATCAAGACTTTTCCAATTCTAACACCATAACACAAACGGTCTAGAGTTTTTTTCCTTTTTCTTTTATTAAGAAATACTTTTCTTTTTTAATTTGTTACAAATATATACAAGTTAAAATAATTAATATTCACAGGACTCTAAATAAATAATAACATCGAAAATGTGTACTTGCTAATATTGCGCGGTAGAAATCTACCTCATTTAAAGAGAATGAGCCCCATACCATTGGGCTACAAGCACAAGCGGCCCGCAAATATTAGAGTTTATTAAAAAAGTAAAATTATATCATCTCCGGTACACTTTATATATGCATTTCCAGTTTTCATTTAAGCGGTGGAGAGGTTTGATGGGGAAAAAATGATTAGAATCCTTCGTTTCTGGCGGATCATAAAAGGCTCTATTATTATTATTGTTATGTTTTGAGCTTTTACACATAAAAATATACAAACCATTAAAAGATTAATTTATTCACTTTAGTAATTCAACAATGATAGACCACAGAGTTTTGTACAAATTAATGTATTTAAATTAATGTTACACGAAGAAATCGACTAAAAATTGATAATAGTTATTTTTTCTAATTATATAGACCGGTGATGATTTTATACCACCAAACTCCAATTTATGCTGATTCTTAAGTGCAAATGACTGATATTTAAGTTTATTAATCGAACAGGTATAACTTATTGCTTGATTCTTCTTTAATTACTTGAATTCGGATCATAGAATGTTTTTGAACCTTCACAAATCAAACTTATTGGTTGTGGATGGACTGATAATTTCTTTTAATATTGTCACAGTAGACTTTCATGGTTAATTGGAACTCTTGAGTCACGGACACGGTAGGTGTAGACTTAGGAAACTAGCTAAAGTCTTAGTATTAGGTCCTGTTTGTTTTTATGTATGATAATCAACGCAAATCAGTCTAACGATTCAACGTTTATGTGTCGGCACGCAAGACTTAATTGGATAAGATTATTCTTTGCTGATTTTATACATTCTAAAGAAAAATCTGTGTTACTTTCTAATTAGTTAATTTCCTTTAGGATAACTCTTTCAACTGGGGCTGGTGATCAATTTAGCTCAATGGAACGTTATGTAGTAATTATTTTTGTTAATTTAGTATTAGCTTCTTTCATCGCCTTAATATTAACATTCAGTGCGAAGTCTAGTGTAATCGTCTTGATGCTGTTAACCGCAACTGCGTTTGGGATGATACCTTTGGGTTTGATTATCATTTGTTATGTGAAGAGAAATCCCGAAAGCAAAGGTAAGTAAGAAGAGTACTTAATTAATTTCTCATGCATAGCATATATAACATATGATTGTTTGATCGAGTGTAGTATGAATATTTTTATTATCATCACCATTCAGGGGAGGATTTGATGCGATTTGATTTGCGTATGAACCAACAAGCTATTAGCATAGAGCTTACTGAAGCAAATAAGCGTAGAAAGAGTGGAAAAAAGCAAATTGAATTGCCCTTTTTCAGTTTTCCCAGTGTTTGTGCTGCAACAAATAATTTCTCTGCCAGAAATAAGCTCGGTGAAGGTGGTTTTGGGCCTGTTTACAAGGTAAAATTTTATTTTGGGCAACAATTTTATGGTCTAATTATTTAACAAGAACTGCAATTTCAGGGAGTATTAGCAAAAGGAGATGAAATAGCCGTCAAAAGGCTTTCAGGGAGATCTAGTCAAGGATTGAAAGAGTTAAAAAATGAAGCGTTGGTTATAGCCAAGGTTCAACACAAGAATCTCGTTAGGCTTTTGGGCTGCTGCATTGATCGGGATGAGAAGATACTGATCTATGAGTACATGATTAATAAAAGCTTAGATTTCTTCCTCTTTGGTATGTATATTAATAACTTGACACGTGTCTAATTTTGTAAAATTATGAAAAAGTTTGTTTTTTTTTTTTGGTTCAATTACTTTTCTAAATTACGAACAAAAATGGACCCAGTTTTTCCGGTTTTAACTAAACCAAAAGCGAAAATCTGAATCGAAACACCCTTATTTTACCTGATAAAGATTTTAATAAAAGAGACCGACCTACACCATAAGGAAAGTGTTAAGGAGAATATCTCAAGTCAGCTGAGAATATAGTTCACTGGCTAAGAGTACTATAAGCCCATTGTCTTTTATAGGCTTCAATCAACATCTACTATAGATGAGAATCGTTATCTCCACAATTACAATTTATGAATGGGGCCGGCGGCGAGATAATAAATGGATTTTAATCTACTACGTGTCTACAAAAGTTTAGCAGTAGCATGTATTTAAAGATTAATTAAGAATGTCTAGTTAAGTATTATATTTTTTAAAATTTTGATTTCTTCTTTATTTTTTGTAAATTAGATCCAATGAAATGCGGGTTATTAGATTGGAGAACACGTGTCCAGATCATTGAAGGAGTTGCTCAAGGGCTTCTTTATCTTCATCAATATTCTAGAGTCCGAATTATTCATAGAGATTTAAAAGTTAGTAATATCCTTTTGGACAAAGATATGAATCCAAAAATATCAGATTTCGGATTGGCTAGAATAGTTTGTGGAGGGGATGAGTTACAAGAAAACACCAGCAGGATCGTTGGGACATTGTAAGTAAATGAAAGCAAATCTAATTTCAATCTTCTACATATGTTTTATGACCAATGTTATATGATAATTGTTGGATCACAGTGGATACATGTCTCCTGAATATGCCCTTGAAGGAGTCTTTTCCATAAAATCCGATGTCTTTAGCTTTGGAGTGTTGATGTTCGAGACTGTGAGCGGTAAGAAGAATAGTGGAATTTACCAGACTGATTCTCTCAATCTTCTCGGTTATGTAAGTAAAAGATGTTTTCTCTTTATGTGATTTTGTAATGTGCTGTTCTTCTAAAGACCACCTTATTTTTTATTACGGAAGCTTAATTGGATCTTAAGTACGAAATGAAATTGATTACCAATTTCATTGACATTGATTGTTTTAAGAAAATAATATTTTTTGCATTAAAAGAAACACAAAATTCGAAACATCATTTGGAATTGTGTAAAGAAAATAAGAAAAATACTTATTCGGATGGAAAAATTAAAGTGTCAATCTATTAAAAAAATGAAATTAATTTACAGTCTAATATTGACGTACGTGATTGTTAAGGCATGGGATTTGTGGACAAGAGACAGAGCACTTGAGTTGATTGATCCAGTACTATTAGAAGATGCATCGAAGGACACGCTGTTAAGATATGTGAACGTAGCACTTCTTTGTGTGCAAGAAAGAGCCGAAGATAGACCCACCATTCTGGATGTTGTCGCAATGCTATCAAATGAAGCTGCACCACTGCTGCTTCCCAAACAACCTGCTTTTTCGTATTTAGGAAATATGGTGATTTCAACTTTACCTGCTCACAGACCGACCGAAAAGTTGTCTGTCAATGAAGTAACTGTTTCACTTTTACAAGCAAGGTAATCTTTTTTATTTTTTCCCCAATACACAACATATTTTTGTTCAACAAGCTCGATTTAATTTCAAAACTTTGTATATAATAATCAAAATCAACAGTCTCAGGTGCTAGGGGCTGAGCTGTTAAATTCACTTATGTAGGTGTAAGTGGTCTCAGGTATGAACACCCTCAGGGGATATTAGAAATTTTGTTACGTGTCAAATATATGCTTCTGAAGGTTTTGGCTTTTTGAGAATATCCGATTGAAAAGCAAAGCAAAAATAGATTGCAGGTACCAGTGGATTTAAATATAAAAAAAAAAAAAGGGAAAAAAAATATTAGATCGAAATTCTCATACGACATATATATAATTATTGTAACTAGAATTCTTAGCTTTTTCGGAGTAGAAAATTCCCCAAAACATCAAGCTCCAAGAATTAAATCCTTTACCAAAATCTTTTAGGATATTTCTCAAATTTGATTGTACTTGATGGATAAATGCCTTTTCCACTGCTTAAATCAACTAGTAATTTTTGCTTACAAGGTTAGAAGGAAAAATTCTGAAGAAATTGATTTCTTCCTTTTGGTTGGAAAGAAAAATCTTATGCTAATTTTCTTCTTCTCTCTCTCAAGAGAGCTTCCTTTGCCATTTTCTCAACAATTGCCATAAAATGATCTTTCTTTTTTGATTAAGTCTCAAGTATGTAATTATTAATGTTAACATACATTACATATTCCATTATATTAATTTAAGGCTGTTTGAAATTGCTTTTAAGATATTAAAAATGATTTTAAAAATTAAAAGCTAATTTTGGTGTTTAATAATTGTTTTACCACTTTTGGTAAAATCAACTCATCTTATAGCAGATTTTGAAAAGAAGGGAATGATTAATTTTTTAAAATTTGATTTTGAAATTCACTTTTATTCTTAATACAATTCCAAATATATCCTAATACATATAATAAAAAACCAAAATTAACCTTATCAATTAGGAAATAAAATCTTTAACTTTAAAGATATTCTTATTATTACCAATTATGTTGAGATAACAAAATAAAAAATGCAATTAATAATATAACATATTTATTTTAGTTATTAATTATTATATGTACAAAATAAAATATATTTTACACACATGTTTACAAATGTTTAAATAAATTTTATTTAATATTATGTCTAATTTAATCATTTATATGTTTACTACAATTTAATAGTATAATTTACCAAACACGTGTATTCTTTTAAAACTCACATCACTTTAAAAGCAAATTTTACCAAACACATACAGATTCTTTTAAAACTCACATCACTTTAAAAATAAATATTATTAAATATTTAATTGATTATCTTCATAGTTGATTATTTCTACAGCCCAACTAATAATAATTATTTTAAAAATTACAATATTACTAAATTAGCCCTCAATATAATATGCCTAAAGTGAAAAGCTTGACTCCATTAATTTAATTTAATTTATAATAATTAACAAAATGGAGCCCACATTATGTAATTACACAAAGGCACTTCCTATAAAATTATATTACATAGAGCTTTTCCCATCAAATATTATATTTAGTTATCTTGCATATTAGTCCAATAGTGGGTCAATCAATTAGATGAGCTATCTTGGAGATCATTTGGATACATAAAATAGTAGTTAAAATAATTAGCCTGTAATTAAAGTAGTTTGATTATTTAATTTTGAATCTATACATTGAAAGATTGGAACTAACCTCTAAAATTATGGAAAACCACCCACACCCCTAGATTTGCGTAAATGGTCACCTAAACGCCCTTAGTTTTATAAATGGATACCCTTTTTTGATTATTTTATCCTTAATTGTAATTACTCAATTATTAACTTTAAATAAACTTCTATTAAATATAAATTAAAATTAAAATTAAAATTAAAATTATATAATATATAAAATAAGATAAAATTTAAAAATATTTTAAATATTAAAAATTAATTTTATCATTATTAATCTTTTGTATATTTTAATAATAATAATAAAATCTATTTGAAATATTAATAATATTAAAATAATTATACCTAAATTTCATAGTAGTTTATAAAAATGAGATTATTTTATTTGCAATATCTTTTTTTAATTATGTCTATAGATTTTAGTATTAATAAAATCCGTTAAAATAGACTAATAAAAACTTAACATTTAAAAATAATTTTCATTATATAAGTTATTTTATTAATTATACTTATTGTAATATTTTTTTTGCATCAAGTGATATTTATTTGTTATTTTTATTTTATTACTATATTTATATTTATTCGTGTTGTTATAATTAAAGGGTACAATAGTAATTATATGCTATCTAGAATAATTATTCGACCATGCCACATTGATTACTTTACTAAATAATTATTTGTGTCATATTTTTAATTAAATATATATCTCAACTGTCTAATTACTTTAATTACAATCTCGCTTCTTGACACTCATTGTTTTCTCTAATGATCATGTTCAACATACTAATAATATTGACATATTGTAACCACCAAGCGGTGTGTTATACAGCTTTATATTATTAACATATAATTTCACTGCTCATCCCACAAAGAAACTAGGTAATCATGACTACAAATGTCCCATGGTAACTAAAATGGAATAACAAGCTATAATTAACTTAAGATTGAAATTTCTGAAACTAAATGCTTATGAGGTTTAATAAGTCTGATAGTCATTTTTAGGTTAATTAAATCTCATATGTGATTTAGTTCAATACAATCAAATTACATCTGTAAATTCATACATAATTAAGACAAATTATGTAATGAAATTAGTACAGTCTAAATATAAATAGAGTACCCAACTCTATTTATTAACTGCTAATTTTATTTCTAGAATACTTCTAGAATTTTATTAATCAAAATATATATTTATTACAAATAAATAAGTATGCTTTAAAGATCATTTGTCCAACATATCCAATCCATCAAATTTACCATTATGTATAAAAAGGAATCTCTAACAACTAGAACGTAGGAAATGGGCACAACTAGAACGTAGGAAAGGAGAGACATAAACCACTTCACACACAGATATATAAATTTGTAGACAAGATCGTTAACCATTTGTTTATCTTGACGAAAAATAAGAAGGTGAAAAAATTGCTCCGAAGCTTACTGTAAATCCAATTGACATGACTATGAAGAACCAATCAATTTCATCGCTTGAAGCTAGTGGCGGTGAAGCTAGGCTGCAAATTAGGGGAATATGTTTGGCTATCATTAGTCAAAGGAGGTCCGTATAAACCTTTGTTACCTTTATAAGAAGTTGATGAAAATGATTGGTGTTGAGTACTTGTAGGAATCTTTCCCACCAAGTTATTGTATGAGAGGTTTGGCACTGAAAGGAAATTTAGGCTTGCAATCGAGCCACTGAGGCTGTTCATTGAGAGGTCCAAGGACTATCTGTTTTAAGTTTCTGAATGATGATGAAATTGCGCCTGTGAGAGCATTATGCGACAATTTCAGAGCATAGAGTGATTTGAATCGGTCCATTTCTTATGGTACTTACCCTTTCAAATTGTTACTTGACAAGTCAATCGAAAGTGAATATATTTGCGATCTTCTGAAGCATGATCTCTGCACCATTCACTACAACAATTATTGTAACCTCATAGAATCGGCTGCTTTCAGTGGCATATTGAAGGTGTTTGAGTTCAAATCCAGATTTGGTTTTAGCATCCATTATGTTAGAGATGAAGCTCAATCTGTGAATTCTAGTTTGAGCTGACAAGTCGGTTAAATTCAGGAGTGCTGAGTGACATGTCGTTTGCAAAGTTTCAGAAGAGTTGTATGAAGCAAATGACATGTCGGATGAAGCAAGTCATGTGATTTTCATGTGACTCACTTAAGCAAAACGGCAACCAAATACAACGTTTTGGTTAACAAAAAAAATCATTTGTTGACACGTGCTCTATAGGCATTGGAGAGGCTGTTATGGCTGTTGTAACTGGCGGGAAATTTCTGGGTTTGTTGGAAACAAACTCAGAAATGCAGCTGGTCAGTGAAGCTCCTTTAGGGGTTGATTTCTCAGTATATAAAAGGCCATGTAATTCATGATTAGTGGGGATTGATTTAGTTGCATTCTCTTGTGAACATTGTATCTTGTTGAGCTTGGTTTAGTGAAAGCTTGCTTCCTTTCTCACAGATGGATGTAGGTCATCAAAGATCGAACTACTATAAGTTTTTTGTGTTTGATATGTGTGATGATTATTCCAGTCTCGATGCTTTGATTCTGTTAATCTACCATCACTTTGTTTTGCACATCAAGTTTATATTTTACATGGAATAGAAGCTTGATTTAGAGTATTTGGTGGGAATCATGGGCATCAAAGATCAGCACAATATCTTATCTTAGTTCCAACACATATTAACTCTTCCAAGGTAAGTGTTCATTTTTGTTATAGCCTTCTACCGAATTTATTGGAAGTTAAGTAGAAAATTTGAAGAAGAGGCCGAAGACATTATTTCTCGGACAATTAATGTTTCCGAGAAGTTGTTGGATCGCAAAACTATAACTTGTAAACTAGAGGCATTCTTTAATCATCATGGGAATTTACCACCGATTTGGTTATTCTCTAAGTTTTCAAACCTAGAACATGTAATTGACGTAGATTTTGGAACCATTCCTTCTAGTTGATTTCTATTGAGATCTAGAATTTGTAATCCATAATTTCCTAGAATTGTATCAAAAGAGTGCCATTCAAATGGTTTGTTCCTAAATTTAAGACGACAAGAGTGCTTGCTACTCTTGGTGATTAAACATGTAGGAATTGTGCCACTCAAATTGTTGTCCGACAAGTCAAAAATTCTAAATAGTTAGTAGCCTTGCATACTGATTTCGGGATGAGTTCAATGAGACTATTGTCTCATGCGGAAAAGAAGGCGCTTCATACATGAAATTACCAATATCAGCTGGGATTTATTGTTGGAGTAATCGACGTAGTGATGATTTGGCAACATTTAGGGATATTTCCTCGAGTTGGTTAGAAAGCAGGTCAAGCAAGCCGATACCAGAGATAGCGTAAGTTCTTGAAAGCTCACTTGGAGATTGTGTGAAAGATTTAAGAAATAAAGATTGCCACTACCAACTTCCCAAATCTAATTTCGTATTTTCCCATATATTTGGCTAAATGAAAGCTCCAAAATAGAAATGTTGTAATTTGTTCTTCAGATTATGAATGACCACTACAAGAAAATAGCTTTTTTCGACCAACAATTCTAATTGCAAGAAAAATTTAGTTGAAAATTTGATTATTTTCTATTGTAAAAATCAATTCATTGCTAAAAGAATAGAGTAATGTCCCATATTTTCAATGGGGAATAACTATTGAAAATAACTTAATAATTAATCACTAATACTTATATTTTTACGTTAAATCAATGGCGCCAATACTAGTTTCAATGATAGGAAGTCACTACCGAAAATGTAACAATATTTTCAATAGCATTATTAAATTTCTTAGAAATACATGATTATTTATGACTACACTATTTCACATTGATAATAGAAGTTTAATTTGAAAATAAGTGGTGAAATTTTGAAATTTTTGGAAGTAGGCATTGGTGCCACTATTATATGCAATGGCAAGACTTTGGCAATAAAAAGTGCCATATCATCTTTAACCAAATACCCGTGTAGTCATAAATAAGCATTATAATTCATTAGGTGGTAGAATTTGACCTATGAACATTTTCAGCTTACCAAAGTTGTGGAAGAAATAAATTGATATTTTCGATGATTTTCAACCATTATAAAAAATACATTAATATTTACAACTATGCCAGATAATCGGTCAAAAAATAGTATAAAATAAATATGAATATTTTAGGGGAGAAAGATTGCGCCAATATTATTATTTATCAATATTAAAAATTAAAAAAAAAAATCGTTGAAACATATTTTAGTGGACTTGAACACCTGATTAGTTACTATCATTGTCGCACATTAGCCAATTAGAAGATATAGTAGTACCAAAAACTTAAAATATATTTACTCGTATATAATCTATGTCATTCCCACCTCTTTAATTTTTAAATTTAAGATAATGATAGCTTGAGTACAATGAATCAATTGCATTAAATGGATCCTTGTTCTTTTTCGTATAAATTGACCTTAAATTTGTTGATTTATTAACTTATTTACTAATATAATTTTCATGATCATAGTGTAATTAAGTACCAACTAAGACATTTCTGATGTATAATAATATTACCATTTTATTTATATTGTTTTTCTGACTCAATTAGCTTTTATATAATGTTTAATTTGACCATTTTACTTTTAATTATAAAATAAATATTGAAATAAAGAAATTGAGGTTAATGTTATAAATGAGATCAATATAACAAATGTTGAGACTGGCCATGATCTTGGGCAGTTAGATATTGTTGATGTACAATATTATAGATTTGAGTTATATATATACATATAAATAAAAATTATATTTTATTATATAGTTTCAACGCAAATAATTTTGATGAATAAGATATGTAAATGTCAAATTTGTAATTTGTAATTTTGTTTTATGTTTTTAGTATTCATGTTCAACATTTCATAGTAAATATTGGACATATAATCTTTGAGCATATACAATAATATATGAACTTTACTTCAAAGAGGCAACACGCAATGAAAGGTGTCACATAATTTCTATAATATTATTAACTATTTTATATTTTGTAGTTACATGATTAGCAACTTCTACTAATAATTAAGAAGTTACATTAATTGTCTACTCATTTTATTTTCAAAGTTTAGCATTTAAACTTGAAGATATTATTATATTTAATTAATAATACAATACGGTTATAAGGCTATGTTATATCAAATTAATTTGTGATAAACACTCAATTATTCATATGACTAAATTAAATAAATAATTAAGTTCAAGAGTAAATTACAGTAAATCTAAATTACCTTATTTTCAAAAAGTAAAAATTACTTCATTTTAAATTCTAAATAATAGATACACATATATATTAATTATACTAGATCAACTTTTGTTTGATTTTAACCATTAGACTTAAAAGCTAAATAAGATTAGATAAGAATGAGTTAGAATTAATAGACCCTTTTTCCTTTAAAATTAAAACTGAGAATTTATAAATTTGATTTGATTAAAAACATAGATTAGACTAAAATTTAAGCCTTATCGCATTAAAAAAGTGTTATTTAAGTAATTAAAAGCCTCATCACGTATTTTTTTTCAAAAAAAAGCCTTGATTATCTAACTAATAAAATAAGATCGAATTGGAAAAGGAAGATCATAACAAAAGCAAAAGAATAGGAAGCAATGTGAGTAACCCCCAAAAAAAAGGAACCAAGTGGTAAATCTTTTTTTTTATATTGTAAAAATAAATAAATTTTTTATTTAAGAAAAAAAACTAGTAGAGCACGCCCTCCATTCAGTTTTGCTCTATCATGAAAAATTCAATCCATTAGCACCGTCATTATTGTCTCACTTCATCTTAAGAAATCCTAAGTTCAATTACTATTCAATTCAAGAATTAATCTTCTCGGTAATTAACTCTCTAATTCATGAGTTAATTTTACTTTCAAGTTCTATTAAAATATTATGATATTGAAAAACAAATATTAACCAAATTGACTTTCTTTTCCTCATTGTATTTGCCATTTTTTTTTTTTGACAAACCTTTTCTTACCATAGAGCAATTGTGAAGTCATCATCACAGAAGCAGCATCGTATTTTTTTTTCCAGCAAAAAAATTCTCAAACCATCATCATCCTTAGGTAAAATATGTTGAATTTTATTTATTGAAGAATCTATTCCACTGAATTTTTTGTACCATTCATATATGTTTGCTTTTCTTTAATTGTTTTATTTGCCATTTTGATTTTCTTTTTGAAAAGCTTTTCTTACTATAGAGCAATTGGGAAGTCATCATCACGGAAACGGCATCATAGTTTTTCTTTTCCAGCAAAGCAATTCTCGAATCATCATCATCTCAAGGTAAAATACTATTCACTTCATAATTTGTTTGTATATTAAATTTTATTTGGTTGAAGATCTGTTCCACTAAATTTTTTGTACCATTCTCATATGTTTGCCTTTTTTATTCTTTTTTGCCTGGTTGTCTCACTCGGTTTTGGTAGTAGTTGGAGTTAGAAGAGAAAAAATTAATATAAGCCATCCAAATAGGAGACTTAATGAGTATTATCTTAACTTGTTTTAAATCTGAAAACTTCAAATTAAACACTGTAAAATTAATTAAACTCTTAGCTCAAAGAAGTTTGTAAGATAAGTAGGCTTGCCTTTGAATCTTGATGTATTGATCCAACTAATTCATAACATTTGACTTTGTCTAGTTCAAAAAGATATGACCTTTGTTGATTATATATTATTAAAAAAAAAGTCCAAATTTAATTATATAAAATTCTTTAGAAACTAGACAAATTTATCTTCCTAACGATATATAATAACTAGTCCAATTATGACGAAAGCATAAAGTTTGTTGAGATCAAAACCAAGGGTTTCTGAATAATGCTAATTTTATTGAAAAGGAAGCTGAATGTATAAAACTAGAGTTTTAAGGCCTTTTTAAACAAATCTAAATATCATGAATTTACAAAATAGGCAAATCCAAAATATAATCTTATAATAAAATTCTCCTATCCAAAATAAGAAAACAAAAGGAAATAGAAACCAAATTTGAGTTGTAGAAAAAAAGATAAAAATCCTAGAAAAATTAAGAAAAATAGGAAAAAATCTTAAAATCTAAAAATGACTAGGAAAGAAAAGAAATTTTCAAGCCGAACACGAACCAAAATAGCTGTAGCCATTTTGAGTTTTGTTCGTGTTGTCGCAATCTTTGAAATGGTATATTATATGCTGAAAACGGATACCTGTAGCCGAAGTTATGCCATCTAGAAGTTATCCTGCTCACAATATCCAACATCCTATATTAGTCCCCCATGCTTGGAAAGGAACTCATCCTCGAGTTGGGCTCGTACAACTCCTCATCATCGGGATGATATTCAAACAAATCAGCCATATTGAAAGTGTGAGAGATATTCCAATAGTCAGGTAACTGAAGTACATAAGTATTATCATTAATTTTCTAAGCAAGCTATGCGAAACATTCCGTACTTGTGCTTCTCCAATTTGGCGTAAATGCCAAGAAATCGTCTTGGCCGCAGGTATGCCCTCAGAAAACACTTTCTTACGCCGATGCTTATCCGCTTCAGCCTCGTGCTTTGCATTGACAACCTCCAAGTGAGCCCGAACTTCGCTTGAATCTTCGGATACTTTTCCACCAGATATCTACTACCTTGTGTTCTATAATCGCATTTGCTGTGGAATGACAGTCAAGTCACAAACTTATCTTGGAGAACTAGTATAGATAATCTTAAAAGGTGCCTTGCCAGTTGATCGATTCACCATGTTGTTGTGAGTGAATTCAACCTAAGGCAATGCAGCTTCCCAGTTCCGTTGCTTGTCACCACACACACACCATAACATATCACCCAAAGTGCAATTGACCACCTCTATTTTTCCATCTGTCTGTAGATGAACAGAACTACTAAACTACAATACGTGCCAAACTTATCTTACAGATGAAGCCAAAATTTGTTAATAAATTTCACATCCCTGTTAGAAGTGATAGTTTTTGGAATCCCATGTAAACGCATTACTTCCCGAAAGAATAAATGTACCATTGAAACAGAATCTTCAGCCTTCTTACATGTAATGAAATGTGCCATTTTGGAAAATCTATCCACTATAACTAATATAGAATCTTGATCCATCCTTGTGTGCAGCAACCCTAATACAAAATCATTACACAGATCTAACTAAATATTTTCATGAACAGGTAAAGGCATGAACAAATCAGTATTCTGTGTATGTCTATTGCCTTCTTGGCAAATCTGACAGTTTTATACAATCTTGCGTACGACCCTATTTATTTGAGGCCAATAATGATACTTCTTTATAAGTGCCTTAATGTTGTCTCGACCTATGTGTCTTCCTAATCCTTATTCATACAATTTGCGATTATTTATTCCTCGCAAAGAACTCGAGGCATATATAATCTGGTTGGACTTAAATAAATATCTATCGTGTATTAAGAAATCCTCTGCATTTTGGTGGTTAATGTAGCGATCTCAAATGTGTGCAAAGTCATCATCTTCCATATATGACTTTTTCAAGCGCTCAAAACCAGTAGCTTCATTTACTAGAGTTACTAGTAAAGTTTCTTGCCTACTTAATGCATCTGCCACTTTATTTCTGCTGCCTGATTTGTGCTTCAAGACAAAAGTGAACTTCTGCATATAACTCACCTATCTGGCATGCATCTTGCTCAGGCTCTGCTGGCTATTAAAGTACTTTAGTGCTTAATGACAACTGTAGAGCACAAATTCTTTCTCGAATCAAGTAATGCTCTCAAGTCTTCAACACTCTAAGGAGAACATAAAACTCTTGGTCATAAGTAGACTACTTTTGCCAGTGCTCGATTCAACTTCTCACTCATATACTTAATTGGTCGCACTTCTTGGGAAAGAACAACCCCAATTATTTTTCCAGAAGTATCACACTCAACTTCAAATAATTTGTTAAAATTTGGCAAGGCCAATATAGGAGCAGTGGACAACTTCTCCTTTAGTAAAGCAAAACTAGACTCTTCTTCTTCTTCCAATTTGGATTTTCGTTTCTTCAAGCATTCTGTAATATATGCGGCTATCGTAGTAAAGCCATTAATAAGCCTCATATAAAATATTGCTAGGCCATAAAAACTCCTAACTTCACCCATCTGCCTTCTGCGTAAGCCATTCTCTAGTGGTTTTTATTTTTGATTTAATAGCTCGAATCCCATCCGTACTCAATAATAAGACCCAAAACTCTACATTATTCTATAGGAAGCTAGACTTCTTCGATTAATGTAAAGCTTGTTTCTTTCTAATACTTTAAGAAACATTCTCAAATGCTCCAAATGCGTCACCACTTCAACATAATATAGGAAAATATCATCAAAATATACCATAAAATTTACAAGAAAATGGTTTAAGAACCTGGTTCATTAAATGCATAAAGGTATTTGGAGCATTGGATAATCTGAATGGCATCACGAACCACTCGTACAACTTTTCCTTTATCTTGAACATTATCTTCCATTCATCTCTCAGCCTAATCCGAATATAATGATATCCATTGCGCAAATCTATCTTTGAAAAGACCCAAGCACCATCCAACTGGTTTAAAAAATCTCATAAGCGGGAATGGGAAATCAATACTTCATAGTAATCGATGATTCCGCTATCCACGCATATTATCCAACTTCCATCTCTTTTAGGCACTAATAATGCTGGTACAACACATTGAATTATACTCTCACAAATGAATCTTTTACGGAACAACTCATTAACCTGTCCTTACAAAATCGCATGCTCATATGGACTTATGCGATAATGGGGCAAAATAGGTAAACCTGTAATGGGAACTAGGTCTATATGATGCTGAATATCTCGTAAAAGGAGTAGCCCATTCGACATGTCTAATGGTGTAATGTCAAGAAACTCGACTAACAATGGTCGTGCTTCCTCAAGAATAGCCTTCTCCTCAAGTTTATCCTCTTTCTACAATCTCTTATACCTATCATAATCTTCTTCTAGATGGTTCTTGATAATAGCCAAAAAATTCTTTTCTTCGACCTTGGAATTTTCTTCTTGTTCGCCAAAGGTAAGAAATGAACATTCTTGCTATTCCACCAAAACTCATACACATTATCTCTTCCCCTACGGATTACATCTACATCAAACCGCTGGTATGCCCACTAATACGAGGCATGCATCCATATCCACTATATCACACGCCACATCACCCTTATACACCTTTCTAATGGAGAAAGGAACTCACACACCTTCATCACTCGCGCTTTCTATCCTTCTTTTTCACCATATTATGTAAGGTGCTGGATGTTTTCCGTTGAAAGCCCCACTACATCAACCAAGTACCTTGGATACTATATGCTCATTCATCATGCTATCAATTATCATATTACGCACCTTATCATTAATAGTGCCACGTGTTCCGAAAATTTTATTATGATGACCCTCTTCAAACTTTAACGCTAATAAAAATTTTTGTACAATACAATTCAACAATTCTCCTTCATCCGCCTCTAACTCCAAGGCTTATTCATCATCCATATAATTGTTCGTGATCCGCCTCGCCAACATCAAGATCTACCAAATTCAAATTTTTTTACTACATTCATTCGATCGATGTCCCGGTTCACCACACTTCAAACACTTATTCAACGTTGGCTTTACGTATGCATTATTTTTCACTTGTGGTTAGAACTCATCGCCTTCATCGATCGCTGCCTTGATGGTTCTCGCCTTAGTCATCTGCATCTGGTTATTATGTCCGACTATTATTGGCATATGCTTTCCGCTTATTTTCAAACCCAACATTACTTGGTCCGCTCAGTATCATAGTGAATTACCACTGTTAGCTTTTAGAAACAACATGCTGCTTTCATTCTTCTAACTTCTTTGCTCTAGCAACTGCTGTACCTGTGTCCCAAATTGTATCTACAATCTCATCTTGTAATTCTTGTTTTAATCCGCCAAGATATTTCAAAATTTTTTGAAACTTCGGTTCATCCATGTTATTTCTTGTGTGTAGACAATAAAATTCTTTTGTATATTCATCCACATTGTGATTTCCTTGCCTACAATTCTAATACTTCACATAAAACTGCATCGATAATCTACTGGTAGGAAATACTCTTTCATCAACCTGTGCATTCTAGGCCATGACTTCATTGATGGTTCCCCCTAACTCGTCTTCGATTCTGTAAGTTTTGCCACCATGCAGATGCTGCACCCTTCAATTTGAATGCCACAAGCTTAACCTGCTTATCCTGGGGAATATTCATATGCTGAAAAAAATTTTGTACATCCATTATCTAGTTTAAAAATTCTTCAACATGTAGCCCACCATGAAAATCTGTGATATCAATATTAATCCCGTAATCCAAACTCTTCCCACGCCTTTTTTTATAATCCTCAGCGTCTTTTTCCTCTCAATCGCTTTCTAACTTTTCCTGCACGTGCGGCTGCATTCGCCTTGCAGGTTTTAAATTTTGAGGAGTCACTTCGTGATTGATGCCCTGAGACACTGCTGCTGCACGATGATTATTCTGAGGTTGTTCTTGTAGTTTAATAACTTTCTCGTGGTTGTCTCTTTCCTGCAATATTCTCTTGATATTATTTATGGAAAGCGTGAGACCCTCGATTGCTTGCTCTATTTCTGCCAACCTCGGGTTATCTGCATTGTCACTATTTTGCATGATCTGCTTTACGTAACTATCTATCCGATATTCTCCATGGACATTGCCTATATTCCTTGATCGACTCATTGGAACGATTACTTTTTATTCAGTATGGTCATACCATGATGACAAGCTGAACTTGCTCTAATACCAACTGACGAAACGAAAGCTTAAAGTTTGTTGAGATAGAAACCAAAAGTTTCTGAATAATACCAATTTTATTGAAAAAAAGGTTGAATGCATAAAATTAAGGTTTTAAGACCTTTTTATAACAAACCTAAGTATCGCGAATTTATCAAAATAGACAAATCCAAAATATAATCTTATAATAAAATTCTCCTATTCGAAATAAGAGAGGCAAAGAAAATAGAAACTAAATCCAAGTTGTAGACAAAAAGGTGAAAATCCTAGAAGAATCAGGAAAAATAAGAAAAATCTTAAAATCTAAAATGACCAGGAAGTAAAAGGAGTTTTCTGGCTGAGCACGGATTAGAAAAATTTTAGCTATTTTGGATTTTGTTCGTCTTATCATATGCTTCGAAACGGTATATTAAACGTAAAAAACGGACACCTGTAGCCAAATTTATGGCATCCAGAATGTACCCTGCTCGCAATACACAACATCCTACATCAAATTACCATTAGCTCAATGCAGTTAATATGAACAACATTAGTGGTAGTATTGAAAAGCTTTTGGCCTATTCCCGTTAGTTAATTATGACCTTTATGCAATATATCTTGAATATCCTCAAGAAGAGAAGTCCAAATTTAATTCTGAAATTTTCTTAGAAACTAGAGAAATGTATCTTTCCAACGATATATAATAATTAATTTAATTACCTTCAGATCAATACGAGTTAATTCGAACAATATGAGTGACAATCTTGAATAATTTTTTTCCTTTTGCTGATTCCTGCTACTTATGATCTTTATTCAATATATCTTGAATATCTTTAATAAGAGAAGTCCAAATTTAATTCTGTAAATTTATTTAGAAACTAAAAAAATGTATCTTTCCAATGATATATAATAAATAATCTTGTTACCTTTATATCAATAACTTTAATTTAAACAATATGAGTGATAATCATTGATTCCCATCAGTTATGACCTTTGCTTAATTTATCTTGAATATCTTTAAGACGAGAAGTCCAAATTTAATTATGTAAAATTCTTTAGAAATTATACAAAATTTTATTTTCATAATATATAATAACTAATCTAGTTACCTTTAGATCAATATAGTTAATTCAAATAACATTAGTGATAGTGTTGAAAAATTTTAGTCTTGTACTGATTCCTATCAATTATAATATCTTAATTTGGAATTAGTTAGTAGATTTGCTAATTAAAAATAGAATGAATAAAGTTTTTTTCAAAAACAAAATACTTAAATAGTGGAAATAAGAATTTTAATAGAAAACTTGAACATTATCCAACTTAAGTATTTGAATTTATGTATAACAAAAATAGTGAGCAAGCATGGTGAGAGTTAATAATTATCAATGCAGAAGTTAGAAATATGTCAAGTGACAAATCTTGGATGCAATTAGGAAAGTCAACACGTAGACATTTTCAAGGGGTTGCACAATTTATTTCTTATATGTCTGAACATTTTCAATCTGATTCTGTGAAAGTCCATTGTCCTTCTTAAAAATGTTGTAATAAATATAAAATATTACAATCAGAGGTGCATTTACATATTTTGGAGAATGGCATAATGTTTTCTTATACAACATGGTATTTGCATGGGGATAAGGAGGATTATGATACTTAATGTGAAATTAATGAAGAAAAAACGATAGGTTAAGAGGAACAAGTTGATATGCAAAATTTAATTAGAGAGATTTATACCCAAGATCTAAATTCAGATGTAGAGAGATTTTTTAATTTGGTAAAAGAGGCAGAAAATTCATTATATACTGGTTGTCAGAATTTCTCTAATTTGTCTTTTAGGGAATTTTTTAACTTTATTGGAAAAGTAGAAATATTCTTGAATTTCTAAGAAGTGGTAGTTTGGATCATATTTGTTATCACATTAGACCAAGAATTAGTGTTTTTTTGTTTCAAATGATCATAAATACACTATATTTAACACCCATAATAATAATAATAATAATAATAATTCACATTCTTTTATTAGAATATGATGTTGGGTATCAACTTACTAAATCATTCATTATTGTTATGTTTGCGGGCATGCGTGATAAATTTCAAGCCTCCATACTCATTTTTTATTTAATGGCCTTATATACCAATTGATTATTGATGGTCATAGGATATTGTTAAAGGGAAAAATCATTGTTGTGTTTCAAAGTTGGAGCTTAATCAAAAGTTATTTCTTTGTATGAGGAGGTTGTGAAGTGAAGTTAGGGATAGGAAAATGTCTAGTTCAAGCATATCTTTTGTATCCGATCTAAAAGTCTAAATTTTATATTTTATATTTTTAAATAATTTATTATATTTTACAAATTTATAATTTATAAAATTTAATTTTTTGTTATATTAAACTTTAAAAACTGGCATTGAATGATTTAAAACTTTAAATATATGTCATGAGAGCTTATGCAATAATTTTAATTTCAACTTAGTTAAATAATTTTGGTTTACCATGTTGAATTAATGAATCATTATTTTTTTTTATGTAGAAGTCTAGTAGAACAAGTGCATCAAATTGTAACAAACCATCTAAAGTAGTGCATACAACTAGATCAGTTAATATGCAGAACTAGTAAATTATCATAGTCATAAATTTTAATATATTTATATTTTATCATTGAAGTATTTTTTAAAATCTTTACTTTACTATTATAAAATTATTATTATGATTCTTAATATTTTAAATTTTTAATACAAGTTAATTATTTATGTAACATTAGTATTATTATTGTTATTGTATAGATAGGTTGAGCAAAATGGAAATGAGCCTAGTCCAATAAATTCTTTTGAAATGTTTCATGTGTGAAAGGATAGAACTTGGCCTATTGACAAAGCTAAGGAACTGTATATATGTTCTTTTTTAACCTTTAATTTCAAAAGTTTGTATTATTATCATTATTGGATATGTTATATTTATCTAATTATGTGTTCATATTTTGATAAGGAACAAATGATATCAAAGAAGAATGAATTACAAGAGTCATCTAATGAAATCCCATTAAGAAAACAATGGGATATATATCTTAATGTAACAGGAGGTGTTAAGCATGGTCATGCTCTTGGAGGCCTCAAAACTAATGATGTATATGGATCCACTTTAAGCTGTCCTTGCAACAAAGAGAAATGTATACAACACGAGGAATTTTGGTTGAGTACTTTGCAAGTGATGCAATAACAATTTACTATCATTTAAAAAAGTGGAATATTTAGATGCAAGGCAATATCATTCTCAACCTGTTGTGGCTTCATCTTTAATGGTATAATGCTTTTTTCAATCCCAATTTTTTTAAATTTATATTATTCATTTATCGCTTAATCATTTTAAATACTCATACAAGTTTTCTTTGTAGGATCCAATTGAAAAATTGAATGCAAATGACGATGGTGGTGCAAATTCTGAAAATAGTGGTGGTGTAAATTCTGATGAGGGTGATGCTGATTCAGATGGCTTTGATGATATTTGATATTTATAGGATTTACAGTATTTTAAAATAATTAACAATGCTTTTTTAATTATGAAATGTTTTTGGACAATATGAATGGTGACAATGTCAATTCAATTGTTTAGGAAAATTCATTCATTTTATAATAATGTTGGTTTGAATAAAATTTATTTTCAACTATCATATATTTTTAATAATTGTATTAAACAGTTGAAATAATTATTGTTCCAATTGCTAGTGGCAATTAATAAAATAAATTCCAACAACGTAGATTATTTGCCATAAAAAATAATGCATTTTTTACTATGAATGCGTTATTTATAATAAAGCAATTCTAATACAAATATTACTTATTTCAACTAATATATAGTATCTTCAATTTCAAAATCAATGAGAATAATAGGTTGTTCCAACTATAGTTTAGTTTTTTTGACTGTTTTTGCCCCTTGAAATTAATTTATTTTCAATGGCCATATTTAGTTGAAATTGCCATTACGAAAGATACCACTAGAGCCAATTGAAAATAGTATTTTTGATGGCTCAAAGTGATCATAAAAATTATTCAGTAGTTGTATGTCTATATTATTTCTGATATGCATTTATCATTTTTCCATGGCTACTTTTGCTCGAAAAAAGTATATTTACAGCCAACGACTGCCTTCAACAGTTGAAAAAACACATTTACAATGGCATTTCACTTGTTCTGATTATATTCAACAATTGTGAAAAATACTTTTTCTTGTAGTGGACCCTCGATTTGCTTGACGCCAATCTTATTCTGCCAAAGAATATTGAAATGGGGGACAGGTCTTTCTAACTTATTGCCACTTAAATCAAGGTCAGATTGTACAAAAGAGGACACATTTGAAATTTCGAGAAGTTGGCTCTCAAATTGGTTGTTAGAGAGCAAAAGTTTCTTTTACGGAAGCGTAGGTTCAGTAATTATAAATATTTTGGTGATTGTAACTTGTGGAGAAATATAAATATGGTGATAAACAAAAGCAAAGAAAGGATGATACAATAATTTATGTGGTTCGGCTTAAAACCTATGCCCACGGGCAAAGATTAGAAAATAGTTTTACTAAGAAATGAGAGTTACAAAATTGAGTACTCTTAAAACTCAATAATCCAATATACCCAAAAGAATCCCCTTTTCACCTAAGAAAATGATCTCTCTACAATTTTGAAGAGCTTATTTACTAATGCTCTTAACTCTCACAATTTAGGATGCCTTAACTCTCTAGAATAAAGCTCTGTTTACAGTGCATTTAATGGCTTTTACCTTTAACAATTGCGACATAAAATCTTTTGAGACAAGTCGCCATTTAGTTGAGCAAGTCTTGATTAAATGAGCATGGATTTCCATCCTTTAAGCTTACGATCATGTGAAGATAGCAAATTTCATTGCATGCATTAAAGCCAAGCATATTTTGTCAACAAATTTGCTGCTATCTTCAAATTTCACCAATATCATTGTATAACATTTAATTGCACGAACAAAATTGTTAAACAGTTTTACTATTTCATCTTTACCCTTTAAGCACTCAATTATTTCAATTTATAAAGCGATTTTGTTAGTTTGCAAACCCAATTTTATTTTCCAAAGAACCTTGAATCCATCCGGCTAAGTTATGTAGATTTTCTCTCCAAACACGTAAAAAGTAGTTATTCGCATTAAGTCGAATCGGTTCAAGATCAAATTACGCAACCATGATTAAGAAAATTGAATAAAAGGATGCTTCACCTTTGGAGAAGACACTTCATTGTAGCCTATTATTTCTTTTTTAGTGTAACCCTTTTACTACCAATCTCGCCTTGTATCGAATTTTATTTATGAGAAAATCCTTTATTCTTTGCATATATCCCTTGCACCCAATTGCCTTACTTCCTCCGTGCATTGTAACTAACTCCTAAGTTTCATTATTATAAAGAGTTGGCATTTGGGTCTAACTTTAATTTTTTAAATAATAGTAGGCAATGGAATTAAAGATATATAAAGAATCATAGTTTGTAGCAGGTTTTCTAGTCCATATCTCTATGGGCATTTTATCTGTAATTATAACTGATGGTAAAGAGTTAATCAAATGGCACGTATATGCAATGACCTCAGTCCAAATCTCCTTGCCCAACCTAACATTAGATAATATACACCAAACTTTCTCTAGTAAAGTCCGGTTCATGCGATCTGACAGTCTATTTTGTTGTAGTATATCTCGAATAGTAAAATGTCACACTATGCCCTTATCTTGGTATACTAATAAAAATTCATCATTATTAGATTGAAGCCATTTGACCTTTTGACCAATATGAGTCTCGATCATCTTCTTCTATTTCAGAAATATACCCAAAACTTCACTCTTGGTTTTATCAAATGCACCATTACATTTCTTGAATAGTCATTAACGAAAGTAACAAAATAGTACATACCTCCCAAAAAAGCGGCTTTGGTAGGTCTCTATACATCACTGTGAGCATAATCAATAATTTATTTTGTACTGTGGATTACTGAATCAAAATTTACTCTAGTCTACTTGCCTAGATCATAATGTCCATAAAAATATAATTTACAAGAATTTGCACCTTTCAACAAGTCTTGCTTTACCAAATTCTGCAAAGTTTTATCACTAGCATGTCTTAGTCGCAAATACCATATCTTGGTTACCTCTGAATCTACACTTTCTTTCAGAAACTATTGATGTTGATCTAATAGCTATATTCTCTTAGAAATAGTACAATTTATTTCATCTTGTGACTTTCATCACCATTAGCTCCCCAGTTACTCCTTTTACAAAACCATCTATCTGAGTGATTGTGAGGCATTTAGAGTCTAAGATTCCTAATGCGATGAGATTTTTCTTCAAGATTGCTACATAGCGAATATATGTTAAGACTTGGATTGATCTCCAAACTATAATAAGTACAACTTGAATAAAAATCCATTTATCCGAAAGTGACATGTTAACGCCATGTCGACCAAACTAAAGTCCGACTTTACAGCCTCATGCTATGCTACACATGCATTAGAAATAACCTTGCCTTTATCCTTCTTTTATAGTTTAGGATAATTCTTTTTCTAATTTACTTTCTTCCAACAAAATGCTCATTTATCTTTAGCATTTTTCCCTTTAGACTTGTCTTTTCTTCTAAGTTTACATCTCTATAAACGATCTCTTGTTGTCAATGTTTCTGCTGTTGTATCCTTGTTATTCTTTCTAACTTTTTTTCTAGTTTCACAGTTACACAAATCACTGCATATAATATCAAATGTGACTTTATCCTTCCTATAAAGCAAAGTGGTAGTAAGATAGTCATATTCATCAATAAAAGAGTTCAATAGCATTAATTCTTTGTCTTTATCCTCAAAAGTCTCATCCAAATTTGACAAATCAGCTAATATCTTATTGAAAGAGTTCACATGGTCATTCATCAACATGTCAGGTGCATACATGACTTGACAAAAGCAAGAAATAACCCCTTACGTGCAAAATCGTGTAACGAAGGGGATTCTTATTTGTACAAATGGTACTTCGAACTTGGAACGAGGATGAAATTCAAATAAAGCTTATTTTCAAGTCTTCTAATCATGTACTTATTTTACAATATTCTTTTGATCTTTAGCCAAATACAAGTGAATGGTACCACATGTCTGTCTATTGATCTTTGTCCACTCCTTGTCGTCCATCTTGTCAGGCTTTTCTTCAAGAGTGAACTCTAATTCTTATTGACATCAGACATTCAACACCTCACATTTCCATATACCAAAGTTATTGATACCATCAAATTTCTCCACTTTAACTTCACATTAGTCACAGTAGTCTTTGTTGATAGAGATGCTACTGTTACCTTTACCATCTTTTTTTTTAATCACTTATGCCTACGTGTCTATTGTATAGATAATGCACTAGGAAAATTCACAGAAAATATTGGATGGGTCATAATGGTCCCACTTAAAATCTAGAATCCTTTGGCAATTATAGCCTTATTGATAGAACTCTCCTATACATGCTCTTATCCACATAACCACAATGTAAGCTCTAATATCAATTGTTGGGGAATCAGGGTTTGAGCAATTATCAATATTTTGGTGATTTTGGCTGGTGAAGAAACGTAAATATGATGATAAACAAATGCAAATAAAAGAGTACACAATAATTTACGTGGCTTTGCTTAAAGCCTACTTCTATGGGCAAAGTCTAGAAGACATTTTACTAATAAATAAGAGTTACAAAATTAGGACCTACTCTAAAAAACCAATAATCTAATACATTTAAATAAATTCCTTTAGCACTTAGGGAAATGCTCTTTCTACATTCTCAAAGAGCTTACTTACTAATGCTTTTAACTTTTACAATTTGGGATGCCTTATGTCACAGGATGAGTATTTGAGTAGCAACTCGTGGTACTTAGACAACTTCTAATATAAAAGTTGCTAAGTAAACCTATTGAACTTCTTAAGTTAGAGAGAAGAGAGAGCAATGTGGTCAAAAAAAATTTTATTACTCAAAAGAGAGAATACAAGAGAGCTTTACAAGTATGCTTAAGTCACTTGTGCTTAGTGTGTGGTGGTATACAATATGGCAAGTGTCATGCTCTATTTATAAAGTGGCTTCCCTAGGTCTAGAGTGTTCCGCGAAAGTTACACAACTTGCCTAAAAATCTCTAAGTTCTAGACATTTACAAGTCGTAGAGAGTTGTACATATTTCTGGAATTTGGGCCAAGCTTGCCTGTAAATTTGGGCTGTCCGCTTTCTAAGCGCACCATTATTCACTAATTGTATGAGGCAGCTCATTGTTGGGCACACCTTGCTGCTAAGCTTATTACTCCTTTGGGCAGACTTTTATTAAGCAAACCCATGTCTCTATTGGTGGCAAATTTGAGCGACTATGACACATTTTTTTTCTTTGAAAGGAAAGGGGGACTGGCAAGTCCAAATTTGAGCGGCTTGTGATACTTAGCTCTCTGGAATGAAGCTCTATTTATAGGCATCTAATGGCTTTGAGTTTCAGTAATTGTGGTACAAACTCTCTGAGACAAGCCGCTATTTAGTTTGGCAAATCTTGACTAAAGTTGCACTGAATTGCATCATTTAATCTTGCCATCACGTGAAGATAGCATCTTTCATTGCAAGCATTAAAACCATGCATATTTTGTCAAAAAATTGATGCCACCTTCAAATTTCACTAAAATCACCGTATAACATTTAATAGCACGAACAAAATTGTCAAATAATTTTACTATTTTAGCTTCACGCTTTTACCACTCAATTACTTGTCGGTTTGGCTTTAATAATTTCCTGCCATATTCAAGTCAATATTTCAACATTTTCTCCAGAGTTGGATGTAGAAACAGAGACCTAAGGATACTTCCATTAAGTGAATTGTGTGACAAGACATCAATATTGAGATTTAAAAGCTGTTCCCAGAAGGTGGATGAGATCCCACTAGTTAAATTACTGGACGAAAGGTCTAAAAAGTTAAGATTTCTTGACTCGTGAAGAGATGGGATGGGACCTGAGAAATAATTAGATGAGAAATCCAAGTGAAATAATTGGGTGAGATTACCCATTGAAGTGGGAATTAGCCTAGTGGAATTACAACTGCTAACATCTACACTTGCTAAGTTTTCAAGGTTTCCAATGTAATTTGGAAGTGTGCTCGAGAAACTTATGTTCCCAAGGTTCAGGTTCCAAAGAGAAGAATTCTTAGGAAAGTGAAATAGAGAACCCAGAAGCAATGAGTTATATGACAAGTCAAGAGTCTTTAAGTGTAGGTACCTGAATTATCTTTTCTGGAAACTTCCCGTGCAAATCACACTTGCAGAGATCCAAGGTTGTCAAAGATAACAAATTGGCAAAAAACTTGTAGATTGTAGGACCTGAAAGGAGACAGCTGGACAAGTTTAAAACTCGTAGATTAGGCAGAAAAGACAAAGCTTTGCACCATTTAGTTACGAGGCCTGAAGAAACTAAATTATCAAGGCATAGTTCCCTCAGCTCTGTTAAGTTCTGAAAAATGTTTTAAGTTTGGGATCTCAAGTCTCCAGGAAAATTCGCTTATGGGCCACGACCTGACAAATCAAGAGTAACCAACCCTGCCAGGCTTAAAATCTAAGTGGGAATCTTCCTTGTGAAGCCACAATGAGAAAAATTCAAGTATGTCAAATTTGTGAGGTTGGCTAACCTGGATGGCATAGGGAATCCATAGAAGAGTGTGAAACCGAAATTGAGACTCGTAGATATTGAAGACTGAAAGGGCCAGATGCATTCTCATGTCTCGCTTATGAGTATTGGTTTCGCGCTCAAGTCGAGACCAATAACATGACCAGCCTCATCGCAATCTACTCCGCTCCAATCACAACAATCGGTGCTTTCACTCCACTGATTCAGTTTTGCAGGTGGAGTAGAATCAACGTCAAATATGAAGTTGTTCGTCATCTGGATTAACAATGATTTTTATTACTCTGACATTGGCCGGACACCAAAACCATACGCATCCCAAATTAATTGGCCAAAAGGGTATTAAGAAAAGCCATGACAAAAGTAAAATTGATCTCATGATTGGGTATAGTAGTAGTTGAAATGAAACTCAGAGAAGGGATGAAACTTGCAAGTTGCAATGTATATGTAATCTAGCTGAGCAAAGATGGCCCAAGTTAATCAATAAGAAAGCAGTCGAAGAAGACTTGTAAGCACTGAGCGCTGATTATTCGCATGGATTTGAAAGAAGAGAAGAGTCGTAACATGTTGATCCTAATCCGTAGGACAAATACATAAATCCTAAATGATTGGATTTTCAAATGATGATAATTTTTTTGGGGAATCAATTAAAAGCAAATACTATACAATCAAAACCAAGAATGGGGGTGTAACTCCTACGCACGATTAACTCTCATCATGATAGCCAAATAATTATCTTAAAATGGATGGGTATAAGGGAAATTGAGAACGTGCATCACGGGAATAACGAAAAGAAATAGAAAACTCTAATGAATACCTCAGAAAAAGGGGGAAAAAGGGTTAGACTTTTGCTATAAATAAAATTAAAAAGAGAAACCACATAGAAAGAAAATGGTAGTGAGCCTCTATATTGTTTTTCCTTTTTAAAAGAAAATTTCTAAGAGTTAAGTCCAATCACTGATTTGAGTATCGGAGAGTCCTCGTTGAAAAAACACTCGGTAATCTCTGATATTTTTTTGTAGGCCCAGGTTGAAGGATATCACTCACTTCTAGGATCAAATAAATTCGAGTGTTGGCTAGAGAATTTGCTCAAGGACGAAGCAACCAGACTTTAGCATCAATATTTTGATGTTGTCTGTGGGGAACAAGCAAAAAGCTAGTTCTATTACAAGCAATGTAGACAACATGACAATATGGGGCAATAGTCTGAGAGGAGCAGTTCTTAAAGAGTCAATGACTCTAATAGAGTTGGCAAACGAGGCTTGGGATGGAGCGGTGCAAGATAGGATGGATCGGATAGAAAACAAATAGAGACATTGGCGGTCATCTTTAGGAGCTCGAGAGATGAGAGAGGAGAGCAAACCGTGATGTTCCCGAGTCCAGTTACAGAGCCATTCTTGTTGGGTAAGATGTGAGAATTGGAGACCAAAGGCAGAGAGTACAAAGTATGGCTAGCTAAGTGGATGTAAGTTTAGAGGAGATGGAATTAAGACAACATTTGCGAGACACAGAGCAAGAATGTGTGCAAGTCACAAAACAGAATCTTTCTCATACTGAAAAATTAGAAGGAGAGGTATGAAGATTGGCTCAGGCCGTTGACGAGATTCGGGGGCATAAGAAAGCCCCATATTGGACGATCATATTAAACAATGAGTCCCTACTTTTAATGGAGATTATAAATGTCACAATCCTGAGAAATTTTGGATTTCCTGATTTAAAATTTTCAGGAAAAAATGATCCATTGGTGCACATTGAGTGCTTCAACAACATAACCGGGGTATAAGGCCTAACAGCAATACAAAGATGCAGGGCCTTCCCACTCACCTTGGAGGGGCAAGCACGAGAGTGGTATTGTAGACTACTACGAGGAAATATCCAAAGCTTTGAGCAAATGTGTATAGAATTTGCAGAGCAGTTTTATGGGGCAGTAGCTCCTAAATATGATATGATGGAACTGATTGAGATTAAGCAAGGAGAGGGGGAGTCTCTTCAGGAGTTTGTTAAAAGATACCATCGAGCGGTCCTAGATCTTAGGGCGTTCAATCATACGTTCAGAGGACTAAAAGAATATGTGAAAATGAGAAGGCCATAGTATAATCTACTGAAGTCCCTTGGTTCGCTCATATTCTGATGCTTATGAATAGGTAAAAAAGGACATTATGATTGAAGAAGAAAAAATGGCATAATTGAGAAGTAAGCAGATTGAAAGAATGAGACGCAAATAGAAAAGGGCTCAGAAATAAGAAGGGTTAATTGGACCGCCCAAGAGTCGTTATATACTAGAAGGGCATGAAGTCGAGCTACTTCTTACCAACATTATCAGAGGATGTCCTAACCTCGGGTTAGTCATGTTCCGCTTCATCGATCATCGAGTAGAGATCAAAGGGTTACCATCAACTCAATAGCAATCACACCATAAAATCCTTATGAAGTGGCACTCACAAAACCATGATAGATTTGCTAGCCCGCCACCTCCACACACGTGTAATTTAAAGAACTAAGTAGAGGATTTGGTGAGAAATTAATACTTGGAAGAGTTCATGGATGAAGGACACCCAGTGGTGAATCGGCAATATGTTGAAGACGATCATATTAGTAGGGAGGATCAAGAACGACCCATTATAAGGGTGATAATAGGAGGGCCAAGCAATGTCGGAAAATTTGAATAGAGCTAGAAAAACTATAAGCAGATATGCATTTGCTAATTATAAGGTTCTCGCTTAACATATCGGTGGTAAAAGGGCGAAGACCAGGCAAGTTTCGATTATGTGGATGAAGGAAGATAGGGAATGGGTTTTGTATTCCCATAAAAATTCCTTAGTCATAAAGGCTATTGTTGAAAATAGAAAATTCAGCATAATTCTAGTGGACTCGTAAAGTTCAATGGATTGTCTACTCCAGCACGAGATGGGGATTACGGATGTATGGCTTGAGCATATGAATACCTCTTTAAAGGGATTCGGTGGAGGAAGGTTGACTCCTTAGGGATCGTGAATCTACCAATTACCATAGACTCAAGATCTTTCAAGAGAACATGATGCTCGGACTTTACGGTGGGAGATGAAATCAACCTATCCTAGATAATATTTGGAAGGCCATTTATGGAAATTAGTTAGTCGGTAATGTCAACTCATTATTTGGTATTAAAATATTATATGAATGGCATGGTGGGGGTTATAAAAGGAGACCAGAGAGTTACAAGAAACTGCTATGCAACAGCAGCTAAAGAGGCCATACAGGTAACATCGTTGGATATTATAGGAGATTCCAAGAAGATAAGATAAGAGCCTGTCGAGGAATTAGAGGAAGTCTTAATAAGACCAGATGACTAGGAAAAAAAGTAAAAATCTACTCAAATGTAAGTGAAGAGGAGTCTAATTAAGTGCTTGTGAGCACATGTAGATGTATTTGCTGGTCCCATAATGACATGAAAGGGATTGATCCGAGGGTGGCATGTCATAAGTTAGCGGTGAACAAAGAGGTGAAACTAGTAAGAAAGAAGATGAAGTGCTTTAATAAGGAGAGATATGACGCTATGAATAACGAGGTGGAAAATTTATTAATAGTAAAATTCATAAGGGAAGTTAATTACCCCAAATATGTCTCAAATGTGGTTTTGGTCAAGAAGGCAAGTGACAAGTGGAGGATGTTTGTAGATTTTACAGTCTTGAACAAAGTTTGCCCTAAAGACAACTTAGCTGCTAAAAATAGAACAGTTAGTTGATTTCATAATCGGACACGGCTTGCTCAGCTTTATGGATGCATTCTCTAGTTACAACCAAATCCCTATTTTTGGACAAGATGAAGAATGCACAGTCTTTGTCACTAATCAAGGTTTATTCTGCTATAAGGTCATGTCTTTTAGCCTAAAAATCACAAGAGCAACATATCATAGGTTGGTGAATAAGATTTTTAAGCCCCGATCGGACAAATAATAGAGGTCTATGTGGATGACATGATCACAAAGTCTAAGGATGCAGATAAGCATGTTAAGCATTGGGAAGGGATTTTTGCACTCTTGAAAGAATATTAAATGAAGCTTAATCTAGAAAAGTGCATTTTTAGTGTGTGCTCTGAAAGTTTTGGGCTTTATGGGTAGTCACAGGGAACTTAGGCCAACCCAGTAAGATAAAGGCTATTGTAGAAATAAAGTCACTACGCACTTCGAAGAAAATACTGAGTCTCACGAACAAGTTGGAAACTTTGAATTGGTTCATTTCCCATGCAATAGGCAAGTACCACGCCTCTTTTATAAGGTGAAAAAGGAAAAATGCAACATGGACACCAGTAATGTAGGCAGCATTTCAACAACCAAAAGATTATCTATTTAAGGCCTCACCGCTATCAATACTGCAAGCAAAAGAAGTATTGTACTTGTATTTAATTGTGTCAAGGTAGGCTACAAGTTCGATCTTAATAAGAGAAGAATCAAGGGTTCAATATTCAGTGTACTCCATAAGTAAAGCATCGTTGGAAGTGGAAACCACATATCCATAAATGGAGAAGTGGGCACTTGCCTTAGTAAGAGATGCTTGAAAATTAAGGCCCTATTTTCAAGTGCATTTAATAGTCAGTGTTGACAAATCAACTACTTAGACAAATCTTACATAAGCCAGAGACCTCTAGTTGGCTAGTGAAGTGCTTGATAGAACTTAGTGAGTTTGACATAAATTATCAACCTTGAACAGTAATAAAAGCACAGGCTTTAGCATATTTTGTAATCAAATGTGCAAAAGTGGATATAGGTGTAGATAACGAACAAGGAATAAGAGAGCAGATTCCTGGAAAGGTCTAGACCGTTACTATAGATGGATCATATAGAGATCAAGAAGTAGGAGCAGAAGTGGTTTTATTTAGCTTTGAGGGTGTGGAAATTCCATATACAGTAAAACTCGAGTTCAAAGCTACCAACAATCAAGTTGGATATAAGCCTTCATTGAGGAGCGGCAGAAGTGGTTTTATTTAGCTTCGAGGGTGTGGAAATTCTATATGCAGTAAAACTCGAGTTCAAAGCTACCAACAATCAAGTTGGATATGAGCCTTCATTGCGGGGTTAAGACTTGCACTAACATTTAAGGTAGAAGAAGTGAAGATTTAAACAGATTCTCAATTAGTAACAAACCACCTTAATGACAGCTTCTAGTCGAAAGAGAGAAGATGGAGGTTTATCTGCACATGGCAAGGTAATTGATTGGTAGATTTCAAGCAGTAGAGGTGGAGCAAATTTCAATAGCAGAGAATTTCTGGGCAGATATGATAGCACAAATAAAGACTGTGTTTGATCCTAAGATGAACAAATTAATTCCTGTAGAGATCAAAACCAGCTCGAGTATTGAGCAAGAAGCTAAGGGGATAAGTGTAACCACAAGTGGCACTTAGATGGACCCGATTATCTCCTGCATTAGGGAAGAGATAGTGCCTGTTGACAAGAAGTATGCAAACAAGTTTAAATATCAGGCAGCAAGATACACACTGATTGATGGGTACTATATCGATGAGGGTACAATCTATTGCTGCTACGCTATTTGAATGAGGAGAAAGTAGATTATGTTCTCAGAGAGATATATGAATGGGTTTGCAGAAACCACTTTAGTGCCTGGTCTTTAGTTTTTAAACTCCTGAGACAAGGATAATTTTGGCCCCGAATGCACCAGGACGCACAAGAAAAGACCAGAAGTTACAAGAGTTACCTGGGTTTTGCCAACTTCCTGGCTCAACCACCATAGAATCTTACAGTGATGAATTTGCCATGGCCATTTGCCCAATAGGGAATTGATTTGATCAGACCCCACCAAAAGGACGAGCATCTACAACTCACACAGTGGTTGCGATTGATTATTTTACGAAGTGGATCGAGGTGGAGGCTTTGAGGAAGATAATAGAGAGCAAAACAACTAACTTTATCTGAAGGAATGTGATATGTAGATACCGAATCCCCTATACTCTGGTAACTGATAATGGAATTCAATTTGATGATAACAAATTCAAAGACTTCTGTAGAAATATATGAATAGAGTTAAAGTTTCCGTTGCCATCACATCCACAATAAATAGGCAAGTAGAAGGGGTAAATAAAACTATAAAAAGACTTTTGAAAATCAGGTTAGGAGAACAGAAGGGAGCATGGGTTGATGAACTACCTAACATGTTGTGGGCTTACAAAACGACACATAAGGCCACCACGGAGGAAACATCATTTGTCTTAGTATTTAAACATAAAATTGTGATTCTAGCAGAGATAGGGATAAGCACTCATCGGACAGAGTAATTTAACGAAGAGCAAAACAACGAGCAGATTTGTGGAAATTAGGACTTGTTAGAAGAGAGGAGGAAAAAGTTGTCAAGAAAAATAGTAGACTACCGACAACAGGTGGCCTGCTATTACAATAAAAATGTGCATGTTTGAAGATTTAAAGTGTGAGATTGTGTGCTTAGAATAGTAAACTAGAGCACCAAGGATCCCAATCAAGGTGTGCTAGGACCAAATTTGGAATATCCTTACAGGGTTTTGCAAGTGGCAGGTCTAGGGCATACATGTTAGCTTACCCTGATGGAAGGGAAGTTAAGAGACCATGGAATGTAAAGCATTTAAAAAATTACTTCCAATAAGTTTCGTTGTAAAGTAATGTTAGTTCAATTATTGAATTCAACTTTCTCAAATTCAAAGAATGTAATAGATTGATCATGAATAAAAAAGCAATAAGGAATACTTTTAGAATTAATTCGAGTAAATTAAGCTCTAAAAATAAGATAAGGCCAAAAGTCTTAAAGCCTGCTCAAGGTGAGACAAAGAGTCAGGAGAAGCTAGAATTAGCTCAAGAAAATTAAGCTCTAAAAAGAAGCTAAGGCCAAAAGTCTCATAGATTGCTCGAGGTGAGACAAAGAGCCAAGGAAAGCTAGAATTGGCTTGAGCAAGTTAAACTCTAAAAATAAGATACGGTTGAAAGTCTCAAAGCTTACTCGAGGTGAGATAAAGAGCTATGGAAGGCGAATTTGCTCGAGCAAATTAAACTGTAAAAGAAAGTTAAAGCTAAAAGTCTCAAAACTTACTCGAGGTGAGACAAAGAATTAAGGAAGCAAGAATTAGCTCGAGCAAATTAAGTTCTAAATATAAGCTAAGGCCAAAAGTCTCATAGCTTGCTCGAGGGAGACAAAGAGCTAGGGAAAGCCGTAATTCATCTAAGCAAATTAAGCTCTAAAAATAAAATAAGGCCAAAAGTCTCAAAACCCACTCGAGGTGAGATAAAGAGCTAGGAAAGCTAGAATTGTCATGAGCAAATTAAGCTCTAAAAATAAGCTAAGGCCAAAAGTCTTAAAGCCCGCTCGAGGTGAGACACAGAGGCAAGTAAAGCTGTAATGGGCTCGAGCAAAACCAAGCTCTAAAAATGCTAAGGCCAGAAGTCTCAAAGCCTACTTGAGGCAAGACAAAGAGCCAAGATTAAACAAGAGCGATTCGAGTGGGTCAAGCTCTAAAGATTTCTAAGGACAAAAGTCTCAAAGCTCTGGCCGAGGCGAGACAAAGAGTCAAGTAAGCAAGAATTTGCTCGGCAAATTAAGCTCTAAAATAAGCTAAGGCCAAAAGTCGTATAGCTTGCCCGAGGTAAGACAAAGAGCCAAGGGAAGCTAGAATTGGCCTCGAGTAAATTAAGCTCTAAAAAGAAGATAAGACCAAAAGTCTCAAGGTCTGCTCGAGGCGTAGATAAAGAGTTGGGGAAAATAGAATTGGCCCGAGCAAATTAAGCTCTAAAACTAAGCTAAGGCCAAAAATCTTAAAGCCTACTCGAGGTGAGACACGAGCCAAGTAAAGATAGAATGGGCTCGAGTAAAACTAAGCTTTAAAAATGATAAGGCCAGAAGTCTCTAATCCTACTTTAGACAAGATGAAGAGCCAAGGTTAACTCGAAATGATTCGAGCGGGTTAAGTTGTAAAGAATGCTAAGGCCAAAAGTCTTGAAGCCTCGCTCCAGCGTAGACGAAGAGCCTAAGCTAGCCGTAATTCACCCGAGCAAATGAACTCCAAAATTTGTTGAAGATGTAAGTCTAAAAGCCTATTCATAGCAAGATGAGAAGTCGAGGTTAGCTATAATCAATTCAAGTAGTTTAAGTTCTTAGAAATGAGTAAGGCAAATATAAAAATTTAAAGTTCGAGAGTCTATTCAATGCAGGACAAAACTTGAAATTTGCTGAAGCCTATTCAAACTTGAAAAATACAGAATAAATCAGAAGTCATAAGGGAAAGCTATAAGATAAATTATTTCTTTCTTTTCTTTAATTAAATGAGAACCAGAGTTTACAAAGCTCCTACGTAGGAAGCTACAATGAAACTAGTGAGTTTGGGTAGACCGATCGATGAGTTTGATCGGACACCGAGTAGTCCGGTCCATGATCGGATGCAACTTGAGAACCCCGCTTCATCAAAGAGAGCAATTTCTTCGGATCCTACGTAAGTAGCCTCCGCACCTAGAGTTGAATCTTTCGTTGTTGGCCTTGGGCATTCTACTCACTTATTTAGGCATCTACACCAACTTCAAGTTTAGATATATCCAGCTTAGTGTATTCTTTCCCCAAAACAGATATGATGCACTCGTAGTAAAATGTTAGCCCAATATTGCACTTATCGAGAAACCGCTTCCCTAAGGCATTCAATACTTAGAGGATCAAGATCCTTTATGGCATTCGAAGCTCATCTCTTACTATAGACAACTCGGAAGGAGTTTGCCACTCATTAAGGCTATAGGTGTCCAACTCAATGAGTAAAATCCTCCTACATATGCTTTATAAACTCCTTTACAAAAGGTGCAGAAAATCAGCTTGCTTTTTAAGTGAGTTAACTAAGTTCCAATAAGAACAAGAACAAGAGAGTCCTTCAAATAAACTTTATCAACCATATTCCCACCCTCCAAGAAAGAGGAATAATTGTGATAGGAGAAGCGATGAGGTTGACCCTTAGCTTCTTCGGTGGAGCAAAAGAGTCGTCAAGTATTAACAATATTGAGCGCCTCTTTAACCTCGGCAAGGATGCTATTATTCATCTTCTCTTGTTCAAACACTAGAACAAACTTGTCCAGGTTGTTATGCATTAGTAACTCTTTGCACGAGCCAAGATTGTTTAGAGCAAGATCCACATGCAACTTCAGACTTCTCCTTAATATTATAGGACATACTCTAGGAAACTAAAAAGCTAAAAAAAATAATAAGAATGGGTGAAGGAAGGGCCAAACCGAAAAATCTAATAAGTAGTAAATGACCTAAAATGAAAAGTGAGAAGAAATTCAGGAAACTTCTCTTGATGTAGAGAGTTGCTCGCCTCCAATCATCCCTAACAAAAAATAATTTGCCTTTCCAGCTACCACCGTATATGGGAGATTGGTAATAAGTTTCTTATCTTTTGTACTAGACTTAAAATAGCACCATCCCGCATCTTTTAGGCTACTCTTCAATTGATAAAAGTTTTTAATTTCTTTTACTATAGGTTCACCTATATTACACTATTTTCATAAAACAAATAAACTAGATAAAACCCTTCACCCGTTAGGATTTAATCGCCTCTAGTGCTAGACGTAATTGAGAAAGAATTTGAATAAAATAAGGCTGTAAATACAACCTAATACTAAACTTAAAACATTTGAGATATAGGGTGACATATCCTTGAGCAAGGCGCTAGAAGTGCTAAATTTATCGGGAGGTGAAGGTCAATTCTATTGAGAATGCAATATCTCCCTAAGTTTATCTAAGTTCGTCGTGAGGTCTCACACCTCATATAGTCAATGGCAAATGACTCACCTCGACCCATAACTAGCCTTCTATTTTTACATGGTCTAGACTCTCAAGCAACATCATCAACAATGTTAGTAATTGGCCGGACTTGGGTTTCCTACCACAATCTCTTCGCTAGGGAATTGCTAGAGGAAGATGACTTCTCGGGGACATTCTTCTGGGTTTTGAATTGCGGACATTTTTCAAAGGACTAATGGCTTAGCTATAAGCCACTTCTATCAAATCTCAAAAATCTGAACCGTGGTTCACAAAGACAAAAGTCAAAGACCCCAAATAAAAGATAACAGGGTTAAGAAGAAGAAGTTCCGAGATTTGCACATGAGAATGATTGAGTGGGGTTAATCGCAATAACTCGCAATCGGAAAAAGATTTCTTACAAACAATGAGAGTTATCATTGACCAATGTGTGTAAATAAGAGAAAGTGGAGAGATGAATTTAGGGATTTATAAAAAAGTAAAAGAGTTATCTTAAAATACTCATGTTACACAAAATAACGCTAGTCTGCTCAAAGAACTACCTTTTCAAATTCAAATGAATGGCTTGGAACAATCCACGCCACTTATATTAAATATGAAATGACTAAACAATGAGGTTACGAAAGGGAGGATAAGAAGAAAGGGCACCTTAAGTATGTTCAAATTGGTAATTTCTAGTCTTATCTAGTTTCACTCTCAATACTAGAAATTATGAAACTACTACTTATGAAATAAAGAGCACACTTGCTTAGGGTCAAGTCGGCCAAAAATGTAAATACTAATCACTAATATAAAGCCACTCCGCCGAGATTAAGCTTAGTCAAAAGCGTGAACTTCCACTGCTTTGAGATTAAGCTAAGTAAAAGTAGGAATATTCATTACTAGCCAAGCGAGTTCCTTTTTTATTATAGGTAGCACTAAGAGCGTGTATCCACCGATTGCTCAAGTAAATTTAAGTATGGCAACCCGAGCCTATAGTGGAATTTGTTAAATGACTCTCTCCGAGAATGGGGTGTAACTCCTACACACGATTAAATTTTATCATAATGGCCAAAAATTACCTCAAAATAGATGAGTATGTGGAAGTTGAAAACGTGCATCACGGAATAATGGGGAGGAATGGAAGACCCCGATAAATCCCTTAGAAAAATAGGGAAAAGGGTTAGACTTTGCTACACTAAAAATCAAAAAGAGAAAACGTAGAAAGAAAAGCGGAGTGAGCCTCATGATTGTTTTTCTTTTAAATGAAAATTTCTAAGAGTTAAGCCCCATCACTAACTTAAGCTGTCGGAGGGTCCTCGCCGAAAAACACCCAACGATCTCGCGATGTCTCGTGAGCACAGGTCGAGGACATCACTCACTTCCGTGATTAAACAAATTGGACTGCTAGCTAATGAATTTGCTCGAGGCGTAAGCAATCGATTTCGAGATCGACACTAAATATATCTCGAAGTTTTCGTGGATATATCTATATTGTTAGAAAAGTAATCAATCTACTAGCATCATGGAACTTTACAAGTAACCGAGACGCTTTGAAGTGTATTAGGATATATTATTTGAATTAAGAATTAAGTATTCAAATGGGCGTTTGGTCTAGTGGTACTATTCTTGCATTATTATATCGTAACATTATTATTATGATGAAAGAATATCATAACATGAGCATGAAAAGTTGGAGATTTTAGAAGCTTCGCAATGATTGGTTAATGACAACTATTTGTATGGATCGACTTTTTAGTTATTCCTTGTTTTACCCTTGATATTAGTTGTTTCATTTTATAGCGTGTGTATATAAACTCAAGCACTAAATTAAAAATCATTCAAGTTATTAATGGAATAGTCTCAGTATTCATGTTCTACTCGATAATTTAAGTTGGTATCGTAGTCATTTTTGAGCTATGGCAAGTAACAACAACTTCATAAACTAATTGGAATCCAGTGATCAACGGTTATGAGCATCAAAACTTTGCTGCTAGCATTGGAAATATAGCAATAATAAATCCATCCCTTATTCAATAAATCACCAATAACACCTATGTTTTCACCACTCCTATCAAGCTTACCCAAAATAATTTTATGATCTGAAGGTCACAAGTGATCTCCGATGATTAGAGCAAATGAGCTTGAAGGTTTCGTAGATGGTAGCCATATCCGTCCCACGTAGTTTTCATGAACCCCGGACAAAACAGTAATCATTGTCACCACACCTAAACCTTAGTATCAAATCTGGAAAAATAGGAACATATCCTCCTAAGTTGGTTGCTATCATCACTTAATGAGGGGGTCCTAGCCTTCTAGGCAACCGTGGGAATGTTATACTTTTTATGAGGTATTGACAACTCTTACTAATTAATTTGGTGCAAGAACAAAAACTAGAATACTACACCTCAGAACCTAAATTCAAACTACTAAAAAGAGGTTACTATCCATTCATGAATATTAACCTAGAATGAAATCTATATTAAATGCACTTAGAGTCGCTATGAATAATATAAGTGATGATGATTTCATTTTGTCTGTGTTAGTTGGAGTAGGCCCTGAGTATGACTCAATAGTAACTAATATTACCTTAATGCCTAAAAATCCATCACTCTCAGAGGTATAGGGCATGTTACTCAACCAAGAATATATAACAAAACAAAACTATAGCTTAGAACTATTGAGGCCAACTATGCATAAGGGAGAAATGGGAGAAGAAATTAGAGTAATAATGATACAAATGCCAATCAACCAAGCATAATATTTAGAACTCAAGGTGGATTTGGAAACATTCAAAGAAACCAAAATCCCTGTGATAAGAGAAAGGGTAAGGCTACAATTGATGATGATGGTGTAGATAAAAATGACCATGTTAGATTTATTAGAAAATGGGCACGTAGCTACAAAATGCTGACATATATTCAAGAAGAACTATATTCCACAGCCCAATAGAAAAAGAGAACTCGTGGGTGCATGTAATCGCAACAAAAGGACAAAACAATGAGAGTCTGGTAATGATAAACTTGTTGTTGGAAGTAGTGAAAAACTTTTGATATCTCATATTGGGAATATTCACTTATGATCCACAAAAATACATTGCTTTAAATAATATACTATATGTGCCTGAAATTACCAAGAACCTTATTAGTATTTCCAGATTATTACATAACAATGATATTAATGCTGAGTTTCAAAATCTGGGTGCATTGTTAGGACAAAAAAAGGAAAGTTCTGGTGAAAGTACTCGGCTATGGATGAGCTATATGAGTTGCAATGTTTGTCCACTAATCTACGCTGTAATAAAGTTTTCAATTCATTATGGCTTCATATTTTTAGCGTCTCGAGTCAATAAATTACATTAACAACCCAAAGATCTATGTTATCCTTCAATTTTAGTATTAATGATTTAGTTGAGTGAATTATAACCGATGAGTCATCAAATAGTGGTGTTCCAAGAGTTGTAAAAAAAAAAAAGATCTCTAGCACCTAAGGCTAGGATATCCTAATAGTTTACGTTAAAAACATTTTACTATCTTGTAATCGCTTTAAAATATATAACAATGCAGCTCCTTCATTTCATTGTGCATTTCAACATGGAAAACAATCTAAACAAAGCTTTAAAAACACTAAAACTAAAACCAATAATTCCTTAAAGCTGATACACATTGACCTATGGGGCCCAATACCAATAGCTCCAAGTCAAGGTGATGACAGTGCTATATTTGCTGCAAGATTTGGGCAAAAATAAAAACAGCAAGTTATGGTTATGTTGTCAATAATATTCTACAATATTGTAGGAACAATTTGTTTTTAATTTATGTTATCAAATACCATTACGTATATGTAGGCGGATATTTTGGCATTGTTTGTTTCTTTTCTTTGTATAAATTCAGATATTGCAGCAATGAAATATGCAATTACTGCCCCAAATTTCTCTGTGTTATTTTCATTGTTTTCTAAAACCAACAAAGTGGTATCAAAGCCCTTATTCTTAAGGGACCTAGAAAGTGTGTGAGTGTATCCCGTGAGGCTTGCTAGACCAAATCAAACATTAGTCTTCCATCAAATACATGATGGCAGTGAAATAGTTTCTTATCTCAGCACCTCCGGTTTCCACGGTGAAAATTATCAAGTATGGATCGTGAAAATGGAGTCATACCGCAAGCGTGTGACTTATGGGACTTGGTGAAGCGCACTCCGAGGATCCACCATTAGTTCATATGAGGAATAACAAGGATGAAAGAAAAAGGAGGTATAAGGCCAAGACATGCATCCATTCTACAATTTCAGAGGCAATTTTATAAAGATCATGACTTATGAAACAAAGAAAACAGTACATGGGATCTTTCAAGGCGTAATATCGGGGAACATCGAGACAAAACACATGCGTGTCTTGAACCCGAAAAGGAATTTGAAATACGGAAAATGAAGGAGACAAAAGTAGTTAAGGACTATATAGATAAGTTACAGTGTAATTGCCAATAAGATTAGAATGCTAGGGAAGAGCTTCGATAGAAGAATTGTAGAGAAGATTTTGGTGTCCTTGCGTGAGAGATTTGAATCTAAAATCTCTTCACTTGAAGAGTCCGAGATATATCAATAATAACATCGGAGAGCTCATTAATGCACCGCAAGCTTAAGAACAAAGGAGAGCTTACGTAAATGAGGATACAACTGAAGGAGCATTTCAAGTGAAGGAAGTCGATCAAGCACAAGGTGGTAGTAAAGAAAAACAATGAAATAAGAGGAATTACAAGAAATGGGAAAGCAACATCCATCGAGGCAAGAAGTGTCGGCATTTCCCATGTCCTCATCAGAAGCAAACCTCTCGCTCACAAAAGAAATATTGGTTTCTACCGACATTCAATACGGGGCATGCAAGCAAATGGGGAATATATAGAGGGTATGTAAAAACAAACAACAAGAAAAACATCAAGCTCAAGCAGTGGATCAATAACAAGAGGAGAAACTTTTTCTTGTGTCTTGTTTTTCAAGCAACAGTTCAAGTGATGACTGGCTTATAGACAGTGGATGTACAAATCACATGTCTTTTGATGAATCTCTTGTTGAAGAAGTAAATAAGTCAGAGGTGTCAAGAGTAAAAGTTGGCAATGGGCAGTATATAGAGGTAAAAAGGCAAAGTGACTTTTGCAATAAAAAGCTCAGCAGGTATAAAGTTAATTTTTGATGTATTACTTGTTCCTAAAATTGATCAAAATATGCTGAGTGTGGGACAATTGCTTGAAAAAGGTTATTCTATTGTTTTTAAGAATAAAAAGTGTGTCAATACTGACCCAAATAGTGTAGTTTTGTTCTCTGTGAAAATGAACAGCAAAAGTTTCAGTTTAAATTGGAACAAGGATGAATCTAGTGCATATCCATGTGCTTTGAACTAGGCTGAAGTTATAGAGATAAGAGAATGGGGCCTTGTCATTATTCTCAGATAGATTATATGCGTAAAAATAGTCTTGTGCAAGAAATGACTTTCAATGGAGGAGGAGCAACAGAGTGTGGAGTTTGTCACTAGGAAAGCAAGCCGGATTACCATTCCCTATTAATAAGGCATGTAGAGTAGTTGAGAAGCTTCAGTTGATTCACACTCGATAGTTTATGGACTCTATAAGGACTACGTCCTTAAATGGTAATGGTACTTTATGATTCTTATTGATGACTTTAGCGGAATATGTTGGGTTTACTTTCTCAAACAAAAGTCCAAGTTGCTGATGTGTTTTGGAAGTTTAAAACATGGATTAAAACCAAAGTGGTTGTAGAATCAAGGTGATTAGGTTTGATAATGGGACCGAGTATAAAGCTGATAAATTTGCTAAGTTTTGCAAAGCTGTAGGGATTGAACATCAACTTACAGCTACCAATACACCGCAACAAAATGGTGTTAGTGAGAGGAAAAATAGAATAATTATGGAGATGGAAATGCCAAAGATGTTTTGGGCTAAGGTCATCAATACAATCAGATTTGCAGAACGAAGTTTCTAACAAAGGCTTTAAAAGGAAAAACACCTTTCAAATCTTGGTATGGTTTTAAACCCTCCATTCATAACTTGAGAGCTTTTGGTTGTTTGTGTTCTGCTCATGTTCCAAATATAAAAATAGAGAAGTTAGATAAAAGTCCGAATATGGAGTCTTTGTAGGATATGAGAATCTCACCAAAGGTTATAGAGTTTATCAACCTTTGATGAAAAAATCATAGTAGGCGTGGATGTCAAATTTGATGAAGCCGCAAGATGGAATTAGGTTACAAGAGCACTCGAATAATTTTTTCCAAAAGAAGAAGAATCAAAATTACAGGAAGATGATATAATTGATGATGAACCAATAAAAGGTATTCGACCACTTACTAAATTTTATCAAAATTGCAATATGGTCGTGTTTGAACCTACGAGGATATGATGAGGCTTTTAAGGATCCAAAGTGGGTCAGTAGTAATGGAAGATGAGATCAAGATGATTCACAAGAATCAAACTTGGGAGCTGGTAGACAGACCACTACACAAGAAGCCTATTGGTGTGAAATGGGTTTATAGAACCAAACTTAAAGCTAATGATTCTATAAACAAATACAAAGCAAGGCTGATTGTAAAATGGTATGCTCATCTATTTGGTGTAAACTTTTAAGAAACTTTTGCACTCAGTAGTACTGGATGGATACCATCGATTGTTTCTAGCACTTGCAAGACAAAAGTAATGGAAAATCTACCAACTGATGTGAAGTCAGCCTTTCTAAATGGATACTTAGAAGAAGAAATCTTTGTTGAGCAACCTGAGGATTTTTTGGCTGATCCAAAGAAAGTATACTTGTTAAAGAAAGCATTATACGGTTTGAAGCAGCCCCAAGAGCCCGGTATAGCAGGATTGATGATTTATCCGTCAAGATAGGCTTTAACAAGAGTATGGGTGAATCAACTTTGTATATCAAAGTTATTAATCATGAACCGATAGTTGTTTCACTTTATGTTGATGATTTGCTTGTCACGGAAGCAATGTAGAACCGGTGGAGCAATTTAAGGTTCAAATGATGCAAACATTTGAAATAACCGATTCGAGAGAGATGGCTTTCTTCTAGGATTGGAGATTTAAAAGTCACAACAAGGAATTTTCATTAGACAACAAAAATATGTCAAAGAAGTACTGAAGAAATTTAACATGGAGGATTGTAAGTTAGTATGTATTCCTTTGGCTCAAAATAAGAAATTTAGTAAAGATGATGGTACTGAAAAGTTTGATGAGGCATTATACAGAAGTGTTATAGGTTGTTTGATGTGTCCGACGACAACAAGACCCGATATAATGTTTGCTGTAAGTCCGTTATCTAGGTATATGCGTAGTGCAAGTGAGTTGCACTATAAGGGTGCTAAGAGGGTGCTCGTGTATATTAAGGGAACTTTGGATCTTGGAATAAAGTTCGAGAAGGCAAACAAGTCGGTTTTCCATGGTTTTGCTGACAGTGATTGGGTTGGATCTTGTGATGATATGAGGAGCCCATCGTGCTACTTGTTTAGCCTTAGTTCAGGTTGTTTTTGTTAGAGTTCAAAGCAAGTGAAATTGTAGCTCGACCATCGCCGAGGCTGAATATGTTATACCATGCTATCGCAATCAATCAAGCTTTATGGCTAAGGAAGCTTATGACAGGTTTAAAGATTGTCTAGAATGATGCAACTCGAAATCTTTGTTGATAACCAAGTCTGCCATAGCAATTTCTAACAATCCAAAGATTCCATGGAAAGACAAAGCATTTCAAAACCAAGTATTATTTTGTTGAGAAGTCTAGAAGAATAATAAAGTTAGGCTTGTGCATTGCAAGACTAAAGATCGGATTAGTCGACATTTTGACAAAAGGACTCGTCAAAATTTAGATTTGAATTATTAAAGAAAAAGATTGGTGTCTGCAGTAGAAAATAGCAAGGAGGAGTAATGGCAGTGCTATATTTGTCGCAGGATTTGGGCAAAAATAAAAACGACAAGTTATGGTTATGTCATCAATAATATTCTCGCAAGACCCAATATTGTAGGAATAATTTGTTTTTAATTTATGTTATCAAATACTTGTTACAGATATGTAGGCATATATTTTGGCATTGTTTGTTTCTTTTCTTTGTATAAATTTAGATATTGCAGCAATGAAATATGCAATTACTGCCCCAAATTTCTCTGTGTTATTTTCATTGTTTTCTAAAACCAACACTAGGTCATAAGTATTATATATCATTTGTGGATGATAAAATCATATACACCTAGCTATTTCCTGTAACAGCAAAATTTTAAGCTCTTGACATATTCTTTACCTTTAAAAAGCAAATAGAAAATTAGCTGAATACCTAAAGATCAAAGCATTACAGACAAACATAAGGGAGAGTTTAAAACATTTAAACCATTTGTTGAGAGATGGGATAGCCTTAAGATAATCTTGCCTTTATTTACATGAATAAAATGGCAAAGTTTAGAGAAAACATAAGCATGTGGTAGAAACTCATCTTAGCTTGCTAGCTCAAGCCAAAATGCAATAAAAATATTGGCAAAAAGCTTTCAGTTATGCTATATGCATCATAAACATATTAGTTCACCTATGTTAAAAAGCAAAATCCCATTTGAATTACTCTACTTATTTAAACCTAATTATTCATAAATCTAAGTATTTGGTTATAAATGCTTTCCATACTTAATCAAATTTTTATTTTGGTTTAATTCGATTCTACAATTACATAAGAACTCTTATTATCTTTAGGCTATACAGCAAATAAAAATTTGATTTTCACACCTTTAAATGCATATTACTAGGACTTAGTTTCACTCATAAACGATATGTTTGTCTACATTACTCAAGAAGAATCTACATTTCAGCCAGTGTTAGGTTAAAAAAATTCATTTTCATTCTCAAATGACCCAATTTTTAGAAACCAAGAGTCTATAAGTCAAAATAAATTCACTAACCTCCTTGAAAGATTCCAAATTGTGTCTTTTTCTTTTAATAATCATCATGAGGTCACACGATTAGCGTAAGCTTATAACCACTCTCAAGAAACTCCTAGAAACATAGAATGATCCTAAAATCTTAATTAAAATGCAACACTCGCAGAATTTGAGCAATGGTATAGTATCAGATAATTATCCATCACTAAGTATAAAACCTGAACCCAACACCTGAGAAGATAACCACTTTATTCCTATAACTATAAAACCAAACACTTAAAAGACTTTACCCTCACATCATATGGTAACAAAGTCCAAAAGAAGAATTTTTAAGCCAAAACTATACCAAATATCCATTTAAATTTAAACTGCCTTACCTTAAAACACCACAGAAGCCTTGAAAGAACCAAATTGAAAAAGGGCTATGGAGGAAGAATACACTGCCCTGTTGAAGAATGAGACCTGGTCCTTGGTACTAAATATCCAAAACTATAAGTTGATTGAAATAAATAGGTATACTGAGTAAAGGAGAATCCAGATAAACCATCAATAAATTCAAAGCCTGGATAATGGCAAAAGGTTTTCTGCAAACTCCAAGTTTGGATTTTAAAGATACTTTCAGTCTAATTGTCAAGGCTGCAACAATCAGGATTATTCATACTTTGGCAGTAAATAATGATTAAAAATTGAGGCAGGCGGACATACACAATGCATTTTTAAATGGTGGCTTAACAAAAACTGTGTATATGCCATAGTCTGAAGGATTTATTTATAAAAGCAAGCCAAATCATATTTGTAAATTGAAGAAAGCTTTATATGGATTAAGGCAAGCCCCCGGTTATTTGATAAACTGAAAGAGTACTTTGAACTCAATGGGGATTTAAAAATTCCAAGTGCAACACCTCATTATTTCTTAGAAGGGTCAAAACTAAGATAGTTGTTCTACTTATTTATGTTGATGATATAATTTTTACTAAAAACAATAGCACAGACATTAAAGAACTAATACCAAACTTGAATGAAACTTTTACGTAAAAGGATCTTTGAAATTTAAATTACTTTATTGGGATATACATGATCAGAAAAAAGAATACAATACTGTTGTCTCAAACTAAGTACATGCAAGATTTACTATGATTGCAAGGGAATAGAAACTTCCTTTAGTACGACAGAAAATCTAAAAAAGCATGAATGGGCTAAATTTCATGATCCTGTGCTTTATATAAGTGTCATAGGCAGCTTGCAATATGTGCATATATGGCATGAACTTGCATTATCAGGAAACAAGCTCAGCAAGTTCATGTTACATCCTAGGTAGTCTCACTGAATTGCATGGAAGAAAGTATTGAGATACCTTAAGAAAACTATGAATATGTGTCTAAAATTTAAGAAATCATAATATCTTGATCTTGCAGACGCAGATTAAGCCAATGATCTAGATTACAAAAGATCAATAAGTGGCTGTTGTCTGCTTTTGAGAAAACTTAGTTTTTTTGAGCTCGAGAATACTTAGTTTTTTAGAGCTCAAAAAAACAAGGGATGGTTGCAAGATCCACTGTAGAATTTGAATATAGAGCAATAGTTCTATGCATTATAAAAATTACATGGGTAAACTCTTTACTTGGTGAGCTAAAGATAAGAATTAAAGGGTATCCAATGATCTTAAATGACAACACCAGTGCAGCAGCAATAGCCACAAATCCAATGTATTAATCCAAAACCAAATATTTTGAGATAAATCTTCATTTCATCGGAGATAAAATGACAGTAGGAGAACTAGAGATAAGCTTTGTTGCCAGCAGAGACCAAATTGTTGATGTTCTAACCAAGCCTTTACCGTAATATAAATTCAACTACTTTAGAAGCAAACTCAAGGTATTTGACAAGACCTTGAGTTTGAAAGAGGGTGTTGAGCATAGCAGCGATAGAGAGTCAACAGCTGACTCTGGTACCAAGCTGGAATGCCACCTAAGCCACTCTAATATGCTGTCAGCTGAGGTGAGAAATGAGCTTGATTTAATGAGGTGGTGAAATAGTTATGATGAAGAATATTAGTGTATGAACATGGAAGTTGGAGATTCTAAAAGCTTTGCAATGATTGGTTAAAGATAGCTATTTGTGCGGATCAATTTTTTCAGTTATTCCTTGTATTACCTTTGATATTATCTATTTCATTTTATAGCTATATATATATAAACTCAAATATTGTATTAAAAAATCATGCAAGTTATTAATGAAATAGTCTCTGTATTCATTCTCTGCTTGCATAAGCAATTCCTTGAGAATTTAAGACTATGCTTGGGATTAAGGTGTTGTAGCTTTTAAGCTACAAATGTTGTGGAAAAAAAATTATAACTATGAAACAAAAGTTAATATTATATAATAAATATAATTTTTAAGTAATAATTTTGTCAAAATTATTAAAGATATAATAAAATTTTCATCATTCAAGTGAAAAATTATATGAACATAGCTTCCAAGCTATAGCAACTAGTGTTTTTACCAAACACTTTAGTGTTGTATCTTAAAAGGTACATCTGTCCAACCTCAATCCCAAACATACCTTAAGTATGACTAAAATGAAGGGAAACACGGCTAACAGCTAGCACTCAAGATTTTGTTGTTGTAGCTTAAAAGTTACAACTGCCTCAACCTCAATCCCAAATATACCCTAAGTATGACTAGTGTTTACCAAACACTTTAGTGTTGTAGTTTAAAAATACAATTATCTAACTTCAATTTTAAACATACTCTAAGTATGACTGATTAAAAGACACACGGTATAAAATGAATTGGAAAACATGGCTAATAGCTAGTGCTCAAGATTTTGATGTCCTTAATTATTCTTTATAAGAAATGATCAAAACTTGACTTCTAATTTCTCACATTAGTGAATCAAAAATAAAAACTCAGTTCAAATATTAGATAAGAAGAATAATTATAAAAACCTAACCCAATGTGTATCAATTAACTTACATAATCTTTTGCATTTATAGAAAAAATGCTTGAAACCATATCCCAAAATGGAAATATCCCTAACCCAAAGTGAATCATTAAACGAGCAAAGTGTATAAGCAAAAAAAAATATTTTTGTCTTTAGGGTGTGGAAAAAAAATTATTTTTCCCATGATATGAACTTTTTGAGTTTTAAAGGAAATATCTTACCATACATGTGCTTTTTATTTATTTATGGCCAAGATTTACTTCTTTTTTTGCTTTATTTAATAACTATCAATTACATGATTGTATTTGTTAGATAAAAACTTAGATTAATTAGTAGGGAATCCTGATCCATGGCCAAGTGATTAATTAGTAAGGAATCTCGATCCATGGCCAAGTGATCTTTGTCCCTAATTTGGTTCTAGAGACAGAGAATAAATATTATAATTGAGATTTGTCAACAGCTAACTTGTAAAGATATACGATAATAATTTAGAAAAATAACTATTCAAATGTAGCCCATTTAGAAAAAAAAAGGATAAGAAAAATGCTATTTACACACAAAATTGCACTAAGCAAATAGAATGAGGACACTTGTAAAAAAAAAAAAAAAATTAGTATAGATTAAGGGTGTGTTTGGTACCTTTTCACTCTGGTGCTTTCCGTTTTGTGAAGTGGAAAATGTAGAAAACTTGTTTGGTGGGCTCATTTTGGTAGAAAATTATACAGTGATTGGAAACAAAAAAATTTTCATTTTCCAATGCTTACAAAGAAAACATGCCAAGAGCTCCACCATCTTGACTTTATAACAGTATAAAAGATTAAGTGGGCGTTATGAATAAAGAAATAATTTAATAAAAGATATTCTATAATGCCATGATTTGAATACCATAATTAATCATAAATTGTGTAAATAAGATAAAAGACATATAAATTTAACATAAAACTTATAAATCAATATTAGTGTAAGACAAAACATAAATTAAGTAAAAAAAATATAAGACTTGTAAATAGAAGATAAGGCAAATAAATTAACATAGCAGTTGTAAAATAATGTATTAAATAAAAATTTATACTAAAATAAATATTTTAAATCAATATTAAGTATAAAATAACATATAAATTATGTAAATAATATAGAAGACTTGTTAATAAAATATACAACAAGTAAATATTAAAAGGGTTATTAAAAAAATAAAAACTTATTATAATAATAATTACTTTATATATTCACTTAATTCTAAATTGAATAATAATAATTTTGGGTTTATATAATACATGTAATAATATATGTGAAATTTTATTATGGATAAAACTTTTTTTTTCTAACTAACGACCAAAACATTGTCGTTTAGATTGCGATTTTGTTGATTATCCTTTTATTTAAATCTCCTTTCTCCCTTCTTATTATTTTATTCTTAATTTAGATTAAGATTACTCATAAAACCATATATATTCTCATACGAATTTTGATGTGCAAAATGACATCACATGAAAATAAAATTTATGTTCATTTTTCCACTATCAATCGCTTAAGCTTTTGTATTGATGCTATACAAAAGTTCAAACTAATTAACGTAGGAAAAACTTGATGTAAGACGCTAATTTAGTTATTTTAAGATTTTTGAATTTTATTTTCTATTTCAATTAGAGTTAATTAAGGAGCAATATCTTAGTCTTGTATTTCTATTCTAATTGTGATTCAGCTTCCCTTTTAAGTTAACTTTGGGAAGTATGATTACTCTATTATAAATAGAGTGATTTGATAATTATTTTCATAATTTCAATTCAATAATTCAATAAAATTTCTTTTTTTATAATTCTTCTGGAATTATTTATTAAAAATGTCTCTTGTAGAGTCGTTTGGATTAGAGCGTCATCTAATCTCTCTTTATGCATTATTAAAAATTCCATTGAGTCATTTGGATTAGAACAGATCTAATCACGCCTCGATTAGAGTATAATCTAATCGTGTTGTTTTGGTCCTGCATTAGAACGATATCTCAGTTATCCTCATCCTATCAATTCCACTTTCGCCACGCCCGCTCCATCACGACTTAGAAGGATCAACTTCAAAAAATTGAATGCATGCTTTGGTTAAATGCTGCCGGAGTGATCGACATGAATAACAAGAAGAGAAAAAGGAAAAAAAGGTGAACTTCCTCCAATAGAGACTGTAGACACTAAGGTGAATTTTTCAATTGGTGTTTTCTATACTTATTTTAAAGAAGTAAAATGGTGTTTTTGATTTGATGTTTCGCAAAGTGTAAAGGTGTTTAGTAAACAATATATAAAAATAAAAACAGTAAAATACATTTGGTTATTTGTCTAAAAATATAAAAATTTTAAAAATGTGTGGTGTAAAAGTTTTTTATAATTTTTTTCAATTATTCATTATTTAATGTATATAGTATTTAATTTTAATGTCTATAATCACGATAATTCTATAAGCAAAAAGTATAACAAAACTAGCATTTATTCTTACCATCTTAAAATTAAAATTTCTACAAAAAAAAGGTTCAAAATCACATTAAAAAAATGAAATAACACAAATTAAAAATCATAAACACGTAGAATTATGTTTATCAAAACAAACAATTAACAAATAAAATTAACTTCAATTCTTATTAAATAAGATTAAGAAAAAAAGATAAAAAATTTGGATTTTATAATTGAAAGATACTTATGTAAAAATTTAACAAAGAGAAAATGCAGTAAAACAAAATTTCAAATAGAGGATTGTTAAACACAAGGGCAGATCCAAGAAATTAATTTTTGGTGGGTAATATTACAATAAAAAAATGAAAACAAATATTCATAGTTTAATAACCATTGAAGCTAGTTAAAAACATTCTTGCACTTAGGCCTTATTTGGGATTGAGATTAAAATTCAATAAGCTGCTTATTTCATAATTTTTTACAAAAATAGTGTTTAGTAAATTTTCTATAAGCACTTTTTTATAATTTTCTCTATTGTGTTAGCAGCTTTTAAGAGCTGGAGGAAATTGCTTTTTATAAGCAGCTTATTAAATAAGCTGTCATATATTTTTAAAGTTCCTACTATAACTTTAGTATTTTAAACAAAAAAACAATTATATCTTACTTATCCATAAACCTTAATATATAAATCATTAATATCACATTATTTTGGCTCTGGATCACAAAAAATGAAAATTTTGAGAAATTTTATTGTAACAAATTTAATGTGAATATAATGCGTATTACTTTTTATTTTATTTGAATTATTTATAAGTATGAATTTTTTATCATATTTTATGTAACAGATTATAAAGTTCTTTAGATTTTATTTAATTGAGTTTTTTATGAAATTTTACATATTTAAAAAAAAGGTATGTCTAAATAATTTACTAAACATATTCTAAAAATAAAAACCAATTTGAACATATGTCTATTTCGGTCATTATATAATAAAATAGGCTTTTTGTAATAAAATTTATCAAAAATATGTACTTTATTTTTCAAATTCACAACGAACAGCAACAATATAATTTACCAAACATTAAACTATATTTTTAATCAGCTTATTTCATTAGCTTCCGCAATCACAAATTAGGCCTTATTGTGGACAAGTTTTCATATTTTGAAAACATTCAATAATAGTCTCGTTATCACTAGTTATGAATTTCGATGGAGTAAAACAGAGCTGTGTTATTTAGGGAAAGAAGATAGAGAATACGACAAGTTTTTTCAATTGAGAGTGGCGAGCCGTGTGCAAGACTTGAGAGAGTGAAGAAAATCCTTTCCCTAATATTTTGTGTTGTAAAATATCAGTTTGCCCCTACAACAAAAGACAATTTATAAAATTATTAAATTCTTTTTATAAAATTGTCCCTACAGAAAAGAATTATCCCAAAAGTTAACAACCCTCCACCTCTGCTTCTTGCCTTTCTTCTCACAGAATAGGAAATCATCAAATCCTCCCTGAATGGTGGAGAAATTAAAAAGAAATTAAAGCTTTAATTAAGATATGGCAATGAGAAGTGGATGCTAATATCAAGAAGACAGTAGACACCAGGAAAACAAGAACAATGAAGATTGCCAAGCGATGCATTGAGATCGACGATCAAATGATTAATTATTCCAAATCAATGACCATGTTTACTGATTATACATAATTATTAAATATAAAATTGGCAGTAAGATAATTGTTAAACAAATAAAAATCTATCCAATCACTGTTAAGACTTCTCCAAGTTTTACAACACAAGGCATACTAGAGCTTTTTTTTTCTTTTTTTGAGATTTTTTTTAAAAAAGAAATATATACAATTTGAAATCACTAAAAGTTATAGGACTCTGAATAAGCAATAAGCTAGAAATTCTACTCTCACTTATATTGAAGAGAATGAGCCCCATTCCACTAGGCTACAAGCACAAGTCGCCATAGAAACTAGAATTGATCTAAAATAGTAAAATTAAATCATCTCTAGTACATTTTATTTTCAGTTTTCCGCTAGTTAGTTTAATTTTTTTTTAGTAACACTGCTTATACATAAAAATACACAAAACCACTAAAAGATAACACAAGAAGAGATAAACTGAAAAATAATAAAGATTATTTTTTAATTATGTGGTTGAATAAGAATTTTATACAACTAATCTACTATCTCTTTATGGTACATCAGCTTGTATGCACTTCTTTCTATAAGTGATTGTGATTGTATCGTTATTTTTAATAATTTTATCTTGTCATTAAAGTATTTTCATTTTATTTATTTCTAAATTTATGTACAAATTTGTGTATAAATAATGTTTTCCCTAAATCGAAGCATGGGCTTCGTGGATGGATGTCGTCACGCCGCTGACCGCCAAGTGCCAACAATCAACAAATGTGAAGAACAACACAACCATTCTCCATGCATGTGTTTCTTTTATGTTTCTAATAATCATTGTGTTTTTAATTACAAAAGACAGGAGTTATTACTCGAGTATTAGTTATGGCTTTTATTTTATAGTTGTTTGGGTAATATTAGGCGTGTCTTCTCGAGGCCCTTTAACTCGAATAAAATACCTCAAGATAGTCTAGCTCGAGCGTAAGTCCCAACCATCGGCATGAAGACGATCTCATCGGACATCAAAGCCGGTCAAGGTCGAGGAATTCGGAGCCGCTCGAGCTCCGAGCTCTTTGCTCGCCGAGGTCGCTCGACCCAGCCAAAGCCGGTCAAGGTCGAGAACCGAGCTCTCCTTTCCGCCGCTGAGGTTAAGTCCCTTGAGCACAACCGGGCTACGCAAACCATTGACCGTAAGGAACGCGGACCCGGCCAGACGGTCCGACCCATTCCCTCGTAATCCCGCACACTTTGATGTCGATAGGGCTCACATAGTAGGGTGGCAATCATCGCTGCCGATGGCTGCAGACATGCCCCCACGGTGTCATCATTCCTCGCGTACACGCCCGACGTGATGATCCGCCATGTGAGTCATGTTAACCGCATGACCACGCATCCCTAGAGAATATCACGCTAATCCCGCTATCGAGGGACCCGGACACCACCAACGTGGATATGGACGACCTAGAGATGGAAAGAGAGGAAAGATCGGGATAAAAGGAAACAGATGAGTAAGTCATGGAGGTGGGCAAAAATTTAACCTGTGTTCTCATTCTTCATCGGGTTCTTTGTTTTAGATTTTCACCGAATACTCTTTATTTAGAAAGAGGAGACAAAAACATTTTTCCCAACCTTCCGGTCTCTAATTAAGAGGGATACAAAAGAACAACCCGACATCGACTTGAGCGTCGAGAGTTTCCACGAAACAATACCCGGTGACCCCGACCTCGCTTTTGTGAGTACAGTCCCGGATACTCCCATTGCAGCAAAGATAGAGAAGCCGGAAATTAGAGGGCAATCCCGCTCGAGCTCGAAGTTAGCCATGCGAGTAGAAGGTTCTTGACATCGCTTGAAGATACGCTGAAAACAAACATCAACAATAAGTGAGTTGTTGAATTACATTTCTTTTTGTTTAAATAGTGATGCTCGATGAAAACACTTCCCATCGTATCCATTCTATAGTATTTCATCTTCTCCTTTGGACATCATCATTCAAAAGTAATTTTAGCAATAATACATAGTCACATTTAAGAAATCAAGACAAATAAGTTCATCAGATATCTAATGTGACACTGGAATTCAACTCAAATAATCTCAAAAGCATTAATATCTCAAAATATATATCTCTTTCGTCCTTTTGACATCATCAAAAGTAAAATAGGCATTAATGCATAATCAACAAAATGTCAAAAATGTCCAAATATGCATTTGCACCAATTATTAAACTCATAAGGGTCAAACTTTATGAAGTATCGACAATCAAGTATCAAGCTTATTGAGGATAATCATCAAGAATCAAGGTGAAAACACATTTAAAATACACTTTCTTCTCCCCTTCTTACATCATCAAAACTTAAGCAAAGCATAAGTTCATAATGTCAATAGATCAACAAATCCAAAGATAGTTATGAAAATAAACCATCAACGATAAGTTAACGTAACATGTGATCAAGTCCACAAGAACAAATAACCATATAAGCCAATTTCATACATGAATGATGATGCAAATCAATCAATAACAAGAATTCATACATATACAAGTTAATCAAATCAAACCGAATGATCCTCAAAATCCATCAAACAATTCATAATTAGAGCATACTTTCCATTCATCGTGATCCACTCAACACATAAACAAAAGGCAAAAATAGTTACAAATGTAAACAAAACATCTTTCCATCATTTTCTCTAGGTCTACAAGACTTTCAAATAGTCAAGTGAGCACCATCACAAGCTTTCATCAAGAAACTCTTTACCATTCCTTGATTATATAGTACCTACAAAAAAAATTATTATACATTCATTCTTGTGTCTTTGAATGTTAGTTTAAGTTCTCTTTAAAGCTCGTATTTTCTTAATACAAAGAGTAATAATAGAGTTACAAACTCTTATACAAACTTACCTTGTATTCAATTAGTTGTATGAAGTACCAGCTTAGCACACATAATTTATTTTTATTATTTTGTATTTTTATCCAAGTAATGAATTTATGTCACATTAATTTGTACAAAATAATTTTTGGCCCTATAATCACTAAATACCAAAATATGTATTCTTCATGAATTGAACATGCAGAGCTCATATGACCAATGCCATTACAATAATTGCAAGTGATTTGAGGTAAATTACTTGATGTAGCCTTAACAAAATAATTTTTGTAATATTTTTATTTTATGTTAGCCTTATACCTAATGCTTCCTTCATAAAAAATGACAGTAAGTTTCATGAAATTCTTATCCATAGACTTAATTTTCATTACTTAATCCATTGAAATTCTTATCCAACCTAATTTTCCATAAACATATGTAGATACTTGAAAATCTTGAAGGTACAAATATCTACCCATACTGAAATTGTGGACTATCATAATGTAAGTTTTTCACAGCTTATACATTTACACTTTATTTTATTTTATTTTTGCTCATCTTATCTACTAAATTTCTTATTATAGCAAGGTGTTTAACTTTTTCATAATAGCAACCACAACTCTAGCAACATGGACATTTTCAACAACTACACTTTCAACGAAGCTAATGAATATGGAGTGAGTACTGAGTTTCAAGTGATTTCATAAAATAGCTTTGTATTTGTGTTTTAAGAATGAAGAATGCAATAGTATTTTTATTTTTTATTTTGGGACTATATTACTTGGTGCTTTGAATAAATGAAATTAATTTGCTAATTAAGTTGTGTGTTTCTTCTTAATTGTTGATGTAGTTTTTCCCGAGTGCCTCAACAGATGCTACTGAACCTTCAAACAAAGGCCTCCAAACGTATCGAGTAGGACTATCTCGAACCTTCCGTCACGGGCTTCTAATAGTAGGCCGATCCTTCTGCTCGTGATAAGCTCGATCTCGAGCAGTGATTACCTCCTTCGTCCCTGCTCCACCGCCTTCTTCGGAACGGAGATCTCCTGACCTGCACTCACGTAAAACCGGTCGTGGGTCACCGGGCAGCTCGGCCGAAACCCTCCGACGCCAAGTCAAGAATCGGTTTGTCTTTTGGTATCTCCTTAGTGAGGAGACCGAAAGATGAAAGGGGTATTATTTCGCCCCTTTTGGATAAGTATGGTGTTTTTCTAGAAAATCAAAGTGAGAGAAGTAAAAATAGGAAGAACTCGTGAATCAAAAAATCCAACCCTCTCGTGAATTAGAAATGCCAACCCTTTTGTCTCTCAAAAATCCAACCCTTGTAACGCTCCCTTCGCTTCTTATTATACTCTATTTTTCTCGCTCTTTCTATTTCCAGTCAGTCCATTCCCACGCTAGTGGTATCCGGTCCCTTTGACAACGGGATTAGCGGAATATTCCCTGTGGATGAGCTACTGCTCCTTTAACCCGATTCACATGGCCGATCACCATGTCGTGCAAGTGCGCTAGGAATTATGACACCTTGAGGCATGTGCTCGCCACCGAGCAAAGTATCACCACCACACCACGTGGGACCCCGGTCGACATTAAAAGGTGTGCCGGATTCCGATAAAACGGCCTGGTCGAACTGGCCTGGCCTTGCCTCAACTGCGTGCTCATGGATCTCGCGAGCAGTGAAAGATGAGCTCTGTTCCCGACCTTAACCAGCCTTGACCGGTGGATGACCTCGAGCAGCGAAGGAGTGCTTAGCCTCGACCTCGACCAGCCTTGACCGAGGGATGACCTCGAGTCGGCGAAGCGAAGTGCTCAAGGCTCGAGCAGCCTCAATTCCTCGACCTTGACCAGCCTTGACCGTAAGGACTCGCCGAGCTAGGCTGCCCTCGAGGTGTCTTACTCGAGTCGGAAGGGCTTCGAGGGCCCGTCCGATATTACCCAAACACCAGCCCCCGCTTAGTCTTTGAGTGAAGCGAGATAAGACTCGAAACTCGAGAATGATGGGCCGACTCGCGCCTTTTACGCTTCCCCACGCTCTTCTTGTTCGAACCTATAGCTGGTCATGCGTGGCTCGTCCCACCCGAGGCTTAGGCTTGGGACCTCCGGCCTTAGTATTCCTCATGAGCTTCTTCCGCCGGCTCGCAATAGACCTAGGCTTCTTCCGCCATCACTCCTGCCGGCCTCGCAATCGACCGAGGCGTCATCGCAGTACTCCCGCCGGCCTCGCAATTGACCGAGGCGATCACTGCTACTCCCGCCGAGCCTCGCAATCGACCTGCGTGGCAATCGTCCTACCGGACTTCGGCCGAGGAGTTCTTCTCGATCTTCCGCCCAGCCCGCAATTGACCCAGTGCTTGCTGATACTCCCCGCCGGCCTCGCAATCGACCCAAGCGTCTTCCGATGTTACTCCCGCCGGGCCTCGCAATCGACCCAAGCGTGGCACCGTCCCGCTGAGACTTCCGCCAAGGAGCTCTTCTGATCTTCTCGCCGGCCTCGCAATCGACCCAAGCGCCTTCGGTGTTATACCCCGCCGGCTTGCAATTGACCCAAACATGGCAATCGTCCCGCCTAAGACTTAGGCTTTGGGGACTTCTAGCCAAGGAGCTCTTCTCGATCTTCCGCTAGGCCTTTTAATTGACCGAGCTTGTCGATACTCCCCGCCGGGCCTCGCAATCGACCCAAGCTGCCTCCTCGATGCCACTCCTACTCGGGCCCGCACTCGACCTAAGCGTGGCACCGTCCCGCTGGGACTTCTAGCCAAGGAGTTCTTCTGATCTTCCGCCCGGCCCGCAATTGACCCGAGCTTGTTGATACTCCCGCCGGGCCTCGCAATCGACCCAAGCATGGCACCGTCCCGCCTAAGACTTAGGCTTGGGGACTTCCGCCAAGGAGTTCTTCTCAAACTTCTCTGCTCGGCCTTTTAATTGACCGAACGCCTTCTGAATCTCTACTCCCGCCGGGCCTCGCATTGACCCAAGCATGGCACCGTCCCGCCTAAGACTTAGGCTTTGGGACTTCCGCCAAGGAGCTCTTCTCGGCTCTGTCTTCATTTTGAACTTACATTATAAATGATTTTCTTATTCTTACATACATTTATACTCTTACATATCCCATCTTGGGAGAGATATTACATTAGCATTTTACAATACAATAAGACTTCATCGGAAATACTTCCTCGTGAGTTGCATGCTCCATGGCCTCGTGACCTCTCGTCCGTCTCGACGAGCTATCCGGTATGTTCCTCGGTCCCGCTAATTATTCGCTTTGCATTTTTTTCCTCTTCGACTACCATATCCAATTTCACCCGCTCATACGCATCCGAATACGAACGGATCAAGGACTCAAGAAGTTATACCATGGTCTCCCATCCGGATCCCATCTTTTAATCCTCTCGTAGCTCGGGATGGTTAAATGCACCGAGATCTAGGACCGATCTATGGTATCTTTTGACAAACTCCCGAGGGACTCTCCTTCTTTCGCCTCACTTCGACAGCCCATCATGTCATCCTCGTGGGTCATCGCGCCTGAATCGCTCTCGCGAACTCCCCGCACATCCTGCTCAAAACTCAAGATGCTTTTCCGTGGAGTCTCATGGTACCATTCTTTCGCTCTTCCCTCCAGGTGAGTGAGAAGGCCCGCACCTCCGAGCTGCTGACAATCCTTACACCCTCGTCATGTCGCTGAACCGCTCTATGTGCACTAACGGATCACTTTTTCCCAAAAATTTTAGATCCGGTAGCGAAAGTCACGTGAGATCATGACTCCATGATCTCTCGGAGAGTGGAGATTCGTTATCCAAAGATTATTCGCCAGCTTGGACTCTTTCTGGCCCCCAAGATCTTCCACAACTTGTGCCAACTCACAGACCTCTCCCTCCAACCCTCCGCACGAGAGGTCAGTCAGATCCTCGCAAATACCGACGAGACCCTCTTTCGTCCATGTTTGTTTCTTCCATCATCGCAACATTTGGTGCCCTAGGTCTTGGGCTTCATCTCCCACATTTTCCCGAACATGAACGCTCTCTACTGACTCGGACATCATTACATGCTTTTTTCTGTCCCTCCTCGACTTCTGTAACGTGGAGGTCGAGTTTCGATCTGCTTTTCCCATCCGATCCATTCTTTCCTAGATCTCCTCGCTCGGGCCTCATTGGCCACTTCTCTCAAAGTTATCGATTCTTCCGACTTACTCCTCTTCGACTGCTTCCCTCATCGCTGTGTTGTGTGTTTTGAATGCATTAGAAATCAGGCTTTTGTGCCGATCCCTGCATGCACGCGCCAAAAGATGTTGATGCAGCTTTTCCTGCAGGCCTCAACAATGGCTTCGAACCTTCAAACAAAGGCTTCCAAACAACTCGAGTAGGACTGTTCGAACCTTCGCTTGCAGCCTCAAACAAGGCCTCGATTCTTCTGCTCGCGATAAGCTCGATCTCGAGCAGGATTACCTCATTCATCCTGCTCACTGCCTTCTTCGTAATCGGAGATCTCCTGACCTGCACTCACGTAAAACCGGGTCGTGGTCTCCAGGCGAGCCGCGAAACCCTCCGACGCCAAGTCAAGAATCGGGTTTGTATTTTGGTATCTCCTTAGTGAGGGAGACCTGAAAGATGAAAGCGGTATTATTTCGCCCTTTTGGATAAGTATGGTGTTTTTTAGAAAATCAAAGTGAGAGAAGTAAAATAGGAAGAACCCGTGAATCGTAAAATCCAACGCTTTGTGAATTAGAAATGCCAACCCTTTGTCTCTCAAAAATCCAACCCTTGTAACGCTCCCTTTGTTTCTTTTATACTCCATTTTTCCCGCTCTTTCCATTTCCAGTCGTCCATTCCCACGTTAGTAGTATCTCGGTCCCTCTGACAACTGGATTAGCGGAATATTCCCTAGGGATGAGCTACCGTCCCCTTAACCCGATTCACGTGGTCGATCACCATGCTCAGGCGAGTGCGCTAGGAATTATGACACCTTGAGGCATGTGCTCGACCACTCAGCAACGAGATCACCACCACACCACGCGGGCCCCGGTCGACATTAAAAGGTGTGCCGGATTCTCGAGAAAACGGCCTGGATTGCCCTGGCTCGGTCTTGCCCACCGTGCTCGTGGATCTCGCGAGCAGTGAAAGATGTGCTCTGCCCCGACCTTAACCAGCCTTTGACCCGAGGGACGACCTCCAAGCAGCGAAGGAGTGCTTAGCTCTCGACCTTGACCAGCCTTTGACCCGAGGGACGCACCTCGAGCTGGGGAAGGAAGTGCTCGGGGCTCGAGCAGCTCTGAATTCCTCGACCTTGACCAGCTTTGGCCAGAAGGACTGCTCGAGCTAGGCTGTCCTCGGGGTGTCTTACTCGAGCTGGAAGGGCTTCGAGGGGCTTGTCCGATATTACCCAAACATTAATCTTTTCTTCTAACTCAGATTTAACTTTATTGGACTTGTAATTAATTTTAGAAGTACCTTGCTCAGGATTGCAACTCAAAGAAGCTAATAAGGTAAACCCACTTGACATTATGGTTGCAAATAAGAGTAGCTAGGACATTAGTAAAATTTACGACTTTAGATCTCACTCATATATTGATTTTCCATCTCTCGAAACTCATTAGATTCACTGCTGTTCCAATAATTATTCCATTCAAAAGTCCCACATCTCGTGCACTTCCAAAACTTACTATTCGGATTCTCTCTTGTAGGTGAAATTCGTAAAATCTTATTATTGATACAGTATTTTTCACAAGTTTTCATGTGTAGATTCGAAATTTCACTCATGCTAAAGACATTATGAATTTCATCAACGCGGAGATGTAGATTCGGAATTTCACTCATGCTAAAGACATTATGAATTTCATGAACACGGAGATGTAATTTCATCAATATGGGAAGACTGAATTTCACAAGAATGTCAGTAAGACCCTGTAGAAAAGCCATAGATATTAGCAAATTAAAACAAAACAGGGAAGAGGAAGAAAAATATTTAATTAAACAACACAGTCACTTTAATTACCACAAAAATTAAGAAACAAAATGCGTCATTTTAACTGACAAGCATGGGAATTTCAATCTTCGTGGCCGGTAATTTTTTTTCTACTGCAATAGTGGGCAATAAATTTGATAAACAAAGCCCAAAAATTTGACCAATATACATAAAGATCCAGGCTCAAGGAGTAATGTTCCAGCCAACATTACGGATGAGGGAGGGAAGAGACTGTTGCTGCACTATTGGGGATGAGGCAGCTGCATTGAAACTGGATGCTGCGACTGTTGCTTTGATTGTGTTGGGGTGGAGGCTATTGCTGAGACAGCTGCTTGGAGACGGGTGAAGGAGGCTGCTGCGACTGTTGCTGAGTGCGGAGGCCGTTGCATGCACTGTTGCTGCGTGGAGACGGGAGAGAGACAGCTGAAAATGCTGCCGCGATTGTGTTGAGGGATGAGAGCTTAGACTGTTATTGCTGCGGTGGAGCCTGTTGCAGCGGCTTGGAGACAAAAGAGAGAGTTGTGGCAGCTTGGAGACGAGAGAGAGTTGTGGTAAGGGAGAAAGGAAAGCTATGTGATGAGGGAGAAAGGAAAGAGCGGGACGCGTGATTGTTAGTGTATTTGTTGCGTGTGCGAGGTGCTCCACACAGCAACAGAGATATTTTATACTTCAGACAAAATTCACGGTTTTGTACAAATCTTTGTGAACATATCAGCACTGTTATTATAATTATCATAGTCTACGCTCGGTTTTTCACTTTGACTTTTTGCTAATGCCGACAAAATTAAAGTTGATATTCACTTGTATTTAGAGTGGTGTTTGTGTTTCTTCACCTAAATCTGGATCTACATATAAGGTGGATTCAACAGATTTTCTTGATTTTATGTGTTATGAATTTCGAAGTGGCGCGTTGAAGCTTAGCAACACCTTTATGCGTAATAAAGCAGGCAAGGTTCTAATTGTAAAAAAATCTGTGAGGAATTAATGTGTTAAAGTCAGGTTTCAAGGAGACTAAAACGTAATTCTCAATAAATAATAAGACAAATTAATACATAGGACAAAAGTGATGAAGAAAACAAACTATTAAATCAAAGTAAAGAAGTAAACAAATTCGCAAACTAAGAACCCAAGATCAAATGCACAATAACATATTATTAAAGGCAGTATAGCTTTGAACATTTAATTGCTACATGATCAATTGATCATTTTTGAATCAAGATAAAAATTATTATCACAAAACAACTTTATAACATATGTAACACAACAGCTGCTATAAGCATAGATGTGGCTATATTGAATAGCTATGTTACAATCGATATCTCCTGAAAGGCGCCTCCCTTAACGTATGAAATGAATAAGGAAGAATTCAGCATAGTATAACTGGGAGTGTGATAAAGTAACAAGTTAGTTTGTAAGTAAATAATACAACTTCCTAGAATTTGATTCAGTATTCACAGATGGAAGTAGTATCACTTACTTTAAAAGTTAACATATAAAAAGATTGCATTGATTTACTATCGGAGAGATCTATCGTTTGAGCTTGACGCCACAAAATGAAACCTAAAGCAGCGTGACCTATCATCTGCAAGGACAAAAAAAATGTTAAGATCATAATCAAGCACATATACAAGGCTAAATTTCTTGTTGAAAATTATTAAAAGTCTTACGGTGACAAGTTTGCATAGCAGGAAAGGCGCAGAAGCTCCAGTTAATACAGCACCTCCATAAGCCATTAATAGCATATTAACAGAAATCGAAAATACCTTTAGAAAAAAAAACATCACTTGTTAGCCAATTCCTAATCTGTGATTCATTTGATTATCTTTAAAATTCTAAAATTGATAAAGAAATTAATTTACTCACTTTTTCTTTCCCCAAGATGGCAGGGAGTGTTCGAAGGCCAAATTCTTTGTCGCCCTCCACATCAGGTAAATCCTATTGCAAGTCCGAAACAGATAAACCAAAAAAAGCGGCAGCCGATGATGAATATGAAATAGCTTTTTATTTTTTTCAATTATATATATGTGTGTGTGTGTGTGTGTATATATAAAGTCAACTTTAGGTCCTAAATTAAAGTCGGGGAGGAGTTTACAACATTATAAACTATCTTTTCCCTATGTTACAACATTGTAATCTTGTCTCGGATATTAATCCTAGATTGAAAATTATATATATATATATATATATATATATATATACATAGACATATACTAATTTTATAATAAAAGAATCCCTAACGATATATAAGTTAAAAGATAAAAATGCATATTTCAATGCAAAAGAAAAAATCTGTAATGTAGTTTGTTTTTTTTTTTTACCTATTACATTCCCTTTATTGTAAAATTAGTATATATTTAAATATATACATAAAGGAGGGATATTTCAATTTAAACTTTTAACACAAAATTTGAGTCATCAATCTCATACAATTCAATGATAGATAATGAAAATCAAAATAACTTTTAATGATGCCTATTCATCAACCAATCGGATTATATGAAATCAATGGCTCAAAATTTGTGTAAAAATTTAAGTTGGAAGATATATATTATACATGATATGTACTCAATTTCTAAAATTACCTTGACAAATGCAATTGCAATGTTGAAGATCCCCGTGAAAGCTGACAACAAACAACAATGGTTTCCTGAATTCTACAGTGTCTACCGAGCACATATTTCTGAGTAGATATATATCAAATCCACTTTACTAATTAGTTTGAAATTGTCACCAAATCATGCTTCAATGTTATTTAAGGTAAATAGCTATGGCATGTCAGAAGGTAATCCAGGAGTGGATATTTTTGGGTTTGTTTCATAATGATGAGGGCGATTCTTAGGGTGCCTTTATTATTATTATTTTTTTGGCAGAATGATGCAGGATGTTGTGTATTGCCAGCAGGATACCTTCTGGATGGCATAACTTTGGCTACAGGTGTCCGCTTTCGACGATAGACAAGATGAACAAAATGTAAAGTTGCCAAAGTCGTTCTAGTTCAGTACTTGGCCCAAAAATTCCTTTACTTTCCTATCATTTTTAGATTTTAAGATTTTTTCTTATTTTTCCTAATTCTTCTAGGATTTTTATCTTTTTTCTACAACTCGGATTTAGTTTCTGCTTTCTTTACCTTTCTTATTTCGGATAGGAGAATTTTATTATAAGATTACATTTCAGATTTGCCTATTTTGGTAAATTCGCAATATTTAGGTTTGTTATAAAATGGTCTCAAAACCCTAGTTTTATTCATTCAGCTTTCTTTTCAATAAAATTTGTATTATTCATAAACTTTGATTTTCTTCTCAATAAATATTAAGCTTTTGTTTCATTAATTGCTATCGGAGCAAGTTCACTTGTCATCATAGTACGACCACACGAATAAAGGAGTAACTATTCTAATGACTCGATCAAGAAATGCGCATAACGTCTGTGGAGACTATCAAATAGATAGTAGCGTAAGCGACCATGCAAAACAAGGACAATGTGGAAAACCCAAGGTTGGCAGCGATAGAGCAAGCAATCGAGGGTCTCATGCTTTCCATAAACAATATAGAGAGAAGATTATGGAAAGAGACAACCGCGAGGAAGTTATTGAATCACTGGAACAACCTCGTAATAATTACTGCAGTGCAAGAGTAACGTAAAGGCATTAATCACGAGGTAGCTCCTCAGAATTTAAAACTTATGAGATGAGTGCAGCCGCATACAGTGAAGAGTTAGAAGCTGATTCGTGAGGAAGAAGATGTCGAGGATTATGAAAGGAGGCGCAGGAAGAGTTTGAATTATAGGATTAATATTGATATCGCAGATCGCCATGGTGGGATACATGTTGAAGAATTTTTAGACTAGATAACGGATGTAGAAAATTTATTCCAAAGATATGGATATTCCCCGTGATAAGCGAGTTAAGCTTGGGGCATTCAAATTGAAGGTCGCAAGATCTCGCATGGTGGCAAAACTTACGTAATCAAAGAAGAGTTACGGGAAGCCATTAATCAAGTTATGGCCTAGAATGCAGAGGTTGATGAAGGAGTATTTCTTGCCAAAGATATTACCAACAAGCTAGCTTGTATGTGAAGTATCGTAATTGTAGGCAATGAAATCGTAATGTGGATAAATGTACAAAAGAATATTACCATCCGTACACAAGAAATAATATGGTTAAGCCGAATTTCAAACAGCTTCAAAATATCTTGGCGGATTGAAACAAGAATTGCAAGATGAGATTGTAGACGCGATTTCGTACATGGGTACTATAGTCCCTAGGGCAAAAGTTAGAAGAACGAAGCAATGGTCGTTTCTAAGGCCCAAGAGTGGCAATTCAACGGGATACAAAGCGCACTAAGTAGTGTTGGGTTTGAAAATAAGCGTAAAGCATGGGCCAATAATATTCGAGCACAACAACCAAGACAACAATAACTAAGGCGGCAACCATCGAGACAAGCAGACAGCAGACAAGAAGGCAGCGAATTCAAACCATAGTGTTGAACAACCCATATGCAAAGTTAATGTTGAATAAGTGTTCAAGTGTGGTGAACCAAGATATCGATCGGATGAATGTCGTAAAAAAGAATTTAAATTTAGTGGATGCTGAAATTGGTGAGGCAGATACAAACAATGAAGTGGATGATGAAGAAGTCTTGGAGTTAGAGGCAAAAGAAGGAAAGTTGTTGAATTACATTGTACAGAAAATTTTATTAGCACCGAAGTTTGAAGAGGATAATGAACATAACAAAATTTTCAAACACGTGGTACTATTAATGGTAAGGTGTGCAATGTGATAATTGACGATGGCAAGAATGAGACTTTCGACGTAAAAACATGCAGCACCTTACGAATTTGGTGGATAAAGAAAGGTACGTAAACACGAGTGACGGAAGTGTGTCGAGTTCCTTTCTCCATTGGGAAGGTATCTAAGAGTGATGTGGTGTGTGATGTAGTGGATATGGATGCATGTCATGTATTATCAGGCAGACCTCGGCAGCTTGATGTCGATGCATTCCATAGGAGAAGAGATAATGTGTATGAGTTTTGGTGGAATAGCAAGAAGGTTCGTTTGGTACCTATGACAAACAAAAAGAAAAATTCTAAGGTCGAAAGAAAGAATTTTCCGGCTATTATCAAGTATCATCTAGAAGAGGACCGCAATGGGTGTAAGAAGTCGCAGAAAGAGGAGAATTTTATTATAAGATTGTCTTTCTTATTTCGGATAGGAGAATTTTATTATAAGATTACATTTTGGATTTGCCTATTTTGGTAAATTCGCGATATTTAGGTTTGTTATAAAAATGGTCTCAAAACCCTAGTTTTATTCATTCAGTTCCTTTTCAATAAAATTAGATTATTGAGAAACCTTTGGTTTCGCCTCAATAACCATTAAGCTTCCGCTTCAGTCATAGAACTAATTGTGTGATTTTAGCTATTGAGCGGGCTCATGATCATATGGCATCATGTAGTCATTGAGCGGATTTTATCTTTTTTTTACGGAGATGCTCATGGCCTTCAGTCTTTTTGGTTCTGTTAGGCGATGTTTTTTGGTATTAATATTGTTGTTGCTGACCATTGGTCTTTTGTATAGTTTGTTATTTTTCCATTTTTGGTTGGATTATTTGGGTCAGGTTGTTTTTCCCCATGTGTCGTAGCCATTTTAAATTTTTATTTAATAAATTTTTCCTTGCTTGGGAAAGATTTATTCAAAGTTAAGTATTTGTATGCATACCGAACGTGTACAAAGTAAGGAAATTGAAGTAGAAGTCCGCTTAGAATCATGATGGTTACTGCAGCTATCAGCGGATTCCCCTTCCATCGAAGAAGGGAAGCTGCAAGATAAAGAAGAACAATTAGATGCAACTTATTTGATCAAATAATTAATTTCAGTAAAATAAGTAATCGAAATGCTAGATCATATATAGTAAGTGCTTAAATTGAATTTAGTTCTCTTAAAACTGAAGCACATAAATTTCTGATTTGGATTTTTATTATGCTCACATCGATGGAGTAAGCAGCTCCAACTATCCACCATGTGATGAGGCCGATAACAAGCGGTGGAGATCAAGCATAACCCCTATAGCAAGACTCAGTAATTAAATTCAGATCAATTTAATTAAAAGTTACGTAAAATGTTCCAATAAATTAAGATCCCTATGTTCTAATTAATCAAGAATCCATTTTCACATGCCAAATTGAAAAGTTAATAGTTGAGCCATCCGATATCAAACAATAAATTAAAAAAAATTGATAGTTTCCATCCTGATTATAATTTAAGAAAGATTAACCGACTCTTCGCTAATAAATCATTATTCCCAAATTATATCAATCAAGTCATTTCCTTTTAAGTCCAAAATCACTTGTATGAATTAATAAGAGTGAACTCAATAGAAGCAATTGTGGGCCAATGCTTACCATCAATGTTGATATTACAGCAATTGCAACTCCTCTCCTATTGAAAAGTCTCCAGAAGCAAGGGGAGATGAGGCTTGTTAACCTGTAGCAATGTTAAGCTGAATTTGTTAACAAAGTGCAAAAATAACATTGAAGCTTGCGTCAAATTTTAAATCGTAATATGAAATACCTTGTCTATTTCAACATCAGACAATTGGTTTATGGCAGTCACAAAAATATTCATCAGTATCGCTGGCACCGTGGACTGAATTATCAACAGAAAATAGTGTTACACAAATAACTGTGATAATATATGACAAGCAAGCAGGCAGTTTTTCCATCAATTAAAATTGGAAAATGATACTTGAATATTACAGTCATTAGGATAACAGAAACGATAGCACTGTACATGAACAGAGTGTCGTTTTGGTGTGTTTCAGTGTTACTGTTCAGAGAATAGTAATACTATTTCTGTCACTAAGATGCTTAAAAATGAATGCTCCTTAAAATTTACCTTTAATATTTCCATAAAAAATGTGGGAGTCAAATCAGCAAGACTTTGTACCGGAAGTAAAGAAATGGACAATATCCCTACAATCTGATCAAACAAAGAAAGAATTAATTATATCTGTTAATTACAAGAATTTTATTATCACTATATATATATATATATATATATGCAAGAGTTCTTATCAGATCGAGGCTTAAAATTTAGCACGAATTTTATTCCGAATGTTAAGTCTCTATCTGATAAGCACTCTACTTCTAAAGAAGTAGTAATGTTCAATTAAGAAATTTCTTATTTTAATAAAATAAGAGATTTTTAAAAGCTAAAAAACTATACACTCTAATACACTATAGTACAAAATATATTGCATTAGAATGTTTATCTTTGTTATCTTTTAGTTCATCACTTATTTTAATAAATTAATACATCCCTTATTAGATAAGAACTCTCTAAAAGAATTTATTATATAGCTGAAAGCCCCCAATGATTTTCAAACATCTTTCTTTATTTAAGACCATTTGAATTCAAATCTTGGGATTGAAAGAGGCTAAGAAAACCAATTTAAGCTTATATATGGACAAGAAAGAATTAATAGCTGAAAATTAAGCAAACTCACAATGCCAGTCCAAGTGTAAGGGCGAGAAAGACGATAGAGTGCATCTAACTTCTTGTTCAAATTCTCAACAAAGCTCGTCGAAACTATTTTAATATTATCATCTTGTGACGCCAGATTAAGTGTTGATTTGTTCAATGTTTTATGATGTCTACTGATTCTATCCTCACTGGTTCTTGTTTTATTGGTCAAAGAAAGTGAACTTTGCGAGGGGCATTTTTGGGAGGAGCATTTGATAGGATACTTTTTGCTTTCTATTCTCTTTACTAAACCATGTCCTTGTGTTGCGGGTGACCAGAATGTTCTTGTAGAACCTGAAAGGGCCAAAGAATATAAAATTTATCAAACAATGAACTATGCCCCTATGGTTTTAGAATAAAATAAAAAAGTTATGATCTTTTTGTTGTTTACTGATCTTTTAAACATTTAAGTTTAAAACGATATTCTCGCATTCAATAAAAAGTTTCGTAATGGTCAATTATGACCAATTGTGATTGTACATTTTAATAGTTACATAAGTTCCTAATAACGAGCGACTTGTTGATGCGGATTTGACGATTGTCGGTCCACCGTCATTGTCATTGTACATTATGATTTTGCATTCAATTCAAGGATAGTTTAAGAATTTATTTGAATATTTTATTTAAGGAATAAATTACACATAATTTGAAATGAAATAATTGGTATATATATACATACATATACATATATTTATATTAAAGAGCATCACATCACTCTTTTTTTTTCACTTTAATTAAGTTATCCTTAAAAATAAAATAAGACTTTAAAATAACAGTATTATCTATCAATAAATTAAGTTTTAGGGATAGTTTAAGAACTTACTTAATTATTATATTCAACAAATAAATAACACATACTTTGAAATGACGTATTTGGTAAAAATATTAAGGAGCACGACATTATTCCTTTTTCACTTTGATAAAGTAATATCTAAAAATAAAATAAAACTTTACAATAATAGTAGAACCTCTCACCAAATTATATTGTTTTATTCAAAAAAAAAAAATCGACCGTGAAGGTGGAAGAGAAAAATTAGGTGAGACGCCAATCAAATCATCCAATAAATGAGTTTGAGTCTCAAATAACTATTTTTTCTTTCTATTATATGATTGGTTGATTTTAAAATAAATATATAGATGTCAACATATTATTAGATATACACATGATCAAAAATATTTATCTGTATTATGTGATTTTGTTGGCCGTTTAATTAAAGTATGGCAAATGGCAGACAGTGCAAGCTGCCGTATGTGATAAAAATGAAAGTTCTGGAAAATGCTTTCATCCGTTATACTCTTTACATGGTGAAATACAAAGAATTATGTACAAAATTCAAGTTGACTTCTGAAGATTAATAAAGGAAAGCAACTAAATGCAAAGCTGTATATTTCCTAAATTTAGAAATAAAAGTAGGAAAGTACATAAAATTAGGGAACAAAATATTCTGTAACTGAGAGGAAAATCTTCAGTGCAAAGTGATTTAAGGATATACAAGATGAGAAAAATAGACAACCAGAGAACACGTTTATTATAAAAATGAGCCGCCAAATGGTTTTGCAAAGTGTAGTTTGCACTAAAATTGGAATATATTAGAAGGAAAACAAGCTAAGAGACTTACCAGGCTGTTGCAAAGGATTGAATTTGACAGGGAAGCGTGAAGAAGAATTCATTTGAATCAGCACGATTTGATCTTTCTATCTTTCTTCTAAACTTTGTATGTAACGTGCAATGTGTATTGTGCAATGAAGTTCACAAAGTTTACAAGATCAAATGCTCAATATATATACAACCTTTGCTTCTAGTGAATGACGCAGCCAGTATTTGTTGAAAGAATATTAAAATGCCACTAAGCAGTATAGACTATATAAAAGATCGTATATTTAAATTAATTGAGTTCATTATAATTTACCCTAATAAATTGACTATATTCAAAATATTTATAAACCTCAATTAAGAAGATATATTAAGCAATGTATCCTCATTTGCCTTTATTTTTTGAATAGTAATTAGGGGTTAATTTTAATTTACAATAATTTATAGAATATTTTAAAGATAATCAATTTTATTAAAGGATTAACAGATATTAACCTTTATACATTCGCTTAATTTACAATAATTTATACAATAATCAATGGATGGAGGGTCTTATCCGGGCTATATGTCTTGTAGAATGGGAGCAATTTGGATGAGCCATGGTAGATGAAATAAAGCACCTCTACTAGCTGAAAAGCAGCCCAAAGGATGCGGGTTGGTATTACTTTACTTCTAGCTCAAGGGCAAAACCCATCACCAACCTTTCAACCTCTCGTGACAACCGAAAGGGTAAATTCTTTTGCTGTGGGAGACTAGGGAGATCACCTCGCCATCGAAGAGATTCCCTAAATTCCTTCTCGCTTTGCACTTCAGTCATCTGCACGCTCATTACGCCTTCCGCTTTAGTTTTTCCGCCTACCTTTTCTTATTGTCATTTTTGGTCTTCAGTAGTCACTTGGAGTATATCTCATCGAGTCGAAGAGGAGCTGAAGTTGCACATAGACATCGCCTTGGACAACGCGAGCTCGTGCAAAGAATTATTGACTCCCAAAATCTTATCAAGTTCGGCTTGGTATCCGAGGATCGAAGACATGAGCAACATTCTTGCTTGGTCAAGAAGGGCTCCGACACTGCTGAGAGCCCAAGCAGCTCCTCCGCTTCCACCCAAGAGGTCCAAAGTTGACCTCACTACCTCACCAGCCGTGGTTCTTCCTCCTACTCCGGAGAGCGAGATAATAGTCTGAGAAGCTCCCCAGCGGGTCCCGCACCACTGCTCCCATCGTGTCCAGATCGTAACGCTCTAGAGAGCGGATTGACTTTGCTAATCCTTACGCCAAAGAGTTTACAAAGCACGTGGGGAAAGCTTTATAGACGAAGCTAGAGTCCTCCAGCCTTAACGAGCTGGTTAATGCCTTTCAGTGCTCCTCATACCAAGTCGTCGCCGCCTCCACTACCTTCAAAATAAAGGCTATAAATTTCGAGAAAAAAGATTAAAGCCGAAAGCCGGAGCTTGAAGAATAAGCTAGAACAAGGAGGGGAGTCGGCGAAACTCACGAAATCTCCACCTTTGAGGAAAAGGCCGCCATGGCGAGTCAAAGGGTTCCAGCTGAGAAAGAGCCGTCCATGGTCGTGGACGAGCTAGGAGTGCTAGGAAAGATCTCAACGCCTAGAGATTTTCCTTCGAGAGGATTGTAGAAGCCGATTCTTCTCGCCTTCAAAACACGGTGGACTCCTTGGGGAACCAGACCTACGGAGGAGTATAACAAGGGGTCGATATTCTCGCTATGAATGCATCATGTCCGTCTTGGTAAGGAATACCCCGAGCTAGACATGTCCAAGCTCAAGGCGGCGTGAATGCATACATGAACGAGCAGGATGCTAGGAGTCGAGAACCTGTGGATCTCACTCCGGCTGTGGAAGTTGCCGCCAGAAGACTTGAAGAGGTCGCTCCTTCCACCGAGGAGGCTCAAGATGCTCCCCCGCCGAGAAGGATCCTCAGTCGCTTTCTCTTCTCAAGCTCGCGATCCAACTGCTAGCCTGTCCGTCTCAGCTCCTTGACCTGGTTTTTGATTGATTTTTTTGTTTGTATTTGTAAACTTCAACATATTAAATTGAATGAAATAAAGGAAGAAGACTTTCTATTTTTTCCTTCATATCTTTAACTGCTCTAAATTTTCTATGAGATGGGTTCCCATATGATTTGAGCTTTTCCTTTACCCTTGTTAGAATTTTGGGACTCGGCTTACCTTATTTGTTTTGCTCATCCGCCAAAATGTGAACGACTTATCTTACCCCTTGTGTATTTCAAATTGCTTTTGTCTTACCACAAGCATGCTTCAAGATGTTTGACCATAGCCCCATTTTTTGTGAGCTTGTCTTGCTCGTGCCCATCCCGGCTATGCTTGGCTCTTTGTCTCGCCTTAGCCTAGGCTTTGAGACTTATAACCTTCAGCTTTTATCTCATGAGCTTACCTTGCTCGAGCTTTTTTGGCCATGCTTCGACTCTTTGTCTCGCCTTAGGTTAGGCTTTGAGACTTACTGGCTTTAGCTTTCATCTCGCGAGCTTATCTTGCTCGAGCCCTTTCTCGGTTACGCTTGGCACTTTGTCTCACCTTAGGTTAGGCTTTGAGACTTATGGCCTTAGCTATTCTTCGCTAGCTTATCTTGCTCGAGCCGCCTCTTGCTATGCTTGGCACTTTGTCTCGCCTTAATTTTAGCTTTGAAACTTATGGCTTTAGCTTTTCTTCGCGAACTTATCTTACTCGAGTCATCTCTAGATATGCTTGGCACTTTGTCTCGCCTTAAGTTAGGCTTTAGGACTTATGCCCTTAGCTTTTCTTCAGCGAGCTTATCTTGCTCGAGCTGCCTCCGGCTATGCTTGGCACTTTGTCTCGCCTTAGGTTAGGCTTTGAGACTTATGACCTTTAGCTTTTTTCGCAAGTTTATCTTGCTCGAGCCTTTTCCTCGCTATGCTTGGCACTTTGTCTCGCCTAAAGTATGTCAAATCTCAAGATCAAGCAACTGATATATTTACTAAGTCATTGAAACAAGAAGATTTTATCGATTGAGAAATTCATCGGGTGTTATGAAACAATTGGTTGTGGAAATCAAACAAATTAATGGCAAAAGTGAAGGAGAACAAGTACAAGTACGAAAAAGAAGATTAAATGCATATTTCTACAGTGGCATTATTCAATCAAAATAAGAAGAACAAAGCCAAAGAACAAGTTGGTGATAATTTCACTAAACTCCTCAAGCAAGAAGACTTAGAGTCACGTAAATAAGTTTATGGGGAGTGTTGAAAACAATAAACTTGTTTACAAAATAATAAGGTGTTGTGTTGTACATGGTCCTCCATCATCATGCTCCATCATCATGCTTCATTATCATGGGTCTACAATGTTGAGTGGAGGTTAGCTTTTACACATTTGATGCCATTAAAGGGTTCCTTTAGAGCATGTTAGGTGAGTGTAATATGTTTGGTGTTATGATGAAAGGTTGGTGGAATGTGCTAGGTGATGTGTATTGTTACGCTTATGTTTATGTTTTATTCACTATAAATACCTATGCTATTGTGTTGTGAAATATAAGTCTAAGAGTAAGAAAGCATAAGAAGTATAATAAAGCCCTTGAAAGTGATTTGTGAGAGTGTGTGAATTGTTCTTGTAATATTCTTAAACTTTTCTTAATAAACTTTGTGTTTCATCCTTCAAATTCTCCAACACAAAGTTCTTTAATAAAATGGCAATTGAAAAAGATGGCTAATTGTTTTCTTAGTACCGAATAACTATACAAAATTGGAAAGCAAAAACGATGACACGCCTCTAAGACGTATTGTCTTCATTAGAAAACCTTTCATGAAAGACCTTTCGAGCCAAAATTGAAATTTTGGGGTATAAATTTACTTTGTAAGAAGTTATTAACCATTTAATAAATAATATATTATTTTAAATACAATTTAAGATAAAAAAATTTGAATGTCTATCATTACTCAATAATTTAACAATCTTATCTTGAACAACGTTAATCCAAAAAGTGTAATAAATTATTTTAATAATTAAAAAGTCTTAAAATTTGTCCCATACCACCCACCTTCTCACTCTCTACTCAATTAAAATGGCTAATCTTAAACATAGAATACAGGAAACGTAATGCTAATTATCCCGATGGCCGAGGGAGGTCAGAATCGCAACTCCACAAATTTATTATTATATATGTTCTCTCTCTTAAAAATCTTTTTTTTTTTATTTCCTCTTTCAAATCTTTTTATCAAAATTTTTGCAATTTAATAACATTTTCATTTTCAAGGCCTACCATGTATTTTTTTCTTAAAAATATTTTTATGAATTTCTTTTTGCATTAATAACATTCTCCAAGACCCGAGTTTAATTTTCACTGAACTTTTTTAATTATTGATTTCCTGATTTAAACGACAAATTTTACATAAAACATTTTTCCTTTTTAAATCAGTTTTTAATTGACTGAAAATTAGTTTTTGTAAAAGTAGAATGTCATCCCGAATTAACTTTATTTTTTTGCCTAAAAGCCTCAATAGCATAAAGCTGGCTTTGTTGCCACTTCAAAGAAAAACAACGTTATAAATAAAGTGATTTTTTGTAAAATTTAGACTATAATCCTTTCTTAGTTTTTTTCCCTCATATTTCTCCTTATTTTTCAATAATTTGTTAAGTATGTATATTTATTGAAAAAATTGGCTTAATTATCATACACTTGACCTATCATTTTATTTTTATAAAATTTTATGGCTTTTTTGTTTTTCAATAATGTTAGAGATTTTAATATTTGAATTTATCATTTATTTATTATAAAATGAACATAAAATTATTTCTTATTTTATTTTATTATTTAATTGATGAATATCACATCAATTGAAACTTAAATTAAAACTCAAATATTTTGATTTCTAATATTACTTTTTTTAGTTCCATTATTTTTTATCCACTAAGGTTGATTTAAAAAAAAAAAAGGAAGTATATCGGCTTCTCTTAAATGATCCTTATCTCGCCTTTCCTAATTCTTATGTTATAACATACTCAATTTTATGATTTCTTCATACTTAGAGAAAAGGTTATGATTTTTGCATTATAGGCTCATTAGACCAAAATCCTGGTTTTTTTAAGACTTTATTAACTAAACACACTCGCTGCTACATGAGATTTGAACCTAATATCTAATTCTTATTTAATTAGTGGAGTTAGACCTTAGTCTATACACCAAAAATCCTAATTCTAGCATTGAATGTGATAGTGAAATTATAACAATATTTATATATATGCAACAATGTGTGTCTCAGAAACCTATCTTATATAATTATTGACATATTGTTTTATTGCTAGTGTACTTTATAATATGTCAATATGTGTTATTTGTTTGGGGAAAAGGTAGGAGGCGGACCTAAGATAACTTGGTATTAATTTTTTTAAAAATTAGTCTTATCCTAATTTATAAGTTAGTCCTAGTAAGTCATTTTCACAACGTAAAATAAAATTTTTATTTTTATTTTTTTATTACGTAATTTAATCTCTGATAAATTATTTTTTTAACCTATCAGTATGAAGTGGTGTACTACTGTCTAATATGCCGGGTAGCTAGCTATTATGACTTATATTCTCTCTATAACAATTGATATATGCACTTGAAAATTATTAACAATTTGACCAAGTGCATCGTAGCTAGCCCATCGCCTTTGAACGGTCAACTAATGTTTCACGTGGTTTAACAAACATAATGTTGATGCAGCTTTTCCCGCGTGTCTTCGAACAAGACTCAACCTTCCGTCACGACTATCTACGAGACTCAAATACTCGCTTAGCGATTAGCTCGAGCTCGAGCAGGACTGCTTTCTTCGTCCTATTCTATTGTCTTTTCGAGAACGGAGATCTCTCGCACCTGCACTCACGTAGCAGTGGTCGTGGGTTGCCGGCATATTCCTACGAAACCCTCCGACACTCAAGTCAAGAATTGGTTGTTCTTTTGGTATCTCCTTTAGTCGAGAGACCGAAAGGTGAAAGGGATATTTTTGCCCTCCCTTTGAATAAATATCGCTCTTTGAGAAAATGAAAATAGGGAAGTAGAGATAGGAAGAACCTCGTGTCCATATTTCTTTTGGGATTCCCGTGAATGAATTTTTCCAACCCTTGTAACGCATCTGCTCGCTTTCTTTTATACTCTATTTTTCCCGCCTCTTTCCATTTCTAGGCTGTCCATTCCCGCTGGTGGTGTTTCGGTCCCTCCGACAACCGGATTGGCGTAATATTCCCTGGGATGCGCGGTTGTCTCCATAACCTAGTTCACGTGGCTGCATCACCATGTCTGGCATGTGGCGCTATGAATGATGACACCGTGGGGCATGTGCCTACCATCGGCAATAGTACCACCATCATACCATGTGGGGCCCCGATCGACATTCGAAGGTGTCGGATTCGGAGAAAGCTGGCCTGGATGTCCCGAGCCGAGTCTTACACTCCATTGTCCCGTGGTCAGCAAGCACCAGCTTGTGCTCGAGGACTTAACCGCATCGAACGGCGAAGGAGAGCTCGGGCCACGATCATTTCGAGCTCTCCGTCCTCGCCCGACCTTGGTCGGCTCGATGACCTCGAGCGGATGATAGATTTCTGAGCTCGGACCATTTTGAATTCCCCGACCTTGACCAATTTTGACGCCCAGTGAGATTGTCTTCAGCCTGTGGTCTGGACTTTGGTCGAGCTGCGCTGACATCTGGGTATTTTATTCGAGCTAGAAGGGCCTCGAGGAGACCCGCCTGATATTACCCAAACACTGAGCCCCTAGTTTCTAGTCTTTATGTGAAACGAGATAAGACTTGAAACTTATTAGTGATGGGCCAACTCCCGGCCTTTGTGCTCTTCGTGAGCCGCCTCGCCGGGCCCGCAACTGACCCAAGCTTGGCACTCGTCCCACCTAAAATTTAGGCTTGGGACTTCCGACCATAGCGTTCTTCTTGAACTTCGCCTGGCCTACAATTGACCTAAGCTTGACACCGTCCCGCCTAAAACTTAGGCTTTGGGACTTCCGCCATAGCACTCTTCTCGAGCTTCTTCTTCCGCCAGCCTACAATCGACCCAAGCTTGGCAACCGTCCCCGCCTAAAACTTAGGCTTGGGACTTCCGCCGAGGAGCTCTTCTTGAACTTCTACTCGGCCCTGCAATCGACCCAAGCTTCTTCTTGTGTTACTCCCGCCTGACCTGCAATTTACCCAAGCTTGGTTCAGTCCCGCCTAATACTTAGGCTTGGGACTTCCGGCCGAGGAGTTCTTCTTGAACTTTCCTCGGCCTCGCATTTGACCCAAGCTGCCTTCTTCTCGCCGGGCCTACAATCGACCCAAGCTTCTTCTGCATACTCCCGCCGGGCCTCGCAATTGACCTAAGCTTAGCACCGTCCCGCCTAATACTTAGGCTTTGGGACTTATGGTCGAGGAGTTCTTCTTGAACTTACGCTCGGGCCTCGCAATTAACCCAAGCTTGGCACCATCCCTCCTAAGACTTAGGCTTGGGACTTCCGCCAAAGAGCTCTTTTGAACTTCGCTCGGCCTCGCAATCGACCTAAGCATCTTCTATGCTTCCTCCGCTCGGCCTGCAATTGACCTAAGCTTAAGCACCGTCCCCTAATACTTAGGCTTTGGGACTTCGGCCGAGGACATCGTCTCGAGTCGCTTGGCTTCAACTTGAATTTATATTACAAGTGTTTTCCTCATTTTTATAAACATTTGAGTTTTTACATACACCCATTTTGGAAAAGAATCTTACATTGACACTCACAATACAAGGATACTTTCTCAAAAATATTTCATCGGAGTTGTGCGCTCCACTGCCTCTGACTTCTCGTCCGTCTCGATGAGCTAGCTGCAGATGCTCCCAATCCCGCTAAGTGAGTGACTCGTAAGAGCCTTCCCAATTTGGTCCTAGCACACCTTGTCTTGGGTTCTTCGTGTTCTAGTTGACTTTCCTCAAGACCCAGCCACCCACCTGAACCCACGAATGTGCACATTTCGGTTGTAATAACGAGCCACTCTTTGTTGTTATTCTCGCGATCTCAAGCAATGACCCTTCTCTCTTCTCTTCCAATAAGTCCGCACTGCGTACATCCGCTCGTTGTTTTGCTCCTCATCAAGTGTTCCGTCCGATGTGTCCCCATTCCTATTTCAATGGAATTATCGCTCAGTGCCCAAACGCCAAGGAGAATGGGGTCTCTCCAAGGGCCGCTTTGTGAGTGGTTCTCAGAAGCCCACAAGACACCGAGCAGCTCGTCCACCCAGTGCTCCCTTTGCTCGCCCAAACTTTATCTTCGTGAGGCATTTTATGGTTTATTCGCGCCTCTACTTGTCCATTGGCTCATGGATGCGAGGGAGAACAGAACTTCAACTCTATCCCCAAATTCCGATGTAAGTCTCTCGAACTTGCCATTATCAAACCGCCTCTCATTGTCGATGACCAACGCATGAGGAATCCCATACCGCATATCACATTCTTTTAAATGAAGTCGCTGGTTTTACCTTCCGTGATGCCGCTCAAGGCTCCCACTTCGACCCATTTGGTGAAATAATCAATCGCGACTACGGCATCGGTGGCGGACGCTTCCTTCTAGCAAGGGTCTCGATCAAATCAATTCCCCATCGAGCAAACCAGCAATGGCGTAGTTCATCACCGTGAGGTTCTCCTGAGGTCGAGTTAGTAGTTGGCAAAGCTTTAGCAACTCTTGCAGCTTCTTGTTTTCTCCCGAGCATCTCGATGTACGCGGCCAAAGTATCCTTGCCTCAAGGCCTCGAAAGCCAAGGACCTCGCGCCAGAGTGATTTCCACATATTCCCTCGTATCTCTCGGAGGACATAATCAGCCTCCTCTGGTCTAAGCACCGCAGCTAGCGGGAGAGTGTACCGCCTCATATAAGATCCCATCGATGAGAGTGTACCCAACCGCTTGCACCTCATCTTTCTTGCTTGCTTCTTATCACCCAAGACCGTCCCTTCCTCGAGGTAAGAAACAATCAGCTCCATCCGGTGCCGCTCGTCGATAAGCTCATTATCTCGTCCTCCCGCCGACACTCGAAGCAGTGTCTTCACTTCAAAAGGGATAGACTTTGGTAACTTGGTATCCGCATGCGTCGCTAAGCTGAGCTATCATATCACTCGAAAATTCTTCTCCTGGATTTACTCCACCTCGATAGCTCTGAAACTCCCCATTAGCTGCTTTACCTTCCTGAGGTAGGCCTCTATTTTCTCCCTTCGCCCGAAAGCCCTCCTCGAGGTGGTTTGTTACCAACCGCGAGTCCTGCTCAAGCTTTACCTCCTCCGCTTTACTACCGAGGTGAGCTTCAATCTCGCTATTACAGCTTCAGACTCGACCGATTGTCAGTGACTTCGAACTCCAATTTCACAACAGACTGCATCCCGCCCCTTCAGACTTATGAGCACAACTCCCGCCTCCCGCCTCCTGATTTCCACAGGATCCATCTATCGTGACTATCCACGTGTTGGTCGAGGCCCTGGAACTCGACGGGTGCTCGCCTCCGCCTCCTCATCCCTCGCTGCACTCGACCACCGAAATCGCTAAAGATCGTGCTTTTATGGTCGCTCGTGGTCGGTAATTAATGTCGAACTCGCTCACCTCCACCGACCATTTTACCAGCCTTCCGTAAGTCTCGAGCTTGTACAAAGTTTGCCTCGAGGGGTCGGTTTGTTGAACCACAACCGAATGTGCCTCGAAAATAAGGCCTCACTGTCGCCGCTGCCCACTTCTCCATCAGTGAATACCGGGTCTCGCTTCTAGCAAAGCTCACTGGTGTAATAAACGGGTACTCGCACTCTAACTCCTCCCTTACTGCAGATCGAGCTCGCTGCCCATCGGGACACAACCAAGTATAGAAACAAGACTTTCCCGCCGAGGTGTCGACAATAACTGAGCTTTCAACAGATACTCTTTCACCGCTGAACGCCACCAGATTCTGGACATCCACTTTGTCTTCCCGCCTTCTTCATTTCCCGGAAGAAGACTCCAGATTTATCCGTGGCTCGAGATACGAACCCGCTGAGGGATGCCAGCTGCTTGGCCAGACTTTGGATCTCCTCGAGGCTACGAGGGACCTCATTTCCACCACTACTCTTATCTACTCTGGATTGGCCTCGATCTCCTCGTGACTCACCACTGAAGCCTAAGAATTTTTCCCGAACTCACTCTAAAAGCACATTTCTCCGGGTTTAGCTTCATCCTAGACTTTCTTAAGAGTGCGAAGGTCTCCTCTAGATGCCTTACATGCTCCTCCACATCTTTAGACTTGGTGATCATGTCATCTACATATACCTCTATAGTCCGACCGATCAACGGCTCAAGACCTTGTTCACTAGCCTCCGATACGCTGCTCCTCGCATTCTTTAGGCCGAAAGCCATGACCTTATAGCAAGACAGCTCCGATTAGTGATGAAGGCCGTGCACCCTCGTCTCGATCGGCATGGGAATTTGGTTATATCCCGAGAATGCATCCATGAAACTAAGCAACTAGTGCCTCACCGTAGAATCCAACAACTGGTCTATCTTTGGTAATGGAAAGCTATCTTTGGGCGTGCCTTGTTCACATCTCGTGAAGTCAACACTCATTCTCCATTTCCCACTTGCCTTCTTCACCAACACCACATTCGAGATCCATTCGTGGTGGAGACCTCCAGATGAATCCCGCTCAAGATCTTTTCCACTTCGTAGTCGATGGCTTCAGATCTCTCCGGTCGACGATCTCCTCTTCTCGCCTCACCGGCTTAAGCATCTCTCCAGACTGCCACCGTGACACGCCACTCGGGTCGATCCCGTGCATATCCTCGCAAGGCCCATGCTAACACATCTCGCGGTGCTCGCAGACACTCCACCAATTTTTCCTTCAACGGCCGCTAAAGCCCGAGCAGATTCGGATTTTCTCCTCGAGGTCGCCTACTTTCACCACGACCTCTTCCAACTTCTCACCAGCCTTGCCTTCCATTCCTCGATTCCCCTCGATTCCAATGAGATTATCTCGCATGGTTTCTTTGGTCGCTACAACAGAATAACTCCTCGCCACCCTCTACTGCCTTTCACGACCCTTACCACTCCATTTACTAGATACTTTAAGGCTAAGTAATGGGTGGATAGCACGATTGGCTCGATCCTCATAAACGGCCTCCCTAGAATCGCCTCGGCACAGTCGGCTTCATCTACCACCACGAAATCCAAAGATCATGTTCTTCTCGAAAGGCTTCGAGCCCATGGTTACCGCTAGCTTGATGATTCCTGTAGGTATTAGCTTTCCTCCCAAATCCTTTCAAGGAAGTGTCTCGTCCGCCGAGGCTCGCGGCTCATATTCCTAAATCCTCGAGTGTGGATTCAAGAGAATATCCACCGCGCCTCCCCAAGTCAACCAAAGATTCGATCAACTTCCTTGTTCACACTACCGGCTTTTACCACTGTGGCATCCTCGTGAGGGTACAAGACTCCTCCTCATCTTCAACTCTTCCACATGATTGGCACCCACCGAACCTTGGCCTTCTTCGCAGCAAAGAGCAAGTGAACAGACTTCTCACTGACATGCAGATATCTCGCAGTAGTTTTTCTAAGCCCTATTTGAACTTCCCGCCATCGTGGGCCCTCCCTAGATTACCCTCGTGACTCGTGGTTCCATGTCTATTTCAGTAAGCCCGACCATCTTCCTCGTGATCGCTGCTCAACCACCGGTGCCCTCCTTCAACGAACTCATCCAAGTATCGATTCCCAACCGTGTCCTCCACCGGTTTTTAAATCATGGCATCGTGATGCGGAGTGACCGTGGTCACTATGGAAACTGCAGAATCGCCTTGTTCCGCTTTGCCACCGGCTTGGCCATCGGCGCTGAGGGCTCAACAGCCCTCACTCCTCACCCACTCAAGTATCTCTTCGAGAGATACCTTCAACCTCGTATCGCTCAGAAGTGGGCTCGCCTCCACCACTCAGATCACCCTATCCCTTAGGAAACTTCTGCTGGGTGGCAACGGGCGATCAGCTCATTGTGGTTCATCTCGGATCTATTTGGCGGCTGATCATGAGATGCGTGGCTATCATAACGCCTGCACTCTCCGTGATCTCGGCCCGAGACCTGGTAAGGGTCAGATGGGCAACCCAGCTGGGAGCTCTCCGTAAGTGGTCAGATAGGGCAACCCGGCCCTCGTCGCTAATCTTGTGCCCTCAAGCAGGACCCCTTCTCCTTCCTCCTCGCTCCATTGACCGCTCACTTCTCACCTTTGTAGCCTTCTCCTCTTCAATTATCATATCCAGCCTTTACTTGCTCATACGCGTCTCGAATATGAACTGATCAAGGATTCCATAGGTTCTACCATGGTCTCCCATCCCGATCCCATCCTTCAATCCTCTTAGTGCTTAGGATGATTAAACGCGCCAAGATCTAGGACCGACCTATGGTATCTCTTAACAAACTCCCGAGGGACTCTCCATCCCTATGCCTTACTTCCGACAACCCATCATGTCATCCTCGTGAGATCACCACGCCTCAAATTGCTCCGCAAACTCCCTACACATCCTGCTCAAAGCTCAAGATGCTTCCTCGTGGAGCCTCATGGAACCATTCTCTTGCCCTTCCCTCAAGAGCGAGTGGAAGGCCTTGCACCTCCGTGTCACCGCAGCACCTTACACCCCTGCCATGTCGCTGAACCGCTCTATATGTACCAACGGATCACTTTTTTCGTAAAATTTCAACCGGAAGCTAAGTCACATGGAATCGGGACACCCATGATCTCCGCTGAGAGTGGAGATTCAGTATCCAAAGATTATTCTCCAACTTGGGCTTTTTCCGCTTTCCTGAGGTCTTCCACAACTTAGTGCTAACCTCACGCACCTCCCTCCAGCTCCTCCGCACGGAAGTCAGGGTCGATCCTCGCAAATGCCGACGAGACCTCTTTCCTCTATATTCGCTTTCTTCCCTCACCGCAGAGATTTGGTGCCCTAAGTCTGGGCTTCATCTCCCACATTTTCCCGAACGGAATGTTCCCACTACTGACCTCGGACATCATTACATGCTTTTCTCCGTCCCTCTCTCGAGTTCTTGCAGAGAGAAGTCGTAATCTCCATCTGCTTTTTCATCCGATCCATTCTTTCCTGAATCTCCCTATTCTGGGCCTCATTGGCCACTTCTCTCAAGGTTACCGATTCTTCCCGACTTACTCCTCTTCTACCGCTTCCCATCATCGCTAGTGCTGTGTATCTTGAACGATTAGGAAATTAGGCTTTTGTGCCGATCCCCACTGCACTGCGCCAAAAGATGTTGATGCGCTTTTCCCGCGTGTCTTCGAACAAGACTCAACCTTCCGTCATGAATATCTACAAGACTCAAATACTTTGTTCAGCGATTAGCCTCGAGCTCGAGCAGTGAATGTTTTCTTCGTCCTATTCCACCGCCTTTTGAGAACGGAGATCTCTTGACCAGCACTCACGTAGCAGTGGTCGTGGGTTGCCGGCATGTTCTCGCGAAACCCTCCAACGCTCAAGTCAAGAATCGGGTTGTTCTTTTGGTATCTCCCTTAGTCGATGCAGACCTGAAAGGTGAAAGGGATATTTTTGCCCTCCCTTTGAATAAATATCGCTCTTCGAGAAAATGAAAGTAAGTGGAAGTAGAGATAGAAGAACCCGTGTCCATATTTCTTTTAGGATTCTTGTGAATGAATTTTTCCAACCCTTGTAACGCATCTGCTCATTTTCTTTTATACTCCATTTTTCCCGCCTCTTTCCATTTCTAGGCTGTCCATTCCTCGCTGGTAGTGTCCGGGTCCCTCGGACAACCGAGATCGGCGAAATATTCCCTGGGATACGCTGTTATCTCCATAACCTAGTTCACGTGGCCGATCACCATGTCGAGTATGTGCGCTAGGAATGATGACACCGTGGGGCATGTGCCTACCATCGACAATAAGTACCACCACCATACCACGTGGGTCTTGATCGACATCCAAGCGTGTCGGATTCTGAGAAAGCTGGCCTGGATGTCCCTAGCCGAGTCTTACACTACATTGTCTCGTGGTCGGTCACGAGCCTCAGCTAGTGCTCGAGGACTTAACCGCGATCGAAAGGTGAAGGAGAGCTCGGGCCACGATCAATTTTCGAGCTCGAGGACTTAACTGCCCTCGTCCAGACCTTGGCCGGTCCTCGATGACCTAGAGCGGATGATAGAGCTCTGAGCTCTGACCATTTTGAATTCCCGACCTCGACCCGCTTTGACGCCCAGTGAGATTGTCTTCGAGCCTGTGGTCTGGACTTCGCTCGAGCTGGGTTGACCTCGAGGCATTTTATTCGAGCTGAAGGGCCTCGAGGAGACCTCGTCCAATATTACCCAAACACATAAGTCACATATGTCGCCTAGTGGTGTCAATATGTTTTGCAACCAGTCAGCAATGGTCAGATTATTCGTAGGATGGCCCACCCAACTTCAACTCCACCTCAATCTCAAACAAAAATTAATAAAAATTAAAATATTTTAATAAACATCCATAAAATTTGGTTAATTATAAAATTAGCTTAAAAGTTTGCATATCATTTTTCCATGACTAATGTAAATGCGTCACGGCCAGCAATGTGTAATCGGTAGCAACATGTAGATGTCGTGGTATTCATTTTTGGTTCTAATGTGCATGAATTATGACAGCCTTTGTTGGTCTTTGGCTGCTTTAAAATTCAGCCAACATTACTACAAAAGTTCCATTAGAATATATCCTAGATAATAGGTATCATCTACCTCACTTTACTCCCTTTTATAATTGCAATTTTATCCTCACAAAGAATTACCGAAAAGAGCATATGCTATTTCTTTTTCCTTTTAATAATATAGGACATATTTTCTGAAACATCAATTTGATAATATTGCTGCGAGGGAAGGCGAAAAATCAGCCCTACCTAGCTCATTCCCATGGACGCTTGTTCAAGCCTTCACATAGTGCTTAGACAAGGGCTTGATAAAAACAATTCGTGATTGAGTCTAAATCTCTATATTTTTTAAAAATAAATTTATAAATTAAAATTTAAAAAGATAATAAATAATAAATAAATTAATTAAATATCTAATTCATATACTAATAATAGTTTTTAAAAACTTAATATTATAATACTAAACTCTTTCTTAAGTGTTAATATATTAAGATGGCATTTGAATTTTATCCAACATTAAAAATTAAATCTTTAAACTTTTATTTACTTTATTTTTATTTATTATTTTATTTTAAAATATTCATTTACTTTAATTTTTGTTGATTATAATACCTTGTTGATTATTAACTCATTTCAAACTCACCATAATTAAAAAAAATTAAAAATAAGTGAAAGTCCAAACTCGACCCAAGCCCCCAAAACCCAAATCTTATAGTTCTCCTCTAATGATTTTGAGCGCACGCTTGAAAAGAGCATACCAAAACCTCGCGATTTTGCCACCCTAAAAGCTGCAGTTAGTTTACTTCTTCATTATTACATTGGTGAAAATTAAAAAGTCCAAACTCGACCCAAGCCCCCAATAAACCCAAATCTTATAGTTCTCCTCCGATGATTTTGAGCGCAGCTTGAAAAGAGCATACCAAAACCTGCGATTTTGCCACCCTAAAAGCTCGTAGCTTAGTTTACTTCTTCATTATTACATTGGTGGTTTAATTATGGACATAAAAGAAAAGCATAAAATTAGGGTTGTTTTTTAATCGGTCTTGGCAGCTTCCCTAGGGATGAGTTTTTCTATGTAATACGGTTTACGCTTGGTTTTGTTTCGAGCACTTTTAGATTATATCTTGTGTGATCTTGTTAAATACGCTTAGTCGTTGGATGGAGGAAACTATGAAAATAGAGTAGTTCCACACTTCTGTTTGGGTAAAATATCGACAGTCCCCTAAAAGCCCCTTCCAGTGTATGGGTAAATATCAAACAAACCCTCAAGCCCTTCCTGCCAAGCAAGACTCCGATGGTAACCTAGCCCGAGCAACCCCTCGTGTCAAAGCCGGTCAAGGTCGAGAGCTCCTTGCCCGCTCGAGGTCATCCTTCCGTCAAAGCCGGTCAAGGTCGAGAGCTCGCTGCCCGCCGAGGTCATTCTTCGTGTTAGGCCGGTCAAGGTCGAGAGCCGAGCACATCACCTCGCCGCAGAGATTTCCGAGCACACCGGACAAGACCCGACCTGTGGCAACCCGACCCGTTATCTCGTAATCCCGCACACCTTTGATGTCTCGACAAGGGTCCCATACGGCGGAGAGATGACATCGTTGTTTGCTGGCTTCAAGACGCGCCACCAAGGTGTCATCATTCCTCGCACGCCTGCCCGACATGGTGATCTCGCCACGCAATCGGACTATGGAACAACCGCCATCCCTACGTGAATATTCCGCCAAACCCGACCGCCGAGGGACCCGTATACCATTAGCGTGGGAGTCGACAAACTGAAAGGAAAAGAGCTGGAAAACAGAGTATAAAAGGAAACGAAGGAGAACTAGACAAGGGTTGGTATTTCAATTCACAAAAGAGAAGTTGATTCTCTCAGAATCGACAATGTGTTCTTCCTTTCCAAATTTCTCTCATCCGACTTTCTAAAAACACCATTTACATCCAAAAAGGGGGCGAAATAATACCCTTTTCATCTTTCCTGCCTCCTCACTAAGGAGATACCAAAAAAGAGAAACCCGACATCGACTTGAACGGCTGGAGGGTTTCACGGAACGCCCACGACCCTCGACCCGGTCATGGAGTGCAGTCCGGAAATCACCGCTCAAGAAGACAATGGACCCTGACAGCGAGGCAATCCCGCCGAACTTATCGCGAGCGTAAGGATCGGCATCGCTTGAAACCGCGAGCGTAAGGTTCGTGACGCTCTCAGCCGAGCCGCTTGAGGTACCGCTGAAGCGTTCAAGCACCGCTGAGGCACGCGGAAAATCAGCATCAACATCTTTGCGCCGCCTGCGGATCGAGACAAAAGCCCGATTTCCTAATACATCAAGACACACAAAACACAACGACGAGGGAAACAACCAAGAGGAGTAAGTCCCAAGAATCGACGACTCGGAGAAGTGGCCAACGAGGCCTGTAATGTGGAGATCCGTGAAAGGATGGATCTGATGGAAAACAGATCGAATTATGACCTCCCTGCTATAAGAATTCGTGGAAGGATGCAGAAAAGCCTCGCAACGATGTCCCTGAGTCCAACTGAGGGAATGCTCATGTTCGGAAAACGCGGAGACGAAGCCCAAAGACCTAGGGCACCAAATGTCATGCGTGAGAGAAGAAACAAACATGGAGGAAAGGGGTCTCGCCAACATTTGCAGGAGATGCCCCCAACCTCTCGCAAGTGAGGAGTCTGAGGGAGAGGTACGCAGATCAGCGCAAGTGGTGGAAGATCTTCTGGGAACCGAAAGAGTCCAAGTCGGCGAATAACGCCGGACAACGAATCTCCTCTCTCCTGAGATTACGGGTGTCACGATCCCACGTGACTTTCGCCTCCTGATCCGCAATATTCGGAAAGAGTGACCCATTAGTACACATAGAGCGGTTCAACGACCCGACATGGGTGCAAGGTCCGCCAGCAAAGACAGAGTGCAGTGGCCTTCCCGCCACCTCGAGGGAAGCGGCGAGAGAATGGTACCGCAGCTCCTACCTGGGAAGTATCTCGAGTTTCGAACAGATGTGCAGGAGTTCATGAATAATTTCTGGGCGCAGTGACTCCCGAGGATGACAATGACGGAGTCGCCGAGGAGGCAGTAGAAGCAGGGAGTCCCTCCGGAGTTTATCAAAAGATACCATAGATCGGCCCTAGATCTTGTAAGTGCTCAACCATCCCCAAGCTCTAAGGGATTAAAAGAGGGTGTCTCTGACTGGGAGACCATGGTATAACCTCGCGAAGTCCTTCGATCCGCTCATATTCTGACGCTGCATTTAACAAATAAAACCGGACATGGTAATCAAGAAGAAAAGGTCGCTAGTCCGAGGAGTGAACAAGTCACCTGGAGCAAGACTGAAGGAGAAAGTGGAGTCCCGCCTGAGGGACACAGCTCCAAAGGCAGCAAGTGGACCGGCAGCCTCAGACAACCCAGATCGAGAGTTCCCCACCGCTGGATGGTTCCCCAACCACCCCGCAGTCTCCGTGCCGGATCACAGAGAATACCGCGCCACGATGGCCATACATCCCGCAACCAGCCACCGAGTAGACTCAGGCGAGCCATAACAGGGTGATCGCCATCGCCACCCCACCAAGAAGCTTCCCGAGGATAGTGCGCCCAAGTAGTGGAATGCAGCCCCGCTACGTACAAGATAATGAAGTCGAAGGTATCTCAAGAGATACTTCAGTTGGTCGAGGAGCGTGGATCGCCGAGCCCTCCAACGCCGATGACCACGCCACCAAGAAGTGAGCAAGCGGGCGCTCGCTGCTTCCATGGAGACCATGGTCACACCACATCACGTGCCGTGATTTGAAAACCGTAGAAGATTTAGTCGTAAATCGATACCTGACGAGTTTAGTAGGCGAGGGCACCCTAGAATGAACAACAGTCGAGGAAGGTGACCATGCCTACGAAATAGATACGTAACCGCCATCCACGGAGTAATTTCAGTGGTCCAACGATGGCCTAAGTTCTAACAGGCCCGAAAAATTATTGCAGATATGCCGCCGCCACCGAGAAGTCCTGCTTCATCGCCTCCCGCGCCAAGCATGCCAAGCGTTCTAGCAGAGCCAATCATGTGGATGATGAAGATGAAGAGGGGTGCCAGACTCTCACCGAAGATGCCCCGTGGTTAAAGCCAATGTAGCTGAATAAGCGAAGTTGACCGAATATTGGTCGATCTCGGGAGCTCTGTAGATATTCTTTTAAATCCACACTCGAGGATTTAGAATAAGAAAGCGCGAGCCTCGAGCATACGAGCACTTCCTCGAGCGGGTCTCGGGAGGAAAGCTAATACCTCTAGGAATCATCAAGTCAAGCAGAACTACGGGCTCAAACCTTTCGAGAAGAACACGATGCCGGATTTCGTAGTGGTAGATGAAATCACCCCATATCAGCGATTCTCGGGAGGCCATTTACGAGGATCACCCAACGCGTGGTGTCCACCCATTACCCAGCCCTAAAGTATCGAGTAAACGGGGCCATAGTGGTCGTGAAAGGCAGCCAAAGCGGTGGCGAGGAGTCGCTACGCAAGAGCCGCCAAAGAAACACGTGCATGACACTCGCTAGACACGAGGGCGTAATCGAGGAACCAAGGCAAGAGCCGCAGAGAGTTCGAGGAGCTCGAGAGTGAGAATGATGACCCCGGAAGAGAGTCCGAATCGCCCGAGCCTTAGCGAGCCGTCAAGGAAAAGTCAGTGAATGCCCGCGAGCACACGCAGATGTGTTCGCATGGACGCATGATGATACGCCCGGATCAACCTGCAGGTGGCGTGGTCACAGTCGGCAAGACGGAGAGATGCTGTTCTGAAAGCGTAAGAGGAGGTGCGTGAACCGTGAGAGATACGAGCCATCAACCGCGAGGTTGAAAAGTCACCGAAAGCTGGATTCATACGGAGGTGTCCTACCCCGAACGGATCTCGAATGCGATGTCGTGAAGAAAGCAAACGGGAAATGGAGAATGTGTGTCGATTTCACAGATTTGAACAAGGCCCCGCCTGAAAGATAGCTTTCCACTACCAAAGATAGACTAACCGGTGGACTCTACTAGTAGGCACCGGTTGCTTAGCTTCATGGATGCATTCTCGTGATATAACCAAATTCCCATGCACCAATCGACGAGGAGTGTACAGCTTTCATCACCAATCGTGGTCAGATTACATAAGGTCATGCCTTCTACCTAAAGAATGCAGGGCAACGATCGTAGGCTAGTGAATAAGGTTTTCAAGCCATTGACCGGCCTGACTACGGAGGTATATGTAGATGACATGATCACCAAGTCTAGAGACGCTGAGGAGCATGTAAAGCATCTAGAGGAGACCTTCGCCTCCCAAGAAGCACCGAACGAAGTTAAACCCCAAAAATGTGCTTGGAGTGAGTTCGGAAAATTCCTAGGCTTTACGGCGAGTCACGTGGGATCGAGGCCAATCCGAGTAAGATCGTAGCAAGTGATAGAAACGAGGTCCCTCAGAACCCCAGGCGAGATACAGAGTCTCGACCGCAAGCTAGCTGGCCCCTCAACAGTGTTCAGTATCTCGAGCCACTCGATAATGCCGAGTCTTCTTCCGTGAAACGGAGCAAGGCGAAGATCGAAATGGACGCCTGAATGCGAGGAGGCTGCTCCAAAGAACTGAAAGAGTATTTGCTAAAAGTCTCACATCACAACACCTCGAGCAGTGAGAGGTAATCGCTTCAGACTTGGCCGTATCCCAACGGGCAACAAGCTCGGCCTCGATAAGTGGAGGAATCGTGAGTACAAGACTCGCGTATTACACGAGCAGTAGCGCTGCGAAGCGTAAGCTCTCAGATCCAACCATGGAGAAGTGGGCTCTAGCCTCGGTCACTGCGTCCGAAAGTCGAGGCCTTATTTTCAAGCACATTCAATGGCGGTATCGACTAACCAACTCTCATGCAAACTCTACACAAGCCTCGAGACCTCCGAAGGTCAAGTTAAATGGTCACGGAGTTAAGCTGAGTTCGACCTTAATTACCAACCCCGAGCAACCATAAAAGCACAATCTTTAGCCGACTTCGTGGTCGAGTGCACTGCGAGGGAAAAGAGATCGGAGAGCGAACCTCGCTAAGCTCCTGTGCTTCAACCAAAACACGGGTAGTCACAGAGATGGATCCCGTGGAAGTCGTGAGCAGGAGCAGGGCGGTGCTCAAGGTCCGGAGGGGCTGAGATGCAATACGCGTGAGATTAGAGTTCAAGTCACCAACAATCATGCCGAATACGAGTCGTAATACGGGCTCAAGCTCGCCTCAGAGTAAAAGCAGAGGAAATAAAGCTTAGAACGGACTCCCAGCTGATAACTAATCACCCCGACGAGAGCTCGTGCAAAGGGGAGAAGATGGATGCCTACCTTCGTAGGTAAGGCACCTAATGAAAAATTTCCGAGATGCCGAGGTGGAACAGATCCCGAGGGGAAGAATTTTCGAGCAGACATGATAGCTCGCATGGCAGCCACCCTGACCCCAAGTTTCCAAAATCTATCCCTCTCGAAAGTCAAAACCCGCTCGAGTATCGAAAGTGAGGACGAGGTGATGAACCTAACAACGAGCAACACCTGGATGCAACCGATCATCTCCTACCTCAGCGAAGGGACAAGGCCAACCGACAAGAAACAGTAAGGAAATCGAGAGCAAAGCAGCCTGTGCACACTCTCATCGACTGGGGTCTTATATAGACGGGGTACACTCTCCCTCACTGCGTGTTTAGACCAAGAGGAGGCCGATTACGCCCTCCGAGAGATACACGAGGGAGTCTCGTGGAAATCACTCCTGGCTCGAGGTCCTCGGCTTTCAAGCGCCTCGAGGCAAGGGTATTTTTGGCCCCGCATGCACCAAGATGCTCGTGAGAAGACGAGTAGTCGCAAGAGTCGCCAGAGCTTTGCTAACCACCGACTCACCTCCCGAGAACCTTACTGCGATGAACTCGCCATGGCCATTTGCTCAGCTGGGAATAGATTTGATCGAGCCACCGCCGAAGCGGAGAGCATCCGCCACCCATGCTATAGTCGCGATTGATTATTTCACCAAACGGGTCGAGCTGGAGCCTCGAGAAAGATCACGTAGGTAAAACCACCGATTTCATTTCGAAGAATGCGATTTGCGTGTACGGGATTCCCCATGCATTGGTCACCGATAACTGGAGGCGCTTGATAATGGCAAGTTCGTAGACTTCGCCGTAACCTCGGATAGAGTCAAGTTTTGCTCTCCTCACACCCACAAAGCCAACGGGCAAGCAGAGGCCGCGAATAAACTATAAAACGCCTCAAGACAAGGTCAAGCGAGCAAAAGGGCTTGGTGGATGAGCTGCTCGTGTCTCGTGGCCTACAGTAACCACACACAAAACGGCCACCGGAGAGACCCCATTCTCCTCGGCATTTGACACGAAGCAGCTGGTTCCCACCGAGATAGAATCGGGACACACCTGACGTAACACTTCAACGAGGAGCAAAACAACGAAAGCGATGTGTGCAGCCTCGACTTACTGGAAGAAAAAGAGAAAGGATAGCCGCCAAGATCTCGTAATATCAACAAAGAGTGGCTCGTTATTACAATCGAGGTACACATTCGCCGATTCCAGTGGGTGATCGGGTATCGAGGAAAGTTAACCAGAGCACAAAAGACCCAAGACAAGGTGTACTTGGACCAAACTCGAAGCGTCCATATCGAGTCACTCAACTAGCAGGACCCTGAGCATACCGTACCGGCTCATCCAGATGGACGAGAGGTCAAGAGGCCACGGAACGCGCAACTCCCGAGGAAGTATTTTCAATAGGTTTTCTTGTATCGAAATGCTAATGTAAATATTTCATCCCAAGACGGGATATGTAAAAGTACAAATGTATGTAAAATAAGAACAAAGATTTATAATGCAAGTTCAAAATAAAGAACTGAAGAAGTAAGAGCTCCACTCAGCATGAAGTCCCGCAGCCTAACTCATTAGAGTGATTGTGCCAAGCCTCAAGTTATTTGAAAACCGGAGCAGGAGTATTATCGTAAGACCTCGAGTCAATTAAAAGGCTCGAGCAGGTAAGAGCTCCTCACCGAAGTCCCAAAGCCTAACTCATTGTAGCGGATTCTGCCAAGCTCCCAAGTTATTCGAAACCGTGAGCAGGAGTGTCATCAAGCTCCTGAGTCGATTAAAAGGCTCGAGAGTAGAAGAGCTCCTACGCATGAAGTCCCAAAGCCTAACTCATTAAAGTGATCTGCGCCAAGCTCCAAGTTATTTGAAAACCAGAGCAGTGAGTGTCATCGTAAGACCTCGAGTCAATTAAAAGTGCTCGAGCGTAAGAAGAGCTCCTCACCGAAGTCCCAAAGCCTAACTCATTAGGCGTGATCGGCCAAGCTCCAAGTTATTCGAAACCAGAGCAGTGAGTGTCATCGTAAGCTCCGGTCGATTAAAAGGCTCGAGCGAGAAGAAGAGCTCCTACGCACGAAGTCCCAAAGCCTAACTCATTAGCGTGATCTGCCAAGCCTCAAGTTATTTGAAACCAGAGCAGAGTATTATCAAGACCTCGAGTCAATTAAAAGGCTCGAGCGAAGAAGAGCTCCTGCCGAAGTCCCAAAGCCTAACTCATTAGAGCGGATTCGCCAAGCTCAAGTTATTCGAAACCAGAGCAGGAGTGTCATCGAAGCTCGGCCGATTAAAAGGCTCGAGTAGAAGAACTCCACTGCATGAAGTCCCAGAGCCTAACTCATCGAGTGGATCTGCACGAGCCTCAAGTTATTCAAAACCGCAGCAGGGTAGTTATCGTAAGACCTCGGTCAATTACAAGCTCGAGCCGGGTTCAAAGGAACCCCTTGTCCAAAAGTCCCCAGCCTAAGTTCGAGGCGGACGCTGTTCTAGCAAGAGCCAAATGCAGTGCTCGAGCAAGTCAAATGAGCTCGCAAAATGGATATAAGGCTTATTTAGCCTAAGTCGTAGCAAAACTCTACCATGCATTCATAAATGAAAGTGATGTCCAACACTTAGAAAATTTTTACTCGAGCAAGCACATTCAAAGTTAACTCAACGTAGAAGATGTGAATGTATGTACACTAAGCAATAATAGAATTGTTGAAAACATGTGTCTCTTTATTTCAAGTGAAAAGATTACATATGTAAAAAAAAAAAAAAAAAAAAGAAGAAGAAAAGTGTCCAAGTTATTCTAAGAACAAGTAGGGGAAGAGCAAGATCGCAGCAGGAACATCAGCAGCAGCAGCAGGACCAACAACAGTGAGGAGCAGTGAGGAAGGACACCAATGGAGCTTCAAGCAGAGCTTCAAGCAGAACTTCAAGCAGGAGCATCAGCAGGAGGGAGGTCACCAGCAGGAGTGGCACCGGAAGCAAGAGGGAGCCTACCACCGACCACACCTGGGGCTCCTGATGAAGTAGCTACAGTGGTCGCTCATGTACTCGCCTACATACCCTTCAACCTCGGTCATGCTCTGGCTTGTGGTATGCCTCGCCAAAAGCATACATAAGGCATCAGAATTGGAGTCCGCCTCAATGTTATACTCTGGCAAGTCGGACCTTCAGAGTATCTATTTGCTCCTCAAGACGAGTAGCTTCTCCTCCACGAGCTGCTCAGAATAAGACTTCCGAGTATCCGTGTCTTTCCGAGCGTGCTTCACTGCTCTGACCTCACCCAACTCCCTTTCAAGCCCGTAGACCTTCGAGTCTGCCACCACTGCTTTCTCTCGCAAAGTTTATATTTTCATCCAAGCAGCCTTCCGATTCTCCTCCTTCCGCTCATTCAAAGCCTCGCCCAAGCTCCGAACCTTGCACCTGAGTTCTTCCCTGAACTCGTAGTAATCTCATCGAGCCCGGTCGCAGTATACCAATGCTCTAGAGGAGAGTCACTGAAGATACCGTGACAGTACCGAGGAGAACAGGATTCTATCTCATCGAGAAACCCGCTTGCCGCCTCTTCATTAAAAGCCTCCGATAAGTGCTCTGAGCTGCCGGGCCGACTCGCCTCCCGTGACACCGCTGGTTTGGGGAATAGCCCTCCGCCTCCCGCGAGGAGGACCTCGCTCGCACGCCGACCGCCGAGCCAAGCAAGGAGCGTGGCTCGAGTCGCTGGAGGCGGGCACCTCCTTCTACCGTGGTCTTTTGACGTGCTCGCAGCCTTCAGCTGTCCCCACGCCACTGCAGCAATACACGCGATCCCGCCACCATTTCTTCACTTGAACTAGATCGACTCTAAAAGCTCGAGATGTCATCAGCCTCGCACGAGCTTAGTGCTTGTAAGAGCAACCGCACACGTGCTCAGCTCGATCGCTAATCGAATAAGCACCCTGCGAGGCCGCAAAACAACCAGAGCAAGACAATGAAAACAGACGCTAGTAGAGAAACTAAAAGTGAAATTCACAAGGCGTATAAATGACCTGAATGCGTAAATGCCATGGACCTGAGGAACTCCTCGCCACGGCGTGCAACAGGCCCCCACTCTCCCCAACGAGAAGAATTTGCTCTTCCAGCTGCCACCGGAGGTGGGAGATCAACTGATGGGCTTCTACCCTTCAGTGCTGAGGTAAGATAATACCAACCAAAGATCCTTCGGCTACACTTAAGCTCGGTAGAGGTGTTCGATTTCCCTACCAAGGGCTCATCCAGATCGCAACTGCTTCCACAAAACGAAGAGTCCTGAAAGGACTCTCCACCCATTCGTGTTCAGCTGCCTGCAGGCCGACTGAAACCTGCATAAAACCCGACCAAAATAAGGCTCGAGAGGCACTCTAACCCCCATCCAAGCACTCCAAATAAGGTCAGTAATCCACGTGGGACTGCCGGATTTCACCGCCTCGGCAACCTCGTAATTACACTATCTGGAATGCGGTAGGTTTCCTAAGTCCTGCTCAACTCGATCGAGTGGTTTGACATTCTAAATAGTCAACGGGTATTCCCCACGCCTGACCTCCTGGCCGGCCCTCATCTCCGACGCTACCGGGTCTCACCATGGTAATTCCTCCTGGACTAGAATCCCTCACTGGGATTATACTCTGAGGTCAGGCCTCACTGAAGAGGAAGAGTCCTCCCATGACATCCTACTGGGTCACTGGGCCTGACATTTTTAGCGGAATGGACTAACAAGATGCGTAGGAAGAAACAGAGTGCGAAATGGAAAATCGAGCGGCACCGGACACAAAAGGAAGTGCTGGTAGCTAAGCCGCCTCGACAGTAAGAAGAAGACCGATAAGCAGTGGAGAGCAGTATGAATTTTGAATTCGAATGAGAAGTAAGCAACAGAGGGAACAAGCAGAAGTCTGGGATTTTAAAGAGGAAGACGCTGTCCTTTCGAAAGTGGCAGGCATAAGCTTGAGGACACGACCTTTAGTGTCGCGTCCTTTCGAATTTCAAATACGCTGACCGGATCAACCCACGTGTCCCGGCCTTAAACGAGAAACGATTCAAGCTGCGCATACACTGAAGCATGGGAAGTGTAAAAGGCCGCTAATCCGCCCATCATTATCGAAGCTTCAGCCTTATCTCGCCTCACTCAAAAGACTAGAAACCTGGGACCGTGTTCGGTAAAATATCGACATGCCCCTAAAAGCCCTTCCAGTGTACTGGGTAACATCGATAAACCCTCAAGCCCTTCCGACCAAGCAAGACTCCGATGGTAACCTAGCCCGAGTAACCCTCAGTCAAAGCCGGTCAAGGTCGAGAGCTCGCTCGCCGAGGTCATCCTCGTGTCAAAGCCGGTCAAGGTCGGAGCCCTCGCCGCCGAGGTCATCCTCGTGTCAAAGCCGGTCAGGTCGAGAGCCTCGCCGCCGAGGTCATCCTCGCGTCAAAGCCGGTCAAGGTCGGAGCTCTCGCCCGCCGAGGTCATCCTCGTGTCAAAGCCGGTCAAGGTCGAGCTCTCGCCCGCCGAGGTCATCCTCGTGTCAAAGCCGGCCGGTCGAGCCCTCGCTCGCCGAGGTCATCCTTCCGGTCAAAGCCGGTCAAGGTCGAGAGCCTCGCCCGCCGAGGTCATCCTTCGTGCAGCCGGTCAGGCGTCGAGCCGAGACATCACTCCCGCCGCAGATCCACGAGCACAACCGACAAGACCCGACCTGTGGCAACCCGACCCGCTATCTCGTAATCCCGCACACCTTTGATGTCTCGACAAGTGGTCCCACATGGCGGAGAGATGACATCGCTGTTTGCTGGCTCGAGACGCGCCACCAAGCGTGTCATCATTCCTCGCACGCTGCCCGACATGGCGATCCGCCACGCGAATCGGACTAGTGGAATAACCGCCATCCCTTGTGGAATATTCCGCCAAACCCGACCGCCGAGGGACCCGTATACCATTAGCGTGGAGTCGACAAACTGAAAGGAAAAGAGCTGGAAAACAGAGTATAAAAGGAAACGAAGGAGAATCTAGACAAGGGTTGGCATTTCAATTCACAAAAGAGAAGTTGATTCTCTCAGAATCGGACAATGTGTTCTTCCTTTCCAAATTTCTCTCATCCGACTTTCTAAAAACACCATTTACATCCAAAAAGTGGGGCGAAATAATACCCTTTCATCTTTCCTGGCCTCCTCACTAAGCGGAGATACCAAAAAGAGAAACCCGACATCGACTTGAGCGTCTGAGGGTTTTCGCCGACACGCCTACGACCTCGATCCGGCTCGCGGAGTGCAGTCCGGAAATCACCGCTCGTAAGAAGACAATGAACAGACGGCGGGCAATCCTCGCCGAGCCATGCGAGCGTATGGATCGGCATCGCTTGAATCCGCGGAAGAAGGTTCTGACGCTCCCGCCGAGCCGCTTGGAGGTACCGCTGAAGGTTCAAGCTACCGCTGAGGCACGCGTGAAAAACCGCATCAACAATTATTATACCAAATCTTTGGAAAGTTGGCGACGTGTGATGATCGGAGGGTGAAATTCGCTAATTCTCAATAATTACATTGTAGCATTTGATATTTACGTGACCGTAAGTTCTGGTAGGCACTTGAGAGTTCTCAATAATTTATGTAAATTAAAAAATTAATCTTAATCCTTTTATTCATTCCGGATTTAGATTCTCTACTAGTAAAGCTATGCGCACTCTTAGAACTGCTTTTGAATTTTCTAATACTTTGTATATTTATCTACTAAAATTAAAAAAATTAATTTTTAATTTATACGATTTTTAAAATACTATAAATACTGCATTTAGATTGTTTAAATTAATAATTTTAATTAGTTCACACACTTGTAGAGTTATTCAACACACAGACTATTCTCCTAACTTTATAGATAAATTTAAAACACCTAACGTGGCTGAATCAGTCACAAAAGCATATGTGAGAGTGATAATTTTTTTGTATTTTTATTATTTTAAGATACCGGACAAAGGTACAAGACCCAAATGGCCAAAGGAGAAAATTTTGACAAAATTGAAGTAATAATGTATGACCGACCGCTAAAATTATACAAGCTGAAGATATTTGGCAAAATTGAAAGCAATTATTCCATGGAACGCTCGAAATAGCATTAAATCAATTAATTTCTTAGGACCTACGATTTGTCATCCGTCTGTTTCATAGCACGCTTTCATATAGAGATTTGTTATCCGTCTGCTTTCACCGCACATTTTTATATAGTAGATTTGCGATTAATGAGTTGATAGATACGAAGAAGCTATTAGCTACCATTTAATGCTTTTGCTATATGTATATTGCTTCCGTGAATGATGATGAATGATTTCTCATACGTAAAACCATGTTAGCCATAACATCTTACCAAAAGAGGATTTACCTATTATCTAAGAGTGCCGTGATTATCCCGAGTCTCAGAATTACAATAACGCCCACAAAAACTATGCAACACACGCAAATTATTCTTCTTATTTTATAGACAAATATTTAAAAACAGCTAACGTGGCTCAATCACCATGAAAAGATACGCCATAGTCATAATTGATTTGGACTTTTACTATTTTAAGATTCCAAACAAAGGTACAAGACTAAAATAGCTAAACCATAATAAAGAAAGAGAAAATTGACAAAGTTGACGTAATAACGTATGACCTACCACCTAAGTTATAGAAATGACAAACCGAACGTAAGTATTCTCGTAAAAGGCTTGACAAAACATTAAATCAATTATTTTTTAGTGTATGACCGACCACCCAAATTATACAAACCGAAAATACTCGACAAAACTAAAAGCAACTATTCTCATAGAAGGCTCCACGTAACATTAAATCAATTCATTTCCTACGACCAACAATTTGTTACCCGTCTGTTTATAGCGCCTTTTTCATATAGAGATTTGCGATTAATGAGTTGATAGATACAAACAAGTCGATTAGTCGTCATTTAATGCTTTTCCTATATATATTGTTTCGATGAATGATGATGAAGGATTTCTTATACGTAAACAATGTTAGCCGTATCCTTTGCCAAAAAGGATTTTTCTAAAACTATTTAAAAGTTATACTTTATTTAAAATATTTAAAAAGAAAAAAATTAAATAATTAATCAATTAGCTTTTTGATCTTTGGACCTATTATCGAGTGGTGTGATTGTTACCTTGCTTCTGCAACTACAATAAAGTCCCTAAATAGTGGT